>CM077351.1:64232729-64678921 GCA_039655645.1 Ammopiptanthus mongolicus | reverse complement strand
AAAAGAGTTCCACTATTGAATGAAGAGGATTGAAACTTATTGTGATGATACATATTTGTTGGACTTGTAGTTCGTCTATTGGCTACCATTTCATGGCTCAAAGTAAGTTAACTAAGTGTGTGTTTGGATGATATTTAATAAATGTGATTTTGAATAAAATTAATTTTATAAAAATAATTTGGTTATAACTGACATTGAAGCTAAATGAATTATGTTTAGATGTTTTTATTTTGGAACTTAGGGTGTGTTTGGGAAAGCTGGAAAAAAAAGATTATGCTGATAATCGATTTATGAATAATCGATTATTATGATAATCGATTATAATCAGAATCTATTTTTGTTTGGCTCTGTTTGCTGAAAAGCGATTTCAAGATAATCTTCTTTGTTTGTATGGTCTAAAAAAATCACTTTTTACATAGTAAATTACGAAAAAGGGTATGAAGTTATTTGTATAATTTAATAATATTTATTTGGAAGTTAGTTTTGTAGGGGTAAATAGGGAAGAGAGTTTTGAGAATGAGAAATAATTAAATCATAACAATCTTAAGCTAAAACAAATTAGATGACATAAAACAGCTTTTTTCCCCCCAAAAAAAGCTTTTTTATAAATTTAAGCTAATTGCCAAACATGATAGATTATGTATGAAACAACTTTTTAGCCAAAAAACAGCTGAAATGGGAAAAATCAAGTTTTCCCAAACAAGCACTTAGTGTAAATTTTTTAACCCAAAACAAAAGCTACATTCTGTAACTTCTACTAGAATCATATTTGAAGGCAAAATCAATTTTTCATGAAAATAATCAATACCTTTATTTTTAATTTTTTACTAAAATCATGTTTGACATGAAACAAATGCAATTTTGATAATCTTCATTGTGGAACCAAACACAATTTTGTTGCAATCATAGTTTATCCCCAGCATACATGCATCCTCAAATTATTACCATGCATTTTAGGGTCTATTTGGTTTGTTTCTAGTTTTCTGTTTTTATTTCCTATTTTTATATATAATTATAACACAAATAATTACAAAATTGTCACATTATTTTCATTTTGATCCTTGTTTTCAAAAATTTGTACAGAAAACACTGAAAATAATTTTTTTTATTTTTATTGTTTTCTATTCAAATCTTTAAAAACAAGAAACAAAATCACAACAGTATGACAATTTTGTAGTTATTTATATTATAATTATTTTTAAAATGAGGAAATAAAAACAGAAAATAAGAAACAAATCAAACCAACCCTAAATTAAATACTTTATATTTACACGGCTACCATCAAATTGGCCCATACTATTCCATTTTGTAGTTATGTATGTTGTTTCTTATTTCCCTTCTCCACGGGTAGCACCGAGTTGGCCCATACTATTTACGTTGTTTCTTATTTTCCTTCTTCCCCAATATCTTTCAATTTTGTAGTTATTTATGTTGTTACTGACTTCCCTTCTCCACGGGTAGCATCGAATTGGCCCATACTATTCCATCCATCCATGTATGGGGGTTGCTTTTTATACCACAATTTTTTTTAATATACCATGAATTTTTTTAAAAAGATTTAATATCTCCAAAATATCCCTATTGTCTCATTCCATCTCCTTCATATATCTGTATGAATTTTTGTAACCTTCCGAAAATAAACTTTTGGTAGCTTTAATTTATACTGTCGGAAATAAAGTTCCAATAGTACTATAATTTTATTTTTGTCTCGACTACCGCTAGTTGTCAATGTTTAAGATTCATCCTCTAGGCTCTATGTTAGTAACAACTTTTGTTATGGTTATACATTCAGCAGTATTTGGTTTGAAGCTGTGGCTGTGGTTTTGGTTATACATTCTAGCACCTGTTGAAATTTCTACTGGAAGTGTTCTAACTTCTAAGAGCTGCATTGGCAGGTGGCCTTTCTTGTGCTCTGTCTTGTGCTTTGCTGCATCCGGTTGATTCAATCAAGGCTTGCGAATTGGGATATTCGAAGCAAGTAAAATATCGGAATTATAATTCTGGTAGGTATTAAATCAAATGTAATCAAATCCGAATTGTGTTGGCATTAATTATAATTCCGGTAGGTATAATACCGGAATTGCGAACTGGGATATCTGTGTAATGTATATTGGAATTATAATTCCAGTAGGTATAAAATCAAATAAAATACATACCGGATTTAAGATTCCGAATTTATACATGCCAAAAATAAAATACATACTGGTGTTAAGATTCCGTGGGTATCCTAAAGATATGTATATACCGAAATTAAAGTTCCGGTATGAAGCAATTTTTTTAAAAAATAGGGTACGCGACAAACCTGATGGAGGTTACAAGGGTGTTTTGGGAATATTCAATTTTTTTCAAAAAAATTGTTGTGTATTAAAAAAAAAATTTGGTTTAAAAAGCAACACCCTCCATGTATATATAGTCTCATTTTCTTTGTTATTTTATAAACTAGTATGTTATTTTTTTAAACATATAAACTAGTATGTTATTAATTCTTTTTTAACTTTATAACTGGCAGTAATAAGTGAGAAAAATATATTAGCATTTTGAGTATTTCAACAAAAGGTAATTCAGGCAAATAAAATACTAGTTCAATCACATTATTAATTATGGTAAATTGTAGTAACTAATTATTAATTAATGAATTATAGTAATTATTTGTTAATTTATAATATAATTGACCTAATGAACCTAAATTAAATACTTTATATTTACATGTGAGCTCTCTGAGATGTATGTACTGTGGTTTAATAAAAAGAAAGTGTCGCTAATTATACAAAGGAAGTGTTCTAAATATCATAATTTAATTCTCTAAAAAATTTCTGTGAATTTATCTTTTTTACCTACTAGTACTAGATAAGCACATCTAATTATTTTAAAGCATAAACGTTCAAGATGTTTTGAATTAAATGCAATACCTTCACACCTAATGATTATAAAGAGCAAGAACTTTATTATTATTTGAACTAAATGCAACAGCTTTACAACTGATATATGTGACAAGGTAAGTAAACACAGTGCCACATCAGGTTATGCTCCAACAATAAGTAAACCAATACCGAGTTCTATATTGATTTAGTGTTATAATTCATCATGATATTCCCCCTCTACCACAGGCAAATCCTGTTGGTATTTTAGAAGATAACTAGTAGCTAATGATGCATGAAGAGCAGCACCATAAGGAAGTGCATCTTCATTGATCTTGAAATAGGGTGAGTGTAATGACTCAAGCCGTTCATGTGATGCATTCTCCATTCCAAGCCAGAAGAAGTAGCCAGGTATAACCTCTTGATAGAATGAAAAGTCTTCAGCTCCCATCATTGGTTTCATGTCATTAACTTTATTGATGCCAAGCAAATTCCCTGCAACATTTCGAAAATGCTCATGCAAGTCACCATTGTTTACAGTTGGAGGATAGAAAGGTTTCTCTTCATTAAGGAAGTTGACCATTGCATTGCACCTCTGCACAGCAGCTTGCCCCGTGATAACCTAAGTAAATGAATCAGCCTTAGCCCTACCAGTATTCAAGTTAAAACTACAGCAGAAGTGCAGTCATTTTTTTGGTTGCAAACAGAAACTCATAAGCTTCTATGAAAAGGGTGACCAAGCGAACAACGCTCCAACTATTACGAGTTTTGGCTACAATCAGATGCATGTATGCAGGCAGCCATACCAAAAGCGAAGAGGTTATTTCCAAGATTAGAATCCATTACCACTAGGCCTCAAGCCAACAAACTTACAGTCTAGTAATGTTTCACCCCCAAACCCACAAGCTTGTCTGCAAAAGGAAAAAGGTCTACTAGGGTCCATTTGTTTTGTTTTCAGTTTCCTGTTTTCATTTCATGTTTTTATTAATAATTTCAAAAATGGCACCTTGTTTTCATTCTATTTACTGTTTTCAAATATTTGTACAGAAAATAGTGAAAACAACAAAATGAAAAACAATGTGATATTTTTGTAATTATTGATGAAAACGAGAAATGAAAACTGAAAACAAACCAAACGGGCCCCTAGATTTTGGCCCCATTTTTTGTTGATGGGAATTTATGCATCTATTTGTACTATCAAGAAAAATTACCAACAGGAACTAGTTCCTCAAATACGCGTAATTATGTATCTACTCGCAGTGAAGTTCACTAATGTTTTGTATGACAACAAATAAGATACACAGACATGATCCTAGTTTAGCATTTATGCTGTGTTCAGGTCAGCTGTTTGTCCTTATACAAATATACTAGCTTATAGTTGATCCTATGAAATACTTCATTGCTTATCAATAACTGAACTAAGTTGTTTGACTTTTAGGAAATTAATCAATTGTTCTTTATGTAATTTTTTTAATCAATTTAGATCCTGGCTGCTGATTGATTTAATATTTATTTTCATAATACATCTGGTGATTACTGATTTTATTTAAGTTGCACCTTCATTTAATAGGCTTTTTAATGTCCTATTCCTATATGATCATTATCAGGTGTAACAAAACAAAAAACCAGATTATTGTGAGGACTGAGGAGATGATGTATAAAATAAAAAATGAGATCATTAATATCAATATATGCAGATAGAATGAATCTATTCTTCTCCATGGTATACCTCCTCAATGCGCTGTCTCAGTTGCTTGAAGCTTTCTTTTGAAAAAGCTCGGAAGGTGCCACCAATTGTGACAGAATCTGGAATAACATTAAATGCACCACCACCTTGGAATTTTGCAACCGTCACAACCTGTTGGGACATGATTTCTCATATTAGGAACACACAGGATTGTCACCATAAACAACGAAAGTCATTCAGGAAACAAACCTTTTGTCAAATTCAATAATCAGGGATTGTCACATAAAGAAAATTAGAAATGTTCATACGCACAGGCCTGACCACACACATCCTAAAGATCCTGATCCCATATTGCTCAGTTGTCATTAAGATGGGAACTAGAGTTGTCTTCATCTATCTCATCCTTTTCACTATTAAAATATTTGCTTACTTGTTCTTCAAGTCACATTATTTTTTCCATCCCTCATGATCCACTCACTTAGCAGGAAGGATTTTCTGACTGACAAATAATGGAGTAGTTTGTTATGATGCCAATAAAAGGAAAAGTAAATAAGTCACAAGAGTTGGACTATGAGGGTAAAATTTGTTACAGCAAATGGATATAAATATCAGAATGTAGAGTGGGAAAAAGGGTAAAGAATTTGGACAATCTCTACTCTCTAGACTCTCTCTCTCTCTCTCTCTTTCGGCCCTCTTCTCCTTCCTTAGACCCAATTTCTTCTTTCCTTCTGAACTATATTTCTCTATTGTATTTCCTGTTTTCCTTATCAATTAATTGTTACTCATACTAATTGAAGTACCAATACAGAATAATATTCCTATTTTTGGTTCTGATATTGTGTTTACTCTAACCATCAAATTAGCCTCCTTACATTGGTGCTTTCATTGATCTCACGTGGCTGACGAATTCACACCAGAGGATCTTGAGATTCTCTATGAGATGATTGCCGATCTGAAAGCTATGACCCGAAGCATGGAAAGAATGATTGCACGTGACGATGAACGAGCGGCAAAGACCGGACAGACTCGGTGGGATCGGATCGATCAATTTGTAGCTAATTTTGGCAAATCTACAACAACCTCGATCGGCAACGATGAACTACTCGGCAGCTTCGAGTCAACTAGTGAGAAGAACTCAAGTGTGGAGGCTGACCACCTCGGTCCATGTCGATTTGTCACTGAAGCGAATCCACCATCTCCAGAGGTAATGAAGCAAAATGAGGATCATGTCAATGCACGTTTGGATTTGCTGGAACCATCGACAACGGCGATTGTGGAGATGACAGAATCTCTCTATGATCACCGATTTGATGTTGACCTCGTTCCCTGCCCACCGCTTGCTACAACGATTCAACAAAACCCAGAAGTGGTGAAGCAAACCGATGAGATCAAAACAGTTGATGTTTATCTTCAGAGGCTAGATAAGGTGGAATTTGAATGTCAATGGACATTACAGTTCATGCAATTATCATCAGCTTTTGATCCACTACCACCTAAACCACCAGAGTTGCCCCTTTGTGCAGTGGTCTTCCCTCCACTGCCACCTGAGCCACTAGATATAAGTTGTTGCATGGTAACTTATGACAAATTTAGTGGGAAGAGTGATCCCTTTGCAGCTGCTTGGCGATGGGATGAATTGTTCCTACAAAGTTTTGTAAGTTTGGACTGTGGAGGTATTGAAAATTTCACTGAAGAAATTGGTATGGAATGGAGTCCTGATGTTAAGATTAATTACGGAGAAACAGGCATTATATCAGTTGCAAATGAGAAACGAAAGCAATACACGACACTACGACACTTTCCTGTTGAGTCCAGGAAATACTGCTACAAACTTGATGTTGTGAGTAGAACAAGGTATCTACTGTGGGCCACATTCTTGTACGGTACCTTTGACAAAAGCAATGTTTATCCAAAATTTGACATTTTTGTTGGGGCTACACATTGGTTTACAATTGTTATATCTGATGCTAATATTATAGAAAAGCGAGAGCATATATTTTTGGCTTCAAGTCCTACGGTTAGTGTATGCTTATCAAATGCAACAACTGGGAAAACATTGATATTGTTGAAATAGAGAAAACAGAGGCATATGATGCTGAAACCGTGTGTCTAAACTACACAACGAAGTCTCTTTTATATAGGCTTAATGAAATAATTACAAAATAAATATAGGAGATTCTATTCCTATTTACATGATATGATATGCCTATACAATAAATACAAATATACTAAACATAATTTCAACACTCCCCCTCAAGCTGGAGCATATAAATCATATGCACCAAGCTTATTACATAAATAACTAAGCCGAGGACCTCTCAGGGATTTGGTGAAAGCATCTGCCAATTGATCACTGGAGTTGACGAAGCTAGTGGTGATGTCCCCTGATTGGATCTTCTCCCTGATAAAATGACAATCTATCTCAATATGTTTGGTCCTCTCATGGAAAACTGGATTAAAGGCAATATGCAATATAACTTGATTATCATAGATTAACGTCATTTGCATAGTCTCTTCAATCTGAAGTTCTTTGAGTAACGGTTTCAACCAAATGAGTTCGCAAGTCGCTAATGCCATGGCCCTGTATTCTGCTTCTGCACCGGATCTTGCAACTACATTCGGTTTCTTACTCTTCCAGGATACCAGGTTTCCTCCAATGAGTACACAATACCCAGAAGTGGATCACCTGTCAATGGGTGAACCTGCCCAATCGGCATCCGAGTAACCAACTATCTGAGTATGCCCTCTATCTTCATAAATGAGACCTTTTCCTGGGGCACCTCAAATGTATTTCAGGATCCGTATCACAACATCCCAATGGTCCTGACAAGGAGAATTTAAGAATTGGCTTACCACACTGACTGCAAAAGAAATGTTTAGACGAGTGACAATAAGGTAGTTCAATTTTCCAACTAATCTCCTGTATCTCCCTGGATCAGAAAGTGACTCCCCCTGATCGGGTAGAAGTTTGACATTTGGATCCATAGGAATGTCAACTTGTTTGGCATTCAATAATCCTGTCTCTTCAAGAATGTCCATAGCATATTCCCTTTGTAAGATCACTAGACCATCCTTAGATTGAACTACCTCGATACCCAAGAAATATCGGAGTTTACCAAGGTCTTTGGTCTGAAACTGATGAGAGAGAGATGTTTCACCTGTAGTATGCCCCGCTGATCACTACCAGTTATAACAATACCATCCACATAAACAATCATATAAATGCATCCTTGGGACCACTGAAGAAAATCTTCATAAGTAGCCGGAGAGGCTTGAGGAGGATCCATGGTCTTAGGAGGACCTGCGGGACTAGAGGAAGCCATAGATCGGTAGCAATAGGGCCAAAAAACGACGACCACACGATACCTTAAATCCCAAAACGGCTCGCGCACAGTGCATCAGTAGCAAAAGTGCTCGGATCCGCCTGGGAGTGGTGGCGTTGGAACCGCCTGAGAGAGGCAACCACCACGACATGAACAGAGGCCGGAAATGAGCTTCCACGCTCCGCCACGCTCTAGTGGTCGGAACTGCGCGCTGAAGCTTCTGAACACGCGTACGGGCGCGTGACAGGGTGGCTGCCGGTGGGTCTCCGGGGTTGGGCCACTCAGGACGGTGCGCTTCTGATAGTGGGGTGGTCGGCCGGAAATTTCGCCGGAAAAGGTGGCGGCGGACGGCTGCAGAAGACAAAAACCACCGGAAAGGTGCCGGAACGAGATCACGACAGTGGATAAGGGGCAACCCGGAGGAGGAACACGGTTTGCCAAGAAAAATTTCTCACCGGAGGACAGTGGGTCCACCGGGTATGCACAGTTTTAGGGTTACCTTTGTCTAGCTCTAGATACCATGTTGAAATAGAGAAAACAAAGGCATATGATGCTAAAACCGTGTGTCTAAACTACACAATGGAGTCTCTTTTATATATACTTAATGAAATAATTACAAAATAAATATAGGAGATTCTATTCCTATTTACATGATATGATATGCCTATACAATAAATACAAAGATACTAAACATATTTTCAACACATATCTACCCTTGAACTCCGCCAATTCAATGGTCCGGTTTATTTTGCACCATATGAGGAACAATTTTACCTGTGTGTCTCTGCAAGAATAAATTTTGGTTCAGTGAGTGATGCTCCAATCAAGTATCCTGATGACCCTTTTGATAGAATTTGGGAGTCAGATTCTGTGAAGAAAGCAAATTCTCTTGTTGATGTTGCCGCTGGAACTGAGAAAATTTCTACCAAAGTACCAATTGATGTTAACAGAGATGAACTACCACCGGTGAAAGTGATGCAGACAGCTGTAGTGGGTACCAATGGATCTCTAACTTACAGGTTGAACTTGGATGGTTTTTCCAGTACTGGTTGGCTAGTACTATCAAGCCAGCCGGATCTTAGCAAGGTTGTAGTAAAGATTGAAGAAAATGCTCAAGGGAAATACCGCATGTATGAAGCAGGATTTACCAATTTATCTCTTCCCTTTGTGCCTTCTTTTAAATTTGGCAAGACATCTGATTCTTCCAAGGGGCCTCTCACAAATTCCATGGAGATAAATAAGTATCTGGATAAACATGATGCCTCTCTAGATGGAGCATCTATTTTTGGTGTACTTTAGCACTACCCTTCAGCAGACTGGGCACAAGAAGGACCTGACCCATGTCTGCCTGTTCCATTGTCATGGGTTAGTTGTAGCTCAGATCCACAACCAAGAATAGTTTCAAGCTTGTTATCTAGTGAAAACTTGATTGGGCATATTCCTTTAGATATCACCATATTGTCTGGTCTGGTTGAATTATGGCTTGATGGAAATATGTTGACTGGCCCATTACCAGATTTTACTGGATGCATGGACTTAAAGATCATTCATTTTGAGCACAATCAGTTGACAGGTCTGCTATCAACCTCTTTGGTGAACCTTCCAAATTTGAGGGAACTCTATGTGCAAAATAACATGTTATCCGGAACAATAGCATCAGACCTTCTGAGCAAAGATTTGGTTTTAAACTACTCTAGAAACATTAATCTACATAGAGGAAGCAGAATAAAGAGCAGCCTGTATGTCATTATTGGGTCAGCAGTTGGAGCTTTTGTTCTACATTTGGCTACTATTATATCTTGCTTATTTATGCGTAAAGGAATGAGAAGATATTATGAGCAAGACCACATCAACTCTCTCCCTACTCCAAGGTTGGCTTCTTGGAAGAGCAATGATCCTACAGAAGCTGCTCACTGCTTCAGTTTTTCTGAATTTGAAAATATATCACAAAAACTTGCATTTATTGAAGATATAGATGGCTACAAATTTGATTTCACCTTCGTACAGCTATAGTTTCACTGCCATGACCTTGAGGACAAGGTCAATTTTAATGGGGGTGGTAATGTTCCGATGCCAATAAAAGGAAAAGTAAATAAGTCACAAGAGATAGACTATGGGGGTAAAATTTGTTACAGCAAATGGATATAAATATCAGAATGTAGAGTGGGAAAAAGGGTGAAGAATTTGGACAAGTCTCTACTCTCTAGACTCCCTCTCTCTCTCTCTCTCTCTCTCTCTCTCTCTCTTTCGGTCCTCTTCTCCTTCCTTAGACCCAATTTCTTCTTTCCTTCTTAACTATATTTCTCTATTGTATTTCCTGCTTTCCTTATCAATTAATTGTTACTCATACTAATTGAAGTACCAATACAGAATAATATTCCTATTTTTGGTTCTGATATTGTGTTTACTCTAACCATCAAATTAGCCTCCTTACATAGTTCTCAACTCTATATGGTTCTTGTAATATCCATATGGTTAGGAACTTAGCTTGAATCCATTAGAGAACTGTTAATCACTATCTAGAATGATTCTCGATCTTCTTATGCTAGGGAAAATTACTTGCATTAGTTTAAGGATATCTATAGGTCCTTTTTAATAACAGTTGCAGAATGAATTCAAGAAATACACACACACACACACACATAGGATTTGATACCACGTTTGAGTGTCTAAAAGTAAGGATAATTCAACTACAGAAAGAGAAACAAATTTTACAAAAGAGGCTGTTCTACTCTGAACAGCTTGAACTGTCTTGAGAAGAACCTGAGCTCTAGGACACCTATTGGCTATTGACATGGAAATGGCAGCATTAGACAATTGATAGATTAAGCTACTTTCAATTAAAATTTTGGAATTTTTACTCATCGGTTTGGTGCCAGTTTTAAATTGAAGACAAGCTGTTATTCTGCAAAATTGGTGTCCTGCTAGCACATGTTCAAGTCTTCACAACATGAGCTATAGAAATCTAAATGACATGAGGTTTGTTTAGTAGGAAAGCTAGGTGATAAATCTACCTTGTGCCAAGATTTCATAATTTTACACGGCTGGTTTAGTACCAGTTTCTAGTTTAAAACAGATATGTTTCTGCAGGAAATGTATCCTGACAACCTGTACGTGCAGTTAAATAACTTGGGCTTACAGTGGCATACTGGCATTTAAAAGCTAAAATACACCTCTATCTAGGGTAAAAATCTCAAATTTTAAGAGGGTTCATAGGAAAGTTCATTGCATCTGCAACAGGGGCTGTTCATCAACAGAACAGAACCTGACAGCATGCTGTATAAACTGCATACTATGGTTAAAATGATATGGATTTCTCTCTGATACTAATTCTTATGCTCTTAGAGTTATTTACTTCACCGGATACTGTTTACACAATACAGAAACCACTTTTGGTAGGAATAGAAGAAATAGATTGGATACATAGATTGCAATAATCATTAGATAAGTAGTCTCAATATTTCCATTACAAGATCCTTCAACTCTAAGTTGACTATTAAAATAAAGATCCCTTTGTCGTTGAGAAAAACTGATTTTTATAATATTGTATCAAGAAAAAACCGTTTGTCCTCTCTCTAGTAGAGAATCAGTCCCAATTTATTTTACTAATAATATTGCCCTATTAACATAAAGATAAATAGAACTTTCCCTATGTAGAATTCACTAAAAACACAAAATAAAAGCTTCAATCATAAGCTTATATGATTCTTGCAATACTTTCAATCCACAGTTGTATGGGAAAGAAAGAAGGTGTCATTGTCAGTTTTGGGCAAGACATACATGGGAAATTAAATTGTGTCAAAGCTTAGCTCAGTACACTGAATTCAAGACATACATCTTTATTCACATATAAACAAGTCAGCTCTCCACAGTCTCGGAAATCTTAAAAGGACTACCAGTTTTACATAAATATATACATCAAAATTGAAAAATAACAAAACTATACTGATTATATTCAAGGGCTCATTATAACATAAGCAACTATTGCATGGTTCGATTTCCTCCTTCAAAAGTTGCAGGCTTGCAGCTGCATCTAATGATAGGAACCCACGTAAGCCAACTCGGAAGCTGATAGAAAATGCAGAAAAAAGAACAGATGCTTTATTACTTGACTAGAAATGAACAGGACAAGGAGATTATCTCCTCCAAGAGTTTCCACTTTTCCAAAGGGCTACCCCTTTTTCAACTGGCCATTGCTTGGTTATAACAAAGCTAACAATTTTGAATGAACCTCCCTTCTACTAGGAAAACCTAAGTCCCACATCGACTAGAGATAGTGCCTAATAGGAGGGCCAAAAACTAGCTCAAGAGGTGAGGATCACCCAAGCCTTTATAAGCTCTTATTAGGCACTATCTCTAGTCAATGTGACTAGGGTTTTTCCCAATACCTTCTACCCTCTTTCCTCTATTTATCTACCCTCAACCCTTCTAACTAACTACTATCCCATCCTACTAACTGTCTCAACTAATCCTAACTAACTAACTGCCTATGTTCCTAACATCTGAGGAGCATTTTTAAAAAACAATGAGACTGCAATCTCTATAAATAACTTTCAACAGCAGCTAGCATTGTTGAACATTCAATGTAACTGTTAGAGTCTCATTGTAATTAGTAGAACGTCAAAATAAGCACTAAGAATTAATGTATTAGGTTCATGCATCCTTGGGAATGTAACATCCCTGTTTTCGGTAACCCTAATTAAGATGGATAATCTTAATCGGGTCTTCTCTTAGGTGTGTGATGGGTTGTGTGTTGATTATAAGTCTGGTCGGACATTTAGAACTAGGCTTGAATCAAGTTGGAAGTGCTTAAGGCATAACACGAGAAAACGGGGGAGATTAGAAGGCTGGAAGTTCCTTCCCAGCTGAGCAAAACGCTCAAGCGTGGCAACACTTGGACGTTGGGAGCTTGCACGCTCAAGCGTTGTGCGTGTGTTGCCAGCTGGTCTGAGTTTTGACGCGTGTGGGGCACGTGGCAGGCCTAGGTGAAGGCGGTGCGGACGAGTTTCCAGGCTCAAGCGTGGAGGGAGCCAACGCTAGAGCGTGGGAATGCTCAAACGTGGAGCATTCTGCACGCTAAAGCTTGCTGATCAGTTTTCTAAAATACCTAAGTTTCATTTCATTTCTATCTTACATGAGACTCTCTCAACTCTCTCTCGTTCTCTCTGAGTTCCCAAGGTCCAGAAGAGGTTCTTGAAGTCCTTGGTTTATTCTAGTCCAATCGTTCATCGAAACCGTATTCCGACTACACGTTCGTGATCGTAGCTTCGGACTTGCCTAGGGTGCGGCTTTGGTTTCAAGCTTCGTTGAGGTAAGCCTAGGTGCCAACATCGTCGACCCTAAGTTCTTTTTGGTATTTGTCTTGATTGACATCTTTTTCTTACTCCTACTCCAACTTAATGATGTTCTGCTAACATATTAGGGTTTAGGGGTGTTTTGGCCCGAGCAATTGTTCGAGGAGTCGCACGCATGGTTGTCAAACTCGCGAGTCAACTCGTTGACTCGTCCGAGTTCACGATTCCACATAGGCCAAACGAGTTGAATCGCTGTCAGAATCGTTTTTGGGGTAGAATCGGTCAAACTCCTTTGACTCGGTCAAACTCGCGATTCTAGCTGCGAGTGAGCGAGTTTGATCTCGCCTCAGGAATGGGCCTGAAAATGCCCAAAACGCACCATTTTGGGAAGAAATTTTTCAATTCTTCCCTTCGTTCGCGTGCTCCCTCCCCCCAAATTCACTTCTTCCCTTCTCTGTTCCAAAAACCACGAACGAAGACCTAGCCCAATGACTGCCGTCGAGCTTCCTCCTCCCTCCTTGCTGCGAACCTCCGCCGCCTTCCCTGTCGCGAAAGCTCGCCGGAGTCCGCCTGCAGCTTGCTCGAACCAGAACCCTCCTTCTCTACTCGAACCCGAAACCCTTCTTCTCGGTTCGGGTTTGTTGCAGTAGCAGGCTAGCAGCTGCTGGAAACCCTCCTTCCTTGCTCGACCCTCCTTCCTTGCTCGAAGAGTGAAAGTAAGAAACCCATATTCATCTTCTTCCCTGTTCATATAGTGAGTTGACAATGTCTGAATCGGATAACACAGCTACAACAGCAGCAACCGGAAGCTCTAGAGGTAGAGGTAGGAAAAATTACCCTGGAAACAGCACTGATCCTGGGTGGAAACATGGCATTGATGTTCAAGGCAATGGAAAAAAGGTTAAATGCAACTATTGTCATAAGGTTGTTAGTGGTGGAGTTTGCAGATTTAAACATCATCTTGCCGGCAGTAGAGAAGATTCTGAACCGTGTGCTACGGTGCCAGAGGAAGTTAAACATCTATTTATGAAAATTGTTGCTGAGGCAAAAGAGGCAGCAAAGAAGAAAAGAAGATTGATTGATGTTGATGAGGAAGATGCTAATGAAGTTCAAGAGGTTGCAGCAACTAGCTCTCAAAAAAGAGGATTTTCCTTTGCAAAAGGGAAAGTAAAAGTTGGTGGTGGGGTTCAAGCAACCATGAATCAAATGATGAGAAAGGACTTAAAAGATGAAGTTGATGAACAGGTAGCCAAATTTTTTTATACAAGTGCCATTCCTTTCAATTGTATAAAAAATTTGGAGTTTGCAAAGATGTGTGAACTCATTGGGAAATATGGAATTGGCTACAAACCTCCATCTTATCATGATATTAGAGAGAAACTTTTGAAACAAGCAGTGGCTAAAACCGACAATATGCTTGATGAGTTTAAGGAGGAATGGAAAAGAACCGGTTGCACAATCATGTCTGATGGTTGGACAGACAAGAAGAGGCATTCCATATGTAACTTCTTGGTGAACAGTCCTAAGGGGACAGTGTTTCTTTATTCATTGGACACTTCTGACATCTCAAAAACAACTGAAAAAGTTTTTAATGAAGTTGGAGAGAAGCATGTGGTCCAAGTTGTTACTGATAATGCTGCAAACTTCAAGGCAGCAGGTGAAATGTTGATGCTAAAGCGACCCAACTTGTATTGGACTCCATGTGCTGCTCACTGTATTAACTTGATGTTGGAGGATTTTGAGAAACATCTGAAGGTGCATCAAGTTACTATACAGAAGGGGAGAAAGATCTGCTCATACATTTATTGTAGAACAATGCTCATTAGCATGGTGAAAAGGTTTACTAAAGGGAGGGACTTGATTAGGCCCGGTAAGACTAGATTTGCCACTGCTTACTTGACCTTAGCTTGTCTTAATGAGCATAAGGCATCATTGTTGAGTATGTTTAGCTCTAAAGACTGGAATTCAAGTAAGTTTGCCAAAACCAAAGAGGGAAGAAAAGTGGAAGATATTATTTGTGATACTCGGTTTTGGAAAAACAAAATTGTATGCCTCAAGGCAGCTGCTCCCCTTATTGTTGTCCTTCGTTTGGTGGATTCTGATGAAAAACCCGCCATGGGTTTTATATATGAAGGGATGGATTGTGCCAAAGAGAAGATTAAAAGCAACTTCAATGATGTTAAGAAATGGTAAACTTTCCTAACTTTATCACATTTGAAATTTAATTACCTTATTTGTGTTGTGTTATTAATATAGGATCTTTTAATTTGTAGCTATGAACCCATCTGGAAAATCATTGATGAGCAATGGGATAACCAGCTTCATAGGCCCTTGCACGCAGCTGCTTATTATCTTAATCCCTCATTACACTATGATTTCGATCATGATGATGTTGAGGTAAAAATTGGGTTGTACGGCTGTATGGCAAGGTTGGTAAAGGATCCCAAGGAGAGGAAGAAGATTGGTGTACAGCTTGCCGACTTTCATTATGCTAGAGGGCTCTTTGGTCTTGATGCTGCAAAGGCTAGCAGGAAGAGTATGCTTCCTGCAGAATGGTGGGACTTCTATGGGGATGGAGCAGTAGAACTAAAGAGGTTTGCTATTCGTGTGCTTAGCTTGACTTGTAGCTCTTCTGGGTGTGAACGTAATTGGAGTTCATTCGAAATGGTAATTGTAGTTATGATTTTGTTTCTAGTTATTAATTTACTTTGTTTAGAAATATTAAGTTTTGATTTTTATGTTTTATTTTCTAGGTTCATACAAAGAGAAGAAATAGATTGCATAAAAAAAAAAAATGAACGACTTGGTATATGTGATGTATAACTTGAAGCTAAAGAGTAGAGAAAATAGGAAAAGTGTTGTCCTTCCATTTGAAGACATTCATTCTGATGATGAATGGATAACTGAAGAGGGGGATGATCCAAATGTTGATGAGGACAATGTTGAGCAACCTATCAATATTGATGAAGAGAATGTTGAGCTTGAGCAACCTATCAATGATCCAATTGATTTGTGCTTTGATGAAAATATTGAAGAAGTTGTTTCATCCGGGGAAGAACTTGATTATGATGATTCTGATGATGATGATGGAGATGGTGATAATGATAATGGAGATGATGTTGTTAGAGATTTGACTTTAGACATTTAGGAGTTGTTTTTTGATGTTCATGTTATATACTTTTACATGAGGGTAATGTTTTGTATTTGGATTATGGTACTTTTTAATGATTATGGTGATGGTAGATGTTATTGGATTATGATGTTGCTGTTTTGTTGCTTTTATGTTATTTATATATGTCATTTATATTTATTTTTTTTTATATTAGGTAGACTCTTACGAGTCTACGTATCGAGTTTACGTATGCTTCACGAGTCTACCTAGACTCGCGAGTCTGACAACCTTGGTCGCACGAGGACTCGTGTGGGGTTGCAGCTGCGAGGACAGCCGCTATTTGGTGAGTTTCCCTTGTTGATTTTTGTGGCTGCCTCTTGTTTCCTTTGATTCGTCGTTATTCGATTATCTGTTGTTGAATTAATTGTTGTTTCTGAGTTTCTGGTTGTTTCTGGACCCCGTGCGTGTACTCGGGGCGATGATTGGCCCAATGTGCACGCCGGGGGTGTCTTTGGCAGTGTTGGGGAGCTGAGTGGCGAGCTTGTGGTGGTCGTGGCTGTGTTCATTGTATTCGTGAGATCGAGAGTCAGGGCTGTTCGTGGATACGGGAGTATATCAAGACGAACTGTCAGTGAGGAGGAAGAAACCACATATATCTGGGAATCGTAGATGTAGGGTATAACTGTTAACATATGTAGGGATTCTCAAACCCTACTAGTGATTGAGTAACCGCCAATACCTAACTTAAATTGGGGACTACTGGTGTGGTACCAATGCAGTTTTAGGCATTGCGGGTTTATCGCCGTTAGGATCGATCTAGGATATATGTTGATTGAGGATGTATACCTATCTTTGTAAATGAGAACATGATTAAATGGTGTCGTACGTGATAACATGCTTAATTGCTAGTTGGTATGCCTGCAATGATGATATGTTGCTATACTATGATATGTTGATGTGATTGTGATTGATATGATCTTGATTGACTATGGAGACGGTTGGTGTGATAGTGTGGTCGGTGTTATTGGATTCGTAGTTGATGTTGTAAGCCGGTGGATCTAAGTTGAAGGTTGCTCTCACAGTTGGAGAGTGACATCCTCACAGTTCGAGGATGTGGGCCTTGAGACGTTGTACAAGTCGTTGCTAAGACGTCGTTGAGATGATGGGTGCATAATCATAGCATTTGCATTGTTGTGGTGAAAGCCATGTGTACAACTGCAACAGCAGTTTGAGTGGTTGTCACACGAGGTTGGTGTTCGAGGTGGACATTCTGGGACGACCAAGATGGCTGAACTCACAGTTGGAGGGATCTAGGTGCTTTCTCACAGTTGGAGAACTTCTCGGGTCTTCTCACAGTTGGAGGGGTTCGGGGAGGCAGTGCTCCTCACAGTTGGAGGAACCACTGTTGCATTGTCTTGGAAACTCAGGAAGCGGTTACCTGAACATCGTTGGAGGGGTCATTCTTACCTGGTGAACATCCACCCTCGCAGTTGGAGATTGGATTGTCATTCCTCACAGTTGGAGGTTGAATGTTGTATTCCCATGATAAGAGTGTGTATTGTAGAATTGGCCAATCATATAGACTCAGTTGTGTATGTAGAGTAAGCGGTGATCCCTAGTTGTAATAACTTGGAGGTTGACGGCTGTGATGAACTCGAGAGATGGATGTGTTTGTTGGTTGTGCTTGCTGTTGTGTTTGTTGATGTGTTATATGCTACGTGATCTCCCTTTGCATGATATTGTAGCTTTTCTTACCTCCTGTGCATGCTTTCCCATGTTTACATATGTCGTTGTTCGGGTCGTGATCCGAAGGCGGAGGTGCTGGTTGGTGATCGGAAGTGCTGCAGCGGGTGAAGCTGAGTAGAGGTGGGACTCCACCGAGAGCAACAAGTTGACGTCAACGCTTCTCGAGTAGAGAGAGAGACCTCTGAGGTATCTTGTGAGTTGGTACCACGGCCAGTGTGGCGTCTGTTTTTGTTGTTGTTGTTTTTACGCCATGGCTTCCAGGCGGAGCTCTGATGTGTAATTTTGGACTGTAATAACTGTTTATCTGCTTAAGTTTTAATTAAACTGTATGTGAATGCTTAAGGTATCAGAGAGAGTGAGGTTAAGTTTTGGGGGCGTCACAGGGAAGATAGTGTCATAGGAAATAGCTTAGATGGTGACATAAGAAATAGCTTAAATTCATTATTATTGTCTTGTAAATAGGAGATGCATTCACTCTCTTGATATATATAAATATCATACGTGCTGAGTGCTACTCAAGCAAATTCAGAAACTTTTCCTCTAAATTTCTCATAGTCATTCTCTAAATTCAAGTGTAACAAACATTAAAGGTTTAGTGAAGAAAAGAACATGCACTATCTATGTTTCATCCAGTTAGAGGGAGTTTGAACTTATTCTCTATGAACTGAGCCTCATTTTCTTAATTTCAATCTACCCCTCTAACCAGGGAGCATAACGGATTATCAGCTTCAACCTGATTTTCGCCTCTTCTGAATAGGTAAACTTTCGTCGAACACATATTTTACTTCATTTGTTCTTTCCGATGCCCATATATAGCTTAAGTAAACATGGAGAAGACAGGCTGACTGCTTTGCATAGTCATGGATTCAAAGTAATGTACAAACTTCTTGATTTTAGCAATAAAGTAAGGATAAAATAAGTATAAATGAGTTGGTGGTGGAAAGGGAAGAAAAAGAAATGCACCAAATTTACCTGGGAATCCAGAGGATCAGCCTCGCGAGAAACAAGGTGTTGTAAGCTAACAATCACATTAGAAGCTGCCAATATGGGGTCTATAGAATGTTGAGGAATAGCTGCATGACCTCCCTTTCCACTTATTATTGCTTCAAATAAGCCACTTCCTGCCAGTATTGGACCAGACCTAGAGGCCACTTCACCTATTGGAACATTAGGTGCAACATGCAATCCAAAGATAGAAGTAACATTTTCTAAGACGCCAGCATCTAAAATTTTCTTAGCCCCTCCACCACCTTCCTCTGCTGGTTGGAAAACAAGAACAACGGTTCCCTATTTAGATGACAAAATAAATGAAATTATCAAAGATCCATGTAATTCAGAAAAATAGTAGCAGACATGGTAAGTGTCCTAGCATATTAGAATGATAAGGGGGCCAACCTGTTTATTCTTTTCATTTTCTTTTCTCCCTTCTTCTAGGTTGTGTTACATTAAACAAGGATGAATTAATTTTTTAAAGGTTTTTAAGATGTATGCCAGCCCAGATGATAGATTGATTGTGTAATTTACAAAGTTGGCATCATTGGAGAAACTGGTGGTCATAGTTTGGCAGTAATTCCATAGATTAGAAACAAAAGCATGTTTGACTTTGACATTATCAGTATTATTATATAACAAACAATTTAAAGAAAAAACATATATAACAATCAAAAAGGCCAAATTTCTTGAGTAGATGGCATACTGGACAGTAGTGACTAGTGAGTAGTGAACACACTTTTTAAATTGATATGGGAAGAGCAGTATCTGGTGGAAAAAAAAGCAGAGCATAACATTATATAGAAATGAAAAGGAAATAAAGACGCCAATCAATATTAAAAAAAGAATCACACTTGTAGATCTTTTTCATGCTCCTTGAGAATCTTTGCAGCACCAAGAAGCATAGTAACATGAGCATCATGACCACATGCATGCATCTGTCCAGGTACTTTACTCTTGTGCTCCCACTCCACCATTTCCTAAATTTAGATATAGGAGCAAATCAATAAAATAGAAAAGAAACAGTGTCAACTGTCAATGAAATTTGAGTAAAGACACTTTGTCGTACCCCGAGATAGATTAAACCCATGAAAGGATAAAACTTACCAACAATTCCTTAAGTGCCGGTCATTTTGTTTTCTAATAAAAAAATAACATGTATTATAATAAAACTTACAGTTCATCAATAAAAATAAAGTTTAATTACTATGGACTAACGGTATAAAGTTTTTTATATTATCAATCAATTACCAATCATATGTAATACATGTGTAAAAGGACTTTACCGTGTATAGCAATTTTTTTTTGTAACCATGTTATAAGTTCGAAGTATCCATCATCGTTAGTAATGATTATCTCCATCGGGGAACCTGTTGGGCACATAAGGTGTGTTCTCCCCTCCCAACCAGGTTTTCTCCATACACAAAAGCTAGGATTCGAACCCAGGACTATTTGCTTAAAGTGTCCGAGTCCCTTACCACTTAGACCAACCACAAGTTGGTTGTCCGTGTATCGCAATTAAACTCATAAAAATATAACATGTGTAATATATATTATATTTCTTTTTTAGAAAACACCACTATAAGCACCTGAGTTTTCTCCTATATAAAATTGCATAATGATAAAGCCAAACCCTGGTATAAGCATATTACAAGCATATATAAGAAAAGAAAGAATAGATAGAATTCATGTAACCTGCATAGCAAGAGCATCCATATCAGCTCTTAGTGCAACAAAAGGTGACCTTCCTGTCCCTATGAAGCCAATAACACCAGTGACTGCAACTGGATGTCTATAAGGGATGCCTAATTTATCCAATTCAGATCTTATCAGCTCACTGGTCTTAAATTCCTCATAACCCAATTCTGGATTCTCATGAATCTTCCTTCTGATTTTGACCATCCAATCAAAAACCTCAGTCTTCTTGGCAAAATCTAGAAAGTTGGTGGAGATTGTCACTGAGAATATGGGTGTTGCAGCAAACAAATGGAAAATGATGAGCAAATGGACCAAGTTGAAGAATCCCATAGTAACTTTGCAAGTGGGGTATATGGGAGAGATAGAATGAAGTGCACAAGTTAAGCGAGAAGAACCAAAAAACGTAAGAGTAAGCAAGTTGGGTATAATCATGTATTACAGCGAAACCACCTAGGTTCGAGGTTTGAGGAACAAAAATCTTAAAACGAACAACTACAAATTTTGTGGGACACCCGCCAGGCACTCACCACGTGGGAATTTCCATTTGCATGTAAGGATGGTAATGGATAGGATATGGGTGGGATAGTATCTGTTTTCATATCCGCGTTTTAAAAAAATATTTATATCCGGATCCATATCCGAATGGGTAGCAACTGAAGTATTTATACCCTTACTCGTTGGGTATCTATGTACTCATTACCGGCAATTTAATTAACTAAAAAATTAATAAATAAATAAAAACATTATTAAAGTGTAAAATATAATGATAGTATATAATAAAACATAGTATTCTAATATATTCTCAAACAAATATTAAGATAATATATAACAAAAAAGAACATTATTAAAGTCCTACGCTAAGAACTATCGCATTAGGAAGAATAGGAACTCAAGTGATGAACAACTGAATGACGTTAGAAATTCAAGAATAATAGAAAAGTAATAAGCTAACTTTCATTTCAATTCAATCAATTGTTTTAATTTAATATATATATATATATATATATATATATATATATATATATATATATATATATATATATATATATATCATAGTAATAAATTTCAGTAATTGAAACCCACACAATTTCACAGCACAACAAACCTATGAATTAACAAAGTTTTTTGCCATCAGCCACTCCAACATTGTCTAGGCAATTGGTCCAATTACACAAGAAACAAATTCATTAGTCTAATAACAATGCAATAGTATCTATTTTACATATGGTAGGTTCGAATGGAAAACGTCATTCACACTAAGTAATTTGTTCCAGGATCGCCAAAGATGTAACCCAAGTTTAATATATTAATATATATATATATATATATATATATATATATATATATATATATATATATATATATATATAAATTAAAAATATTAATATATAGATATGCCTGTATGGGGAGGGGTGGGTACTAAGGTACCCGTACCCGCATCCATACCCATTAAATCTTGCGGGTAATTACCTGTCCCCGCCCCGATACCCATTATGTGGGTAATTACCCTATTCATCATGGGTAATTTTTGCGGGTACCCACTGGGTAAGATTCTCATTGCCATCCCTATTTGCATGTGTTGGCAAATTTTTACACTTGTGTTATTTGTATAACAAATTGGGACAACTTTTGGACAACGATTCGTCAATGGTTAATGCAGTTCAAAATGATGGTTAATGATGTGTTGAACTTGAGTAATGAGTACCCATGTGATAAATGGGTAATCACTAAACATCCACCGAAATGCATTAACCATTAATGAGTACATCAGGGGATGATTAATGCGGTTCAGTTGATTACATGTGTAACCAATAACCAAGTTCAACACATCATTAACCACCGATTTGAACTATATTAACCTTTGTCGAATTGTTGTCCTAAAAGTTATCCCATTTTGTTATACAAATAACATTTCTGAAATTTTTATGACTATTACCCATGTTAGTCCTGAAAAAAAAAATGAGTAAATCCTCAATTTGATTATGGAAATTATAAGGTCATATCAACTTGGTACCTGATATTTTCGAAATTTCAAAAACATCCTTGAAGTTATCAAACGTTAATCAATTCAATCTCTCCGTCAGAGACCAAGTTGATACGAATTTTATAATTTCAGGGATCAAATTGGCACCAAATTGACACAAGTATCAAATTGATACGATATTAGAATTTCAAGGACCAAATTGGGGATTTACTCCCTGAACAAAAAAACATGGGACACTTTTACAATGTTTGGAACGTGTGAAAGCTAGTGGAAAGAAAAGAGAAGACTAAATTACTTTTTTGGATCCCTTGTTTATTTTAATTTATTCATCTTGGTCTCTTTATTTTAAAAATGTTTAAGTTGGTCCCTTACTTGTCAAACGTTAAGCAATTTGGTTATTTTCGTTCAGTTTCACCTTTAAGTTTCCTCTCGTCGGAAAAACTTCATCGGATTATGGAAAGAGTGCCGGAAAACTTCGCTAGAATTTTCCTTTCTTTTTCTCTTTCTCTCTATTCCCCCCTCTCTTTTGTTTTCTTCCCTCCCTTCCTTCCCCTCTCTCTCTCTCTCCATTCATCTCCCTTCACTCTCGCTCAAAGGATTCTTCCGTTTTCTTCATCTCTCTCTTCATCTCTCTAATCAAGATACATCTTTTGCTAGCATTAGAAAGAAAAGAGAAAATGTAACCTGCCAACCGTGAAAGAAAAAAAGAAACGCAACCTGTCCACATCAGGAAAAAGAAAACGCAAACCCCTATAATTTTCACTCAACCAAAGTATTATCTTCCATAAATTTTTATTTTAGACTAAATTATATTTTTGAGGTGAGGTTAGGATTAAGGTTTTGAATTTGGGGCAAGTTGGGAGGATGAGAAGAAGTAGTGCATGGGATGAGAGCTTTTGTGCCTCTACTAGGGGGAGATGAGGGGAGAGAGGGAGAGAGAGGAAGAGAAAGAGGAAGATTCCAGCGAAGTTTTTCAGCAATATTTTCATATTCTGGGGAAAAGAAAACATAACAGTGAAACTTAATAGAAAGGACAAAATTGCTTAACGTTTGACAAGTAATGGACCAACTTGAACATTTTTAAAGTAGAGGTATCAAGTTGAATAAATTAAAACAAATGAGGGACCAAAAGAATAATTTAGCCAAAAGGGAAGGATAGAAAACACAGTAATCAAGGTTTTTCCAATGTTTGGTTTCAAGAGAAATGGGAGAGAGGAGAGAGAAAATTTGGGGCCCACAAGTGTGTTTTTTCATCTCAATTTGGAAAGAAAACGTGCATATAGAGGCAAGGTGACTTGGGAACTGAACTGTCGACCTTTCGTTTTGAGAAATACCAAAAAAATATTTTTTTATTTATTAAATTATTACATGAGGGTATTTCTGTCATTTCACAAATATGTTTTTTCTTTTCTCCCACTTTCTACCCAACCAAACAAGAAGAGAGAAAAGTTTCAGTTTTCTTTCATTTCATTTTCTCTCATACCAAACAATTACACAATCATCTAATTTTCTACTTTTTTCTTTCTTCTCCCTTCCTTTCTTCTCATTTTCTTTCCTCTCATTTTCTTTTATTAACCAAACACAATGTTAGTTCCCAAAAGAAAATTAACCATTTAATCCTTCATATTTATAAAGTGGGACACGCTAGTCCATACGCGATGTTCCTTGTTATGATATGTTAGAGTTAATGTTTTTTCCTACACGACACGTTATCTCCCTTACATGACACTATCAGCATTTCTATCGTGGAATTTAATTAAAAACTGCAAAAGAAATAGAAAAACAACATTGTTTTGTGTGTTGGGTGGGAGTTGAAAAAAATGCAAAAAATGACACGATTTCATGTTTAATACTCATCTTCTTCAGCCTTCCCAAATTGAAAACCTTAAACTCCGTTGCAGGAACCCATTACCGACGTTGCAGTTGTTATTGTGGTGGGAAGCAAAGATGAGAAGCTATGGTGGGGCCGGGAGCTTGAATTTCCTATTTGGGTGTGAGCTGAGTTGGAGTGAAAGTGCTTCAAGCATTGCAACTCATAGTAGTGATGCTGCACCAAGATGTAAATGTGGGGAAAATGTTGTAATCTACACTTCAAAAACAACTAAGAACCCAAAGTATTACATGGGTGCCCCCATTATACGGTAATTAAACAACCCATTTGAAGCATTTGGTTGAAGATGACCATAGATATTTATGTGTTATGTGTTTAATGTTGATGTGGTTGTAGTAGAAGAAGTTCTATTGTGCCTATTTCTTGTGGTTCGATAAATGCACTACCAACCGAGTCACAATAGTTGAGTTGGAAGAAGGCAAAATTAATCAACTGAAGAGGAATATGAGTGACTTGCGAATTAAGATGAATAAGAAGCAAATGAAGATAAAAAAAGTTATGCATTGGAAAAGATTTGTTGGGTGATAGGGGTTTTGTTGGTGATTGTGGTTATAGGTCTTTGTATTTGGAATTATGCAAAGATGGATGAACTAATATATTTGACTTGGGTAGTTATGTTTTTTTTATAGTAATGAAATGTTTTAATACAGTAACTGTAATGTATTGGAAAACTCAGCTTTTTATTTTAGTGAAATGTTTTGGAATAAATTGAAATGGATTGTGCATTTTGGTGTGTAACATCAAACTTCATCATTGTATGTAAAGAGTGCATTGATATTTGTTACTTCAACGTTTATTTTAAAATTCATTAGTTGTAGAGTTTTGGTTAAAATCGTGTAGAAACAAAAAGTAAAAACTTGTCCAACATATCAGCTTTGTAAGTGCCAAAGCAATAAAGACTTCTTTGTAAGCAAACAACATCTGAGGCAAAATACTAGGACTTTGTATCATCATTTCCAAACCATCACTACATAGTGTCAAACACATAATTACACATAATGTTGAAAAAATTGCATCATCATTGTCATTGGCTTAGTTTCGCAAATTGTATAGGTTGTCTCGGTGTATATAACAAACACAAAAGGCAACTAGTTACGATGTTTCATCTTCGTATCAAATCTAAAACTAATTCACTTCTTCTTTGAGTTGTTGTCTGAAGATGCTAGTAGCCATAATCCAAGGGTAGGGATGAACCTAAAAGGCCTATAGGTTGTCCCAGTGTTGGCCGCTGCAAAGGTCTCGATGGACCCAGTTTCTGGTTGATTTGCACTAGCAGATGTGGGTCTTGATTCACGTGCAGACCTCCTTCCATATCTTGGAGTCTATATGGTCTAACTATTGGTGTTGGTGGTCTAATTAATAAGGTTCCCAAAGATGAATAAGGAGTGAAGAGTGGTGGCATTGCAAGTGGTGTTCTAAAAACAAATGGCCTAATAAGAGGTGGTCTAAAAGCTAGTTGTGGAAGTGGTGAGGGACTTCCACCTTCTTGTTCGTTTTGAAACGGAACAAAAAAGAGTACATGATTATTCTGTATGGAAAGAATAATGTACCCACTTAATCCTTAAAAACATTATCGGTGGCTCAATTTAGCCCCTGAAAATTTAATCATGCCTCGAGTTAGTCCCTGGGTGCAAAACTCACCAGAGAAGTTGGGTATACACCTGCAAGTACACTCCCAGAGTCACCTATATTTTGTCCATGTTGATGTAAGCCATATATCTATAGGAGTAAGCACAAAAAAAACCATATGCACTAATCAGTACAGAAATGAACTAGTATGCACCAAATCAGAAAATGTACCAAGTGAAGCAAACCATAAAATGCACCATATTTCCCTATACTTCACAATTTTATTATTCCAAAACTCACACATATTGTTGGTGATATTATCCAACTTTGGCCAATGGCTAAAGTAGGCATTCACACATGCACTAGTATCCACCTCAACATACACGCCCTAAACTCAGCCTCTGTTGTGCACTTGGCACATTCCCACATAAAGCCACACAATTCTTTGTCCTTCCATTGTTTTATATAATTCTTCCATATTTGCAACACACAAATCCTGTGGTGTGCGCCTAGCATAACCTCCTTCAACACAGGCAACAACCCTCAAATGTGATAAACAAATGCAACTACTAAGATTACAAATTAAGCATAACAACCCTAGAGTTTACCTTTTGCTGGTCAGAAATAAAGTTAAGCCAAATGTCATACGATCACCCAAGTCTGCTTCATGAACTGTCATAAATCACTTGTAAATATCTTTTGTCTCAAAGTCCACCACTGCATATGCGATAACATAAAATTGGTTATTCGCGTATTGTCCAATTGTAGAGAGCAGTTGGCCTCTATAGTACCCTTCTTACAAATACAATCAAGGCCTATCAATGGCCTTCACCAAGATTTGAATCCTGCTATTCAAGCATCCAAACAGATGTAGGCCCGCTTGGATAGTGACGGGGACTGAGGACAAGACATGACATCCATCTTAGCTATTAACCTTGGATTACTTCTCAGCAACTCATTCAGGTACTCTCACATTCTACCATATTGATTCTTTTTAGAACCTTAAACAGCAAGTCTCGCTTTCTTTAGTTCCCTTGACAGTTTTGTTGTCAATTAGGTGGACCATAAAGTTCTCCTTCTTGATGCCAAAGGCTTGTCTCCTTTTCATTGTGTCAATAGCTTCTGCTCCAACTTCTTGGTCACCCAACCCTTGACGGCTGCCTTATTCAGAAAGACTCTACAGCAAATGTGTTATGCAACAAACGTCTTTATGTGATAGGTCTTAGACTTACTATTTTAGACACAGTAAACAATCCAACTACTGTCTTCAACTCTACACACCTCCCAACCCTTAATTTATCATTTTTATTCCCTTTGAATTGCCTTCCTAGGGCAATGTTGTAGTCCTTCATAGAATTTTTAAAGATTTCAAGGTCCAAAAATTCCATGCCAAGTTCCGGGTCAACTTGACCAAACTCGGATATGAGTCATTGAACCCGGGAAATGTGTGCCCGTAATTTCCTTCATCATCTGTAGAGACTGAAGTTCGCATCTCCTCGAAATACGAGTCATACTCGAGGTGCCTCAAAATATGCATCATCGTCATCTTCAATGGAGGAGTCAGAAATTGCCTTCTTTGGGGTTGCATTCTCTTTGCTCACACCTTTCTTTTTTGGGGTAAACTACTGTTTTTTGGCAGGTTCCTTAGCTACTTCCTCAGTATCTTCATCAGTATCACATGTTGGGGGAAACTTGTATTGGGAACCCTCTACACTATCATAGTCATCAGAAGATGACAATGCCTCCATATAAGCATTCTTCCTAACACATGTATCATGATTATCCTACTCTTTAGTCGCAACAAACTCTGCATCTTGAACATCTAACACGAGATGCTAAAAGTATGAATGTGTGTCACACGTGTCATGCTACCTACTTATAGTTGCCTCATACATCTCGTTAATCTCCTTATCGCCTTCAATTACTCTTAGACCGATGTCAAAGACACTATGATCAGGATGCACCAAGAACATTGTCCTGAAATCTTGGTAACCAAAATGCTTGGTAGATCAACATCCATTAGAGGCACAATATCTACTTTACCATCCATATATTTTAGCACACTATCTTGGTATCTTACGAACATCCATCAGTGTGATAAAGTTTATATATTGAGTCATCTGCAAAAACAATAAAAAAATGAGAAAGGGGACACAATGGTACAAGTTTGAATCCGTATGCATGTGGACCAATTTGACTTCATACACACATTAACAGGGTCCAAACTAAAATGATCACAAGGTAAACGCGATAAGGGAGGTTGAATTGTGTATGCCAAACGTTTTGCAAACAAGAAAGATTTTCGCAAAACAAGTGAGTAGACGGTTGAACGAATGTCTAGAGTTCGGATGAGCCTTATGGACTTGGACGAATGGTCTATCACTTAAGTTGATAAAACACAAGACAAAAACATATATTAAATTTAGCTTGCGCAGTCAACCTCTTGCTAGACGATAAGTAAAATAACTAACTTTTGAATAAAAGAGTTCAGAGACGAGAGGATCACACAAAGATATTATCCTGGTTCACCCACAACCACGTAGGCTAGTTTAGTCCTTAGACAGCAACCAAGATTTTTCACTAACTCAAAGGGTGTTACAGATTATTGTTTACACATTGAGCCCCTCAAGGCTCAGCTTACGCAACTACAAGTATTGTTTTCTCACCTAGCCTGTTCAGGCTCTATTACAAGTATTTTTTCACAACTAGCCTCTTCCGGCTCAACAAATCAGAAATAGAAAAAATAGGTAGATATACAACTTGCTAATCTTTCATAAACACTGAGAGGGTGAAATAAATGTTAAGTTCTGAAGTAGGAATAAAGGATGAAGAATGAGAAGAAGTATGAATGCTTATGATTGAAGAGTAATTTCAGTTCGTTGTTCACTGAGTGATATGATCCAACTTGGGAATCATTGATATTAGGATCTATCCTTGAGCTTAGTTCTTAAAAGACTTGTGTAAGTCAAAGAAAAAAAAAGATGGAGTAGAAGATGGTTGAGATCAACAAGCAAATAAGAACAAAAGTAAGGTAAACAATTAATGAAGTAGCTGCATAAGTAAGTAAATAACACAAAAGAAATTAAACAAATGGAGTTAGAAAGAGATGGAGAAGAAGAGGCGCCACATTCATACCATAGAAGAGGAAGAACGATAAGCAAAATGAAGATTCGCCACAAAGAAATGGATGCTCTTCGATGAGAATCAATCAAGGTTCCACTCAAGAACCTTCAAGAGGAGCAAGCTCAACTCACTAAGTCCTACTAATAGCATGTTTGGGTTTGCGGTGGAAAATCACGTCAGGTGACAAATCATGATGAAAATGGCACTTCGGTAATTTTTTTGCATTAAACGTAGAAGCAAGAAATAGTTGCTTCTTGTTGGACGTGCGTTTGATGCAAGCCTACCGTGGATCCAAACATAGTATAAGTACAAATACTACTTAAGTCAAAGTACTAAATTTATTACAAACATTAAGTACTAAATTTATTACAAACATTAATTGACAAATCCATTCCTAATTCCATTAGTTGCCTGTGAGCCCTATTTGGAAAAGGTGAGCTAATTTGGGCCTTCCTCCATGTTAGGTTTCATGCTCATCAAATTTGTCACTTCCTTTTCTAAGGCTTCTTGGACTCTCTTTGCTCTAGCCCTTATCATGGGGCCTCCAATTCCTTTCAATGCCTCTTCATGATTTCTTCTAGTTGGCTCTTCTAGATCTCCATCATCCTCTCCTTCTTTAAGAGGATTCGACCTCAAATTAGAAATTTCATCATTACCTACATCAAAGGAACTTAAGTCAGCCACATTAGAAGTAGAATTCACTCCATACTCATCGGGCAAGTCAATTTTGTAAGCATCGTCATTAATTCTTTCCAACACTTGAAATGGCCCATCTTCCCTAGGTTGGAGTTTAGATTTTCTTTGCATAGGAAAAATTTCTTTCCTCAAATTACCCAAACCCAATCACCCGGTTCAAATATAACTTGTTTCCTTCCTTTGTTAGCTTGTCTAGCATATTGTTCCATCCTTTAGTCAACTTGGGCTCTTACTTTTGCATGTAACTTTTTGACATATTCAGCCTTAGCATCACCATCTTTGTGAATAATAGAAGAAATGTTAGGCAACGATAACAAATAAAAAATAGTTAAAGGATTAAAACCATACACTATCTCAAAGGGATAACATTGAGTAGTATAATGAGTAACTCGGTTATATGCAAATTCAACATATGGTAAGCATTCTTCCCAAGACTTAATATTCCTTTTAATAATGGATCTAAGAAAGAGTTCTATTTACCACCTCGGTTTGTCCGTCTATTTGAGGATGACAAGTAGTAGAGAATAGAAGTTTGGTTCCAAGTTTGTTCCATAAGGTTCTCCAAAAGTGACTCAAGAACTTAGAGTCTCTATCCGAGACTATGCTCCTTGGGATTCCATGAAGTCTTACCACTTCTTTGAAGAAGAGTTCGGCCACATGGCATGCATCATCAACTTTGTGGCATGGAATGAAATGTGCCATCTTTGAGAATCTATCAACCACCACAAAGATTTAATCCTTCCACTTCTTGGACCGAGGTAATCCTACAATTAAGTCCATAGACAAGTCAATCCAGGGAGAATGAGGAATGGTTAATGGAGTATGAAGTTCATGAGGCATAACCTTGGATTTAGCCTTCTTACATATAATGCATTTCTCCAAATCTTATGTACATCATGTTTCATGCAGGCCCAATAAAAATGTTCATGCAATATGTCTAAGGTCTTTTGCACCCCAAAATGTCCCATTAAGCTCCCCTTGATGAGTCTCTCTAACAAGCATCTCTCGAATTGAACTCGTAGGCATACAAAGTCTCCTATCCTTAAACAAATAACCATCATGCCTATAGAATCCATTTTGTCCAACCTTTTCACATGCTTCATAAATTTTAGAGAAGTCATCATCATTTGCATACAATTCTCTAATTTGTTCAAAACCAAACAACTTAGTTTAAAGAGTAGTAAGCAATGTATACCTTCTTGGCAAAGCATCGGCCACTATACTTACCTTTCCTTGTTTTTGCTTGATGACATAAGGAAATTGTTCAAGAACTCTATCCAATTGGCATGCCTCTTGTTGAAGTCCAGTGAAGTCACCACGCTCCAACGTGTTTTACCCAATAGCTGCCGCGCAGTCCACCGGAGGACCAACATTTGAGACTAACAGAGATTAGGATTTGCTAACGTTTAAGACGGAAAGGATAAGATTGACTAACGTTTGAGACTTGAAGGACTAAAACGATTTTTTTAAAAGGACAAAAAGTATAAATATATAAATATATAGAGTAAGGGGTCGTTTGTTTTAGATTTTGATAGAATTGATTTTGAAAGAATTGATATTAGAAAAATTGATTCCAAAAAAATCATGGTTAAAAAACTTAATTTGTGTTTGGTAATGATATTTTAAAAGTCAGTTTAGAAGAATTGTTTTTTTATAGTATAAAGTAGAATCACTTTTAAGGTAAAATTACTAAAAAAGACATGCATTTGTCGTAAAGAGAAAACAGAAACATAAATGATGTGGGTAGTAAGGTAAAAGTTAGTTTCCCGTTTCAAAAGCAAACACAAAAGCTAGTAGCCATCAGTTGTGACTAAAATCAATTTTGGACTCATCTCAACACGCCATCACCTTGATTTTTATCCAAACAAAATTTGGCAATGCAAAATTGATTAAATTGAACCCAAATAGGAGTTTCAAAGTGTAAAATCTCAAACAAACAAGCACTAAGAGCATCTTCAATGTTCTTCATATGAGCATGGGTCACCTCAATTTGAAGCAATTCATTCAATTTTCACTCAATGGAAGTTCCTATCAACAAGTTGTTTAACTCACAAATATCTTCTCTCTCTCTTTAACATCTCATATTCTCCCTCCTTCATGTACATACAAATGGTCAAATGTTAAGCAACCCATAAGGAATGGTTGCTTATATAAGCAACTCTCCTCAATTTTAAGCAACTCATAAGCAACTCAAAATCATATATGGCTTACCGAAATAATATTTTAATATTAAACAACTCATAAGCAACTCTCATTATAATTGCACTAAATAATGAAAATGCAAGTGCCATGGTATCTGACTATCCCATAATTCAAGGATAGTACTCCCTCCGTCCCAATATATATGTTATATTTAGTCAAATCACATAGTTTAAGAAAAAGCCATAAATGAAAGAAAGAGAATATTAATTTTACCAAATTAACCTTATTAATCATTGGTGTATTAACTATTGTCATAAATGCAAAGTGGAGTATTTAAGGGTACAATTGATAGAAAACATTTAATATTACATTAAAAATAGAAAATGACATATATTTTGGGATAATTTTTTTTATAAATGTGACATATATAATGGGACGGATGGAGTATGATCTAAAAGTCATACTTATCTACTCACCCAAATCATTACACAATGTGAAAAAATAAAATAAAATTAATCATCAAATAAAAAGTACAAATATTTAGTATTTTTAAACTTTAAAAAATATTTAATATTTTTTAAGTAATTAAAATAATAAAAATATATTATTTTTAATTCTTAACAAAATAAAATAATTTCGATTTACATTGTTATTTCAAAAGAATATGTTGAATTAATATTTGGATTTAATTGGTATGTACTGTCAATGTAAATATTTCTTACATTATAAACCAATTATAAATTGTCACGTCATTAAAAATGTTTGACACTTCTCATAACTACTTTAAAATTCATTCATACTATGATTTGGTTTGTAGTGTAAAAAACTTTACAGTGACAATACATACCAATTAAACTCTTAATATTTTGTTCCTTACAATTACACTTATTAGAAGCTTGTTAGAGGGAATAAGAATGAACAATGGTTATGTCGTGGGCGAGTCATTTCTTTAAAAGCAAGATTTCGACAGACCCAAGATACAATATGACAACCAAATTTGCTCACCGAAATTAACACTTCAAACTCTAGGACTTGTTCACTCAAGATCAAGAGCAATGAAATTTACACAATTCAATTGTCCAAATCATGACCAATTGAACAAAGTGTGTATAATGTAGGATATTGTAAAATTGTGATTAGAAAGTTGTTATATATTATCTTTGAATGAATATGTGTTGTCTCATTTTGTTATCATACACCCTGTCCCACCAATATTATCTTACCACATCAAGTAAAAATTTCATATAATGTTAAAAATGTGGAATTTTTAATTGATTTAGCAACATATTATTCGTGAAAAAGGTGACATAACATTTTCGTTCATTATCTTTAGCATCATACCCAGCATATAAAAAATACAATGCTTAAGAATCATGTTCGTTTTGAAACATGTTGATTTGAAAATGTAATAAATCAGTATTTCCCACGGACAACCCACGGCTTCAGATCAGTGGGAAAAACAGGCGTCGAAAACGTTTTCAGACGGGCATTATGGTGAAGTTGTGGGTTCCCACGGCTTTGCCGCTGGGAAATTACCCCGGACCTTGACCCTTGGGTACGGTATCGAGAGCTTTTGGCTGAGGGTATGATACGATGTGCGTTACCCATGACTCTTGGCCGTCGATATAGACCAACTGCAGAACCACGTCCTTGACCGTCGTCAATAATATTTTTTTAAAAAAATAATAGTTATATTATAATAATAATAATTAATTAAATACTTATATTTGTGAACACCCATTTTGATCGGATCCCTTTTGATTTTCACTTAAATTTACCAAAAATAAAAAAAAATGAAAAAGAGTCAAAATCATAAAAATTTTTTTTTTTTTGGAAAAAAATATAAAAAAGAGTGGAGTTTTTCTTAGTCTTAGAAAATAAAAAATAAAAAAACACAAAATGATTTATTATTGCAGCTTGTCATAAAAAAGTAAAATAGAGACAATTTATTTATTCATTTAATTATGTTTTGTTTGTTCTATTAATAAAGAAAATAGAAGAAGAAAAGAAAGTCATTGGGCCAAATAACCAAGTTTCAGCCCACACCCATGCTCCAGGCCCCGTTTGCCTTGCTCCATGACCCGGATTCACCAGAAACCCATTGCAGCTCTCTCTCTCCCCCTCATCCTCTCCATTCTTTCATTCTTCTCCCTTCTCTCAGCCTCATCATCTTCTTCCCTAGCGTCAATCTCTCCTCATCACCACTCTTTCCTTTCTCAACCTCACCTAAACCCTAGGCGCCGCACGCCCACTCCCCATTCTCTAGGAAATGCGCGATTTAGTGCACAAGTATGGGGAATAGCGATTCTTTCCCCTTTCTGTTTCATGAACGAAGATTCGCGCACCCAAACACGAAGAGAATCGCGTGATTTTCGGAGGGAAGGCGCAAGCTATCTCCTATTTCGCACTGTGGAGAAAGGGAAATCAAATCTTGAGTTTCTGATTTTGTTAAAGCAAGGTAATTATGATTCCTTTCTATTTTCGATTCGCATCTTGATATTGATCGCGATTTCTTTGATTTGCAGAGGGGGAAATCAAAAGGACGTGGGCTTGTTCTTATGAAAAGGGAAGCAGAAAACGCAGGAGAGGGGGGACGAAAAACTACAGCCACACAGAGAACAAAAATACAGAGGAGGAGAGTTTCGAGTTCTGTTTGGGAGAGGGAATTTTCGCTCTGTATTTTTTGGGGAAAATAGAGATGATTTGAGAGAAAATTTAGTAGTTTCCTAAACATGTTCCTTTGTATTTCAAGAAGAGTGAAGAAATATTGATGTTCAATTTGTAAAAGTAATCGAAATAACTCTTGATTACAAAGATGAAGGGGCATCACTTCTTCATTTTGTTTCTCTGCCTCTACGCTTTTTTTGAAGAGTTTGAACATTCAAAAATCAATGCATCCCATTTTTGAATCTCATTCATGCTATGGTGTCCACTTCTTGCCTTTTTCTTTTTAATTCACTTGTTACTTTGATTGATCACAAGTTGTTTGATAAAATGGCTAAACTGTTGTTCTTGAGCACAATAGGTGTAGTTTTATCATAAACTGTTCTATTGTCCAATACGGTACTAGAGCTTCACTCTTGAATCAACTGAAATTTAGTTCTGAATCTTTGTTTTTCTTTCCCTATGATGTGATTCTGGGTTGTTATATAACCAAGGTTGTTCGTAGATTTATACTCGTGAACTTGCCTTGCATTACATTTGAGTTTGGTCTTCAATAGATTAATTTGTACTTTAAGTTGGTTAGTTGTAAGATCGCTGACAAAATGGTTTGTGTTGATTTTTTCGAGAAATCATGATGAGTATGATGCTAGTTTTTTTTAATGGATAAAAGCCTCGCCAAAGTCTCCCTCAAAGTGTTTGAACTTTGAATATGCTACGGGCCAAGCTTACACGTTCAAAGTGATGAATCTGACATAGGTTGCTAAACATTGATAAAATAGGAGTTACCAATTATAATCAAATGTCTTGGTGCCAAGAATGAGCTCACAAACAGTGGTATGACTCTATGACTAAGTGATAGGTTGCTGGAAATTCCCGACTTTACACTAGGTATGGTATTGTGGTGCTTTAATTCGTTCTTTTTTCCTTTTTTTTGTTTCATTATTTCTTTTTGTTTTTATGTTCGCTTATTAAAAAATGATAAAAAAAATAAAGGAAGTAAGCCTATTGGTTCTGCGTTACAATGATTAAAAGTATGTTTGTAGTGTCATTATTGTCATTTTTTATAGAAATAACATGAAAGCAACCATTGGGTAGCTTGTGCAAAATCACTTCCACTTTTGGACACAAGCTGCATCAAACACACTATAAATGTGTTAGGTTGTAATTTCTTTGAAGGGGTAGAATAAACATTTAAAATTTCGTTAAACATTTGCACAATTAATTTGGGTAATCGTTTTCATTACGGGTATATTAAGGATGTTATGGGGTTAATTCTCTATCCTTTCCCATGCACAATTAACTTCCGAACTCGTCTTGGTTTCAAAGACCATTTTTTAAAAAAAAAAAAAAGAGTTTTTCAATTTTTCCTAAATTAAATAAAATTGGTGGCGACTCCCATGCTTTTCTTAAAAATCTCTTTTTATCGCCGCTTCCTTCGTGATTTCGGTCGCGAGAATATTTTATATTAATTATTTACAAATAGTAATTAAATAAATATTACAAAATAAATAAAATATATCATCAAAGAAATTAAATTATAATGCAAAAGATAAATAATGTATTCTTTTGCGATAAATAGAAATGTAAATGATAAACAACCTAACAACATAATATAATAACGCCTATCTCTATAAGGATGCTCGAGAAGATGGCGCTGAAATGAGTCTGTCTCGTCGTCATCCTCCCCGGTGCGCTGGGCCGACTGACCAGGCTACAGCGGCTACTGCGGGGGCAGCTGCAAGGGCTACTCTTGATGCTGGATCTGTTGCATCATTGCCGATATCTGCTGCATCATCTCATTCATCCGCCGCTGGTCCTTGTCCCTCTGGCTCTCACACTCCTCGGCAACGGCCGATCTTCACTTTAACTCAATCTCGACGGACTCTTGAGTGTGGCGACTGTCGCCGGTGGACGCTCCAGCAATGAAATCGAAGATGCGTGATGAGCCTTTCCGATAGTTGGCGGAAAGGTCTCTAACACCGTACACCCAAGGGTGGGAATAGGCCAGGTCGCTCGTTGGGGCCTATGGCTTAGCCTATTTAACAAAAAGGTGGGGTCAAAGCTTTTTAAAAAACCTATATAGCTAAAGAGGCCAGGCTAAAGGCTTTAAAAAAGTCTATTATACCTATTTGGCCGACCTATTTACACACACACACACACGTATATATGTAGGCAAAATAGATTGATTGGTTCTATACGATTTTTTTTACTTTTCACATCGGTCCTATAAGTTTTATTTTTTTTTTTCAAATTGGTCCTACACATTATATTTCGTTTCCATGTTAGTCATATGAATCATTTACAAGTGAAGACATATAACCTATTTATAGGTGGAAGCATATTTAAAGACCTTGCTGAAAAGTATATCTTTAAATAGGCTTTCAGGCCAAGGCAGACTTTAAAGCAGGCCAAACCATACGTTAAAATTTGGCCTATATCAGGCTAATAGGCCAGGCTCAAGCCTTGAGATTGAAACACGGGCCAGACCTGTTTATGTCAGGGCCTAACTCAGCCTAGCCTATTCTCACCTACATACAGCGCGACCCTTCTTCTTACTACCAACAAGCTCCGTCCAAACATGCAACGCAAGTCGCTCCTCCTCCTCGGGGTCAGATGATGTGGATGGGGAAGAGACCAATGCCTGAGACCTAGCATGAGTCATCCTCACCTCAAACTCCTCCTATTGTGCATAATCAAACACATGAGCACATATATGATATAGTACGATGAAATTTCGGCAACATTTCCATTGGTTTCCAAGTACAATACTTGACCACGTTATCGCGATCAAGTTTGCATATCGGACCTAATTCTCATCAATTATAAGGCATTAGAAGTAAGCAATGACTATTATACAAGTGAAGAAAATTTTTGTTTCCCAAACTATCCCTCTTGGATAATTCAATGTTCAATACAATAAGCGGCACCTTGAAAGAGTACACCTGCTCAATAATATTGAAACTCAAACGGGAACCTCAAAAATATTGAATCCCAAATGGAAAGAGTACACCTGCTCAAAAAATAAAAAGAGCCTTGCCTAAGCAATTTGGGACTAAACTTTTACACCAACATACACACAATGAATTCGAAGTTTGAAACATAAATATTTCACAAAAGTAAAAGATGATTGTTAAATACAGCAATCCAAGCTTATCATTTTATTCCATGGATACACTACCATTAGGTCTTATGCAAGTTTATGGAAGGACCATTGAGTAGGAACTTCTCTTCTAGAGATGCTTTCCCATGTCTTTATCATCTGTTTTGCATACATAAAACTCCTATCCACAAATTCTAAGGTGTCCAAGATTCCATTTTATCTCAGAATTTCAACTTTTTTTGTAACTTAAATAATAAAGGGTAAAGCAAACTTGCAAACCTTCTAACTTATGCTGGTCCTAACTTTAAAATATTCTGAGAAATTTATAATGTTATTCAGTACCACATCCTACAGGTTTTACATTTAATGATCATACACAGAAATTCAGCACTAGTATATCCCTCTCCCCACATATAAATGTTTGTATATTCAAGATGAATAATGAAGTAATTGAGCAAACAAGAAGGAAAGAGCACAATTTGGGGAGGCAGAGAGACACACAGAAGCAATTTATGATGTGATGACACCTATGAGCACAGACACGGACACCGGACACGACTTGGGACACGAGCAATGTCCAAAATATAGGACACCGCAACACAACAATATATATGTGTGTGTGTGTCAAATTAAATAAAATTAAATTTGAGCATCATTATAAAAGATCTAAATTGATAACCAAGATTTAGATATTCATTATCTCAAAACAACTTGTTAAGCATTACATTTTTCCTATGATATGAGTCTCACAAAAAAATAATGAGACATCATTAAAATTTTGGGTGTTCTTTAGATATCCAACCACATAAAAATGTCGGCTAAATGTCTGAGCCGTGTTCGAACAAACAAAAAATAATTTTTATATCGGACACTTGATAAGAAGTGTCGGACACGTGTCGTACAAGTGTTGGACACGGACAAAAGTTCGACACTCGGACACCCCTAAAGCTAGAAGTGTTGGTGCTTGATAGGATGAAACTACAAGATGATCGAGCTTTGACAGACATCAGTGTTACATTATACCTCTAAATAGCTGTGATTTTGATCATATATGCAACTTTAGTCAGCATTATCATCTATAACATGGAGAATAAAATGTCTTTTATACATGTATTCACCATTGCACAAATAGGAACCCGTACTAAGATACTTAGATACATGATTTCATCACCAAGCTGCTGGATCTTCTAGATCATAAGCATCTAAATTTTTATCATAGAAAAAGAAATTTAATATAAAGAAGGGAGGGGAAGTACAACTATATGAAGGAAAAGGAATCCTCCAAAACAAAACGAAGTACATAAGCTGACCAAAAGTAAACATGAAGCGAAGCAGCCAAGTCACTATACAAGTTTTAAATGGAAACTTTACTGGAACAACCATTAGATAAGCACCATAGAGAGGTCATAAACATAAACCTATTGCAAAGTAAGCTGACCAAGGGGTCAAGGACGCCCCCTTCTCTAAAAAAAGTCGTTCCAAACTATCCCAATCGTTGGACGCAATGTTAATAGTTCTTATGTATATATAGCATGTTAAAAGGTTGCTAAACTTTGAAGGTTACACGCCTTCTTTTTATGCCTATATATAGGTGTATTTTTTGTGAAATGCATTAGAAAATGTACAAGAAAGTGTATGAGAAAATGTAGAAGACAATCTGTTATGTTAACCATACTATGATAAATACAAGGTTAAACTAATCATTACGTTCCTATACGTGACTTTGATTTTGAATTTGGTCCCTATACATAAAAAAAAAAATTGAAACACATGTACAATTATTTTAATTTGGCTCTCGTTGTTTATTAGTGTTATAACGTCGTTTGTTAGAGTTAAAGTATAGGGACCAAATTGAAAATGATTGTCACATGTAGGAACCGAATTCAAATATATTTTTTTCAATTCGATCCCTAATTTGACAATCATTTTGATTTTGGTCCCTACATGTGACAATCATTTTGAAATTGGTCTCTATCATATGACGACGTTATAACACCAATGAACAGTGATGACCAAATTAAAAATAATTAAACATTTAGGGACTGATTTCAAAAAAAATTACCTATAGTGACCAAATTCAAAATAAGAATCACGTATAAGGGCTAAATAATTACTTTAACCTAAAAACAAAATAAGTCTTACAAACATTATATTGAATTGTTGTATCATTAGGGAAACGCAAATATGTCTCACGACACCTAGATCACATTGCAACTAATGTCGATGGCGTAACCTATCTTACAAAGATAGATACATATAGGGGTGGTCAAAGACCTGCGGCCCGACCCGTAACCGAAACACCCGAGCAAAAAAAATACGAATGGGTGGGTTGGGTCAGGTGGGCCGGTCGGCGGGTGAGAAAATCAGTTTCAAATGGATAGCTACGGGCGGGTGTGGGTCTGGAATTTTTTTCCGTCACCGACCGAACCTGCCCGGAAGCAGTGAAGATATGATTTTTTTAAAGTCTCTGATTCTCCTTCAATTTTATTGGTTGTCTCTGAATTCCCTTGAACTTCATTGGCTCCTCAGATTTTTCCTCATTCTTATCCTTGACTTTTTCCATTCCCCAAATTAAATCCCTCGTTTAGTAATTTATTCTCATTTCTCAGAGTCTTTTCCTTTCTCTTCCTCACATTCCCAACAAAAACAAAACCATAGCATCGCTGCCCCTCTCCCCTATCTCAATCCCCCCATTCCTTCTGGCGACGTGGTGGTTCCTTGCTCCTTCATCCTTTCACAATATTGAGAGAGAAAAACTTACCTAATAGCATGCTGAGACTTGAGAAACCCTAGCGTTGTCATTCCCTTTCTTTCCTCTCTCAATCCTTCTGCCTCTCACTCAATCTCTCTGCCTCTCGCCGGAAAAGTGCTTGTTGTCACGCTCGCCTGACCATCGGTGTCGTCTCCTTGTCGTGGTCGGATCCCGGGGAGTTCGATGGCTGGCGTGTGCGATGGCCACCACTTTCCATGGCCAAAACGGAATGAAGAAGAAGGAAGCTGTTGCTAGGTTTTTTTTGAGTTTATATGTTGAATTTGTTATATGTTCTTTTAGTTTTTTTGAGTTCATTTAAATATGTTATGTCTTGTTTTACAATCATATATTGTCCTTACAGTAATGTTGGATTTGTTTGGGATTTATGTTGAATGATCCATGTTTTCCAGGATTTGGTTTGTTTTTGGGATTTATTTTCGTTTGAATTTCTTTTTCTTAAAGTCTTTTTTTTTTTTATTGTAAACCGTTTCAACCCACCCGTTATCCGCCCAACCCGTTATCCGTCCAAACCGCTCGCCCAAACGGACGAAAATGGGAGAGATATTATCCTCCTCGATTTTGGTCAGATTGGGATTTTTGGGCACGAAATCGACCGTTGTCCAGCCCTAGATACATATGCCTCAATCTAATAGCATGCGTCTAAATTTTTCAGAAATCCCTTACGCCAATGCTTACGCTAACAAAATTAAAGAAAACATTATTTTTAAAAAGAAGAATGTTATCGAGTGCCCTAAGGGCACTTGTTAAGATTTCAAGAAAAGCAAGTTTATATGGAAAAGTTATATATTTATTATTCTAAGATGTTGTATATTTAATTTTCCTATAAAAACATGATTTTTTGGATTCCTTAAAGAGTGTCCGTAAGACACTTGTTAGTAAGACCCTTATAAAAAACCTTGAGAGCAGGGTGAAGCTTCTTGAGGGTATCATCAACCTTCCGCTTCTTGAAGGTTTGGTTGCTGCCAAACACTAAGCTCAGAGGAACCTTCTTGAGGTAAAATGGCGGAACAATGAGCTTATGGTCGAGAAAAAGGGGAAACTCACAATTGTCACTGAAATTCACAATGGATATGGGGCAAAGCCCTCGGTAAGTGTATCACTTAATTACCCATGGTCAAGGTTGTGGGAATGAGAGTGGAGAAGGTATAGATAATGATAAACACCCTTACCGAGGGTCAAACCGTCGATATGTGTGTCCCAGTTATCCAGGGGTTATGCCATGAAAAAATACCTGCGTACATTTTGGCGCTTACATTATCCACGATGTTTCGATCGGGAAGGTTGTGGGTATGTAAGTTTTTCGTACCAAGGGCTATGCCCGCCAGAAATTTAGAGGGAAACTAATGGCCACATTTTCGAGGATTAAAGCCGAGGGAAAGCACAAGATTATCGAGGGTAAAAAGTCGTGGGTAATCCTCCATTTTGTTATAGTGACCTTTGAACTTGTGTAAACTTTGCAATATGAGGTCTGGGATAGTTCATGAGAAACATAACACTACCAATAATTTTAGCATATTCAGATTGAGATATACTCATTTCACTTGTACTCCTTTTTTTATGCACACGAGGATCATATGGAGTTCACAAGTATCATATACATTCACAATAAAACCATGTTCTACCAATACATTATTAAAATTTTCATTCATACTACTATTTAGGCGCTTGTTTTAAATCATACAAAGACTTTCTAAGTTTACAGACTTTATGTTCTTGATCAGGTTTTATAAAACCTTGAGATTGTCTCATATAAGTTTCTTCATTCAATTCTCCTTTCAAAAATGCTATTTTTACATTCATTTGTTGTATAACTAAATTATGTATAGCAAGCAATGCAATTAAAGCTCGAACAGTAGATATTTTAGTTACTTGTGTATAAGTATCAAAGAAACCAATACTCTTCTTTTGAGTAAAACCTTTAATTAATAGCCTTGTCTTGAATTTTTTATAGAACCAAATTAGTTTAAAAGTTTATAAGTTTTCATTGGTGTATAACTAATTTTTTACTTAATACTTGATTTTAAATAAATCCCTATAATTTAAAAGTTTTTAATTCAGTTTCTATATTTCAAGAAAATCTCGAAAAAATAAAAAATATTAATTTTCAAAAATCTCAAATATTGCTAGATTAATATTTTTTAGGATAAATTTCAGGGATTTGAGATTTTTAAAATATGTTTCAAAATAAATAATTAATATATTAGGGAAATGTTAATCAGAGTCCTAAGTACATTGATTAAGGAATCAAATATAGAAAAATTGTTTTGGGAAGTGATGTATTCAATACTTTGAAAGTTTAAAAGTTATTTTCTCAATGCAAAACTATTATTTTTTGATTTCGTAACCAATACACTAAGGCCAATAACACTGGTTAGCAAGACCCTAAATATTAAGAATTTGGCTCCTCTAAAATGAGTGAAGCTTTAAAGTGAGAAAGTAAGAGGCTATCCACCCTTAAATCATTTAGTGAGTAAAAATCTCTATGTAATTAATCAAATGAATGATGCATAATCTTTTACTCTCACCTTAGAACCCCACACATTTTGTAGAACTCAAATCCAAATATTAATTCTTAATTTTGTGTGGACCAATAAAAGCCTTTGCATTGAAAAGATAAAGCGGCAAGTACAGTATTAGCATGTAAGCACGTGGATAACAACACCCTATGCTGTGTGTCTGTCCGTCGGTGTTACTATAGTATAGCCTCATGCCGAATGACCGTTTCCTATGACTCCCTCCCATACTCTTCAATCTCAATCCTCATCATCATCGTACTTTCCTTTCTTTCTGTCTCTTTCCTTCCATGTTTATCATCTCTTTCCTTAGAAAACCTCGTTATTTCCGAATCCAGACACATTGTTTGCTTTTTCAGCCGTTCCAACAGAACACCCTCTTTCCTCAAAATTCTTCATTTTTATGGCCTTTTATAAGACCCATTTTAGCCAAAAAAAGATCTTTATGGCCATTTAAAGCTTTATTTTGATTTTAATAATAAATACAAAAGACCCGTTTGGCTGTTTGAATTTTATTTGAAAGGGGGAGAGGGAGAGTTTATGATTTGCTTTTTCTAGCGTGCATTGGGGTCACTCACTGGGGTTCAAAAATGAAGGAGCATGAAGAACCTGCTTTTGAGATTGGTGTGGTTATTCCTAGGAGAGTCGTGCAGGAAAAAGATGAATCATCTGACTGTGCTTATGTCCTTGTAGAGGAGTTTAAGAAGGTTGGCTTTGTAGTTGAGAGAGTTATTGGCATTGCAGATGAGTTCATCAAGGTTAGGTTTTTTCAATGCTTCCCTATGTTGAAACCTAAACCCGTTATGTTTCATTCTACATTACTCTCTTTCTTATCCACTGTTATGAGGTATAGTATAACATAGACATAGTATGTTACAAGTCCTTTTTGTTTTCTTGTCAAAATGTGAATTATATCATGCCTCATAGAATTTCCATTGCATACTGGGTGGTGTTTATGTCCTCTGAAGTAAATTATGGTCCTAGTCTATTTTTTTCTTCTGCCTGAACATGAATTTTCTTCTTAGTATGTATTTGGATGAGAGTTTAATAAACTTTATTTTGAATGAAATTGATTTTGTAAAATTGATTTGGTTATAATTGAGTTTGAAGTGAAGTGATTTATGTGTGGATGTTTTTATTTTGAAAGCAAATTTGATGTAAAATTTAGTGTAAATTTTTCAACCCAACACAAAAGTTACTTTTTCTAGTTTCTACTAGAATCACGTTTGAAAGCAAAATTAATTTTGCCCGACAATAACCAAATACCTCTATTTTTATTAAAGCCACATTGGATGATCAAACGCAATTCTAGTACTCTCCAGGAACCAAACATGCACTTATTATTTTGTTCTATGCTGTATTTATCTTCTTGTGGTTTGCTCAGTTGTGTCTTATTTAAGCCTTTTTGTTGAGTATCTAAAACTTAGCTGTCATTTGATTAGCTGGCTGCACCTTTGGAGACGTTAGGGAGGGCTGCAGCTGAACTACAAATCAAGAAAAGGACTCATATTGGTAAATTTATGCAATCCCCAAAAGGGGCATCGATCTGTTCTACCTATTACTATTTATGTTTAACTGTGTCATATGGTGTTAATGATAGGTATGGGCCCTAATTAGGACAAGAATAATAATGGACCTCTGATAGTTAGGCATTGTTTGTAAAACAGTTAGAGTTAGTTAGTGAGTTAGCCTTCTATATAGATAGAGGTAGAGGATGCAAAGGAAGATAGGAATTTATTAGTGAGTTGTGGAAAGCGAGAGATAGGCCTCTCGAAGAGCCTAGGATAGTCTTGTATTCTGATTGCTATCAATAATAATCATTTTCCTACTGTTTTCTTGCTATTGTCTTACTATTCTAAACCAGTTCCTATCAGTTTAGTGCTAACTAGCATGTGACTGATCGTGCAATTCTTCTGTTTATGTTACCTTTTCTTTTTCTCTTGCTTAATGTCAGGTATGGATTTGCAATTTGACGTGGAGGAAGTCGAAGCTTTTGTAAAACAACCTGATGGTTCTGTTTTCAGTTGGTGTGAGCGTTTTCAGTGCTACTGTCACTTGATATATGGAATAGTGAGTTCTAATCTTACTCTATATGGCAAAATCCTTTTTTATAGAAATTGGCTTCTTATGATGTTATAAATGCTAATCAGGTATGTGTTGCCTAATTAGCATTCAAATAAACATTAGATTTTCGGTTCTTCATTTAGTTATACTTGATACTTGTTAGCCACTTTCATACATGCCACTTGTTTTATCTGATTCCCAGATTATAGATGATTTGGTTTATACTCCGAGAAAAATTTATGAAAATGCAATCTTGTGATTCGATGGAGGGACAAACAAAAGTTTATGTTCTCTGTTGACTTGTTGTATAACTTTGTAGCTATGACGAATATCATGAACATGAATATCATGAAATGCAAGTCTTTTATGAATTACTCTGTTGGCATATCTAAACATTTTGCTTTTCTCGTAATTTGAAGGTAAACAACAGCAAGTCAGCCATAACCCTTAATTTTGATGGGAAAAAAATCCATTGGGAACCTGGGGAGTGTCTGCTTCAGAAATTGGAATCAGAGAACATTGTTAAGCAAGTCTTTCCTCTGCATGGTGTTTTTACTTACATTTGCCATCAAATTTTTCTCTAGATTTTGCGTCACTTGAAGTCTGTACTAACTTTGGTTTTGGTTGATAGATGAAAAGAAGAGAAAGAAACTTCTCAGAAGTTGGGCACTTCATTGGTGGGACCTCACAAATCAGCCAATTGATGAGATATATTCATATTATGGGGCAAAGGTGAATGTGACTATGAGCTTTAGGACATTATTTGAAAATTATATTGTCCATTCTCTTTATCCAATGAAGGAATGAATAATCTGCAGATTGCAATCTATTTTGCTTTTCTTGGAATGTACACACGGTGGCTGCTCTTCCCCGCTGCATTTGGGCTTACTTTGCAGTTGATTGATTTTGGGTGGGACAATCTGTCTGTCTGTTTATGCTACCACTGCTTGTTTAGTTTTGCATCTAGTTAAGTGATTATATGACTTCTTACTACATTTTAGGTCATTGAAATTAGTAGTGTTCCCTGTTTTCTTCATCGTGGTGATACTTTGGGCTGTAATGTTTTCTCAATTCTGGAAACGTAAAAATTCTGCACTTTTAGCCAGGTAATAATTTACATCTTACTTATTTTGGGATTGGCATTCACTTTTCTATGTACTCCTTTGCTTTCTGAGATTCATCTCTTAGCATCCACACCTTTTCTCTCATGTTTTGGTATTGCAGATGGCCTATTAGCTCTGCAGTTGGTGATGACCCAGGATACAAGATTCCAGGCAGGAAGGGATGTTCCCTACAACCGCCAATGGAACTCATAAAAGTATTTGAAACTGATAAAGCAAAAGGGAAGGAAGTATTCCGGAGATATGAGTGGTTTGGGAGTCTGATGCGTTTCAGAAATGATGCTATCATTATCTTCAGCATAATATGCCTCCAGTTACCATTTGAATTGGCATATGCTCATCTTTTCGAAGTTGTTGGCTCTGATATAACTAAGTAAGGACCTGAATCACTCTTTCCTGTGCTTTAACTTTCTAGTGTTAAATGAATATTCTGTTATTCTAATAATTCTATATTGTTCCATTGTTCTTGACAAAAGGATCTTCCTTTGTATTGGTACAATTATTACTGCTTGCAACATTTATTTTCTCACCATCAACAGCAGCATGCTCTTTAACTTTAAATTCAAAATTTGATCTTGAATATATTATGTCTCTTTCAATACCTGTCATCTTCGTTGTTGAATATGTTATTGCTAGAGACAATTCATTCCATGATTCATACATGTCAATCTGTACTTTTTTTCCTCTGTATCTGAGGATAGGAAAAAAGGACTTGAATTTTATAAACGTTTTGTTCTTCATCAGTACAACGAGCTTCTCATTCATCCATATATAACTCATGGATCACAATCTTTTCTTAGTGCCAAGATAGCTTTGAAATGTTTCATTAATATGACTCTTTTTTTAAATGTTGGGATTCAGGTTTGGGCTCACTGCTATTTATCTTCTCGCCATTCAGTATATTACCAAGATGGGTGGCAAGGTGTCTGTCAAACTTATCAAGTATGAAAACAATGAAAACACAGAAAAACGGGCTGATAGCTTGGTCTACAAGGTAAAAATGGTGAATTAAAGGTCCCATGTGGTTTTTTTCCTAGTACTAAACATGGACCTTAGGGGATTACTTTCTCCTGCAGGTGTTTGGTCTCTACTTTATGCAGACATACATTGGAATTTTTTATCATGCCCTGTTGCACCGCAACTTTTCAACCCTTCGCAAAGTGTTGATTCAACGGCTCCTTCTGTCTGAGGTTGCACAGAAAATTTTTCGTTTTGTCTTTGTGAAGTGTCTTCCTTCTTTTCCCTTTACTTTTCTTCTTTTCTCCCTCTCCTTTGTTTGGGGGTTTTCCTTTAACATAGTGAAGTAAAAGAAAACATTTTTTTCCAGGTGTTGGAAAACTTGTTGGAAAATTCGCTGCCTTATCTCAAGTACAGCTACAAGAAGTACAGGGTTCGGTAAGACTTGTTATCCCCTCAGGCATGGACTATGCTAGGTTTATTGTATACCATATTACTACAATGCAGTAGCTAATGTATCTTTCATTTGTCAAGACACAAGAAGAAGAATGAAAAAGGAGAATCAACAGAAAAAATCCAGTTTACTTCTAGAGTAGAGAAAGAATACCTTAAGCCTTCTTACTCTGCTAGCATTGGTGAGGAGCTTGAAGATGGGTTATTTGATGGTACTTCTGAATCCATAATACTCTCCATTTGCATATGATATTTAATTCTTGAAAGTATGGAATATAAATAATTTCATTTTGAATAAACATGTGTTGTAACTAAAAAAGCTTAATTTCTCATGTTCCAGAAGCATCACAAGACTAACATTGTTTTATCGATTGAATTGAAAAATCCTAACCTGATTGCAGATTTCTTAGAGTTGGCATTGCAGTTTGGAATGATTTTGATGTTTGCTTGCGCATTCCCGCCTGCATTTGCTTTTGCTGCTCTGGTATAAATACTTTTGTTCTATCTACTTTTTGAGAAATTGTAGCATGTTCCGGGAGCACAATCAATGCATACTCTAGGAAGAACTTCCACCATTGATTTTAAACAAATTTACATGAATTTTAGGGTACCGACTTAAAATTAATGGTAGATATCTTTCCTTGAGCATGCGTTAATTGCGTTCCAAGAGCACAAAATAATTTCTCCTTTTTTTGTACTTGCTTTTGCTTGCCTTCTTCATTGCTATAAATGCTCTTCAATTCATTTTGAGCCTTTGTAAAATGCTGTTATTGACAACTTAGTCTGTCCCTGTTCAGAACAACCTTATGGAAATTAGGACAGATGCATTGAAGCTGCTAGCAATTTTGAGGCGACCTGTTCCTCGTGCCGCCGCAACAGTAGGAGCATGGCTTAACATATTTCAGGTATTTATTTTACAGGACTTCGGAAGTTACTGTCCATTTTTTTTCGATGATCCCCTTAGTATTACGGATCAATTGAAACGCGTGTTCAAATAAGCAACTATACAAAAGGTGCATCTACTGAAATTTTCAGCATGCCACCTTTTGTGAAATCTGCCCTTTCACATGTCTTACTATGAATTATATTATCTCATACTGATTTGAGGATACCCTTAATTTTGTAGTTTCTCATAGTGATGTCTATATGCACCAACTGTGCACTTTTAGCATGGCTATATGATGAGGAGGGAAAATGGAAAATAGAGCCTGGACTTGCAGCTATTTTAATCATGGAGCATGTACTCTTATTGATTAAGTTTGGTTTCTCTCGCTTGGTTCCTGAGGTCATATTTTCCTCTCTTGCTTCTCATCCACAGTCATTTCTATACATGTCAAAAAAAGATTTATTAGTGATGACATGCTAATAATGGTACTGGTTTCTTTTGCAGGAACCTGCATGGGTGAAAGCCAACCGTGCAAAACATACAACACAGGCCCAGAATATGTGTTCTAAGAAGCTTTTAAGGACCATTTCTGGAGGAGACAAGACTTTTGGAGAGTTGAAGATGTTGGAGTGAGTTTTAATAGCGCTTTTCCTCATCACTCTTTGCTGTGATGGACCTGTTTGTGATGGACCAGCACAACCCCACAGTTTAGTCTTCCCTTTCAATTGTGAATACGAAAAATATCAGTGACTTCTAGTTTAACAAAATATCAGTGGAACAAGGACAGTGTCTTTTTTAGGGGGTTTAACTTTCATTATAGGTGTTGTACTCAGTGACTTTGGGAGGTATTTTTGGGACTCGGAATTGCATTTTGGGAATTTTTTTTGTGGTGCATTTTTATATATTTGTAACATTTTTTGTTTTTCATCCTGAAAGAAGAGACCAATATATTTTGGTAAGATTAATGCAATGTAAAATCTTTATTTTTAAAAAAAAAAAAGAAACTTGCTGTATTGACACTGATATTGGATTATTCAGCAGACAGCAGCACATCATGGCAACAAACCAATGTGACTCGGATAGTGAAATGTCCAAAAGATTAAAACTTTTAGTTCACAAAAGGTTATCATTGTAACGTCTCGACTGCTTTTTCGAATTGACGACTGTCCCCACAACTCAACACGAGTCTCTTCATCGTACTGTGCCTTCATTTACATGTTTCCTGGGAAAACTTGCTAGAAAGTCACCAATTCCAAAATTGCTTAAAGTCAAGCATGTTTAACCTTGGATTATATAAGTGATGGGCTCCGGAAAAGAATATAAATCTAGTTATAGGTAGTATCAATAATTTCTTTGAAGATTTTCTCAACTATACAGTCTCATTCCTATACAATATTGGAATCTCTCAATTGTACAGTCTCATACCTGCACAGTCTCAAGATCTTTGTCGTTCCGGTGTGAAATTGGTTCGTTCATGTGTCCCTCTACCTACAAGTTTGCCCGATGCCGTTCTTTATCCGTGCTTACTTTTGTATTGACGATCACTCCCCGCCCTCTTCATTTAGCAAGGATTTATTTTATGGTGTGAAAAGATGCAAGGCCTTATCATGTAGCAATTCAATGATTTGACTAGGATACATTTAGATTCAATAAGTGTTTTTTTACCTGGATTAAGTAAGTTAATATTTCGCATTTCAAACCATTAATTGTTTATCATATGGTATTTGTAGCTTACGCACTTACGAGTCTATGATGTATATGGAAAGAGTAAAGTTTTTTGAATATCACAAAGGGGACAACATACGGTGTCCCATTGGTTTTTGGATGTATTTTTGAGATGCGTATATACGTAAGAACATAAAAAAATAAGTGAAAGATAGAGATAAATACATACTATATCACATATGATGTCCAAACTTTGATGTTCAAATAACACAACAAATATGGAAAACATGATCCTAATGTGTGTATTTTTAGTAATTTATGTATTCAACATTGAGTTAATCAAAATTTAATTGATAAACACGCTGTCTGTTAATTTATAACATAATAACATAACGATCTCAAGCAAACCCAGAATGGAGAAATTGAACCAAGCTAAGAAGCACGAAGAAAATACAGCTGAGGTGCAGCAGAATTTATATACATTCCATGCATCACAATATAGTTTAGCTTTAGTAGTTGAGTGCGAATAAGATATTAACATCCAATGTTATTTGGTATTCTACTATCAGAATGACAAGGCATGGTTCTTGTCATTGCAAATTTGGAGGGATGCAATTTCACCCTCCATTATTTGATCCATCTTTGCTTGACATAAACATATATACAACAAACAATCCTCTATATATATATATATATATATATATGCACAACTTCTCAAGGGTACAATCATTTAATGTAAAGCTCATCTTCTTCATAGTCCACCAGCATTTCTTCCATTAACCAAAACACATGCATGTATTTTGATTTGTAGTTTGTACCCATAGATAACTATATCCGGATTTCCTGCCGTCAATTTTTGACGCATTCACGCATTAATGTACAATTGAATCAATCTGAAATTTTCTCGAACACTTTTAATGAATGATCCAATGATATATTAATACGTGAATGCATCTAAAACTGACGGCGGGATATCCCTTTTCGGCCATTAAGTTAAACTTGGGAGTTGTCTCTTTAGAGCTTCAAAAACGGCCACTGAGTTGGCGTGCATATGCCACAACAGCCTTAGCCCACCTCTTGATCTCAGCCTTCAACTTGTTAGAATCCATGTCTTTCAGCTGCTTCCCTGGCTCCAAATACACCTCCCCGGAAGAGAAACAACGATCAAAACGCCTCCGTTTTGAAGGTTTTTGGCCCTTAATGATGGCACTGGCATTCCCACCATTGAAAGAGACAGATTTCTTTACGGACATGGCTGCTGCTTGATCAGCAGCCAGAATAGTTCGTGAAAGATATTTTGTACCGAATGAATTATATATGAAACATTGTATTGTATGTACTTATTTATTATAAGGCTAGCGAATTACACCAAGACAAGTAACATAGTATTCCAATGCGTGTAATGATTTGCTTTCATTGACTATTGACCTTGTCAAAACTTTTAGGAAGGATTTCTCAGCAAGTTTAAATTAATTATAATTAGTACGCACACCTTATCATATTCTATTTGGGATTTTATTATTTTATTCTCCTTTTTTCCGTTTTTGAATTTTATTTTCCCCATAGAACTAATTAGTACAATGATTCTAGGAAAATTTGAATTTCCTTTTTTCCACTTTTGTATAGGATGAACATAATGGTGTAATTTTATTAAGGATTAAATATGTTTTTAGTCCCCAGAAAATTAATAGATTGTGATTTTGGTCCTTGTAAACTTTTTCTTTGGTTTTCATATCTAAAAATTATGAAATTATTAATTTTGGTCCATATAAAATGAACAAATTTTAAGCTTGATCTCTGTCAATTGTTTTTCTTTGGTTTTCATACCTATAAAATTTAATATCACCGTTTTTAGTCCCTAACGTTCATTTTAGGATAGATAAATATAATTTATTTTAAGGTTCAAAATTTATTTTAGAGGAATCATATGCTAACATGACATCACAGAAGTCACTGGATGGTACTTGAGATGACCATATGACATTCTGTTATAAACATAAATAATTAATGGAAGTCACATGACAGTATGGACCAAAAATAATGATTTTAGATTTTAAAGGGACAGAAGTCAAAGAAATTTTTTATAGGAATCAAAACCAAAATTCGCTCATTTTATGATGATCAAAAACATATTTAACCCATTTATTAAATATATAGTAAGCATTACAATAGCTGGCATACATTGGGTTTGTGTTTACCTTTCAATATTTGATACATTCCTTTCCATGACTACACAAATGACATCATTCCATTAGGGAAATTTCTGCTAAATAGTAGAGACCGGGTTAACCTTAACTACGAAGAATAATAATTAGAACAAAAATAGATAGACATGATTATATGCAAATTCATAACGAAAGAAGCTCGAGGGTATCAAATTCTTTCCGTAGTTGGATTTGAGAGGCTTCTTGATCACCTTTTAGACTTTCTCGTTCACCCGCTTGCAGAACAAATATAAATAATTCGTAATAAAATTTTATATTAAAAAATTCAACACAACCCAAACGATTTAAGGCTGGTATTAGAATTGTCACAAATCCTTGACACATATGATCTAAGCCTTCCATTCATATTCGTTGTAGCTTGAGTTCGATTCTCATATCTCTCATATCTTCTCCTAATCTAAACTTTTACACATCACACAGGTTCGTCACAAATGGACAAGCCAGCCAATTATCAATCCTGATCCCTAGAGATCCAAATGCTACCAACAGTAACACATGGCCACATAACAAAAGCATTAACTACACAAAGGTAACCAAAATAAATGTGAGTTGGCATAACAACACCTTATATAAATAGCGAACAAAAAATATAACAAATATAAGGTTCCCAATACGATAGATTATTATATGACAACATGCGTGATTAGGATTTTAAACGAAACAAGAGTCCCACACAACAAATAAGGTGTATTTTAAACGAAACCCATGTAGGGGGCAAATAACTTCGGACCAAGGTCCCAAACTCATGTTTTGAATTATTATGCATCTTAAAAGTTATATTATCTTTAACTTGTTGATTTATCTCTTTATATATATATATATATATATATATACCATTTGAATTGATTGAACCTGAAATCTCTCTATTTTTCGATCCTCGGGTTCGAACAATTTTTAAAACATTGGTCATAATTTATTTCTTTTTTGCTTTTAAAAAAATTAAAAACAAACTTATTTGACAAATTTATTTTTCAGTTTTAAAAAATTGTTCCTAAAACTTCACAAACTAATATAAAATTTCATCTGCTATTTGTTATTTTCATTTTTTATTTTCAAAACTTTAAGGAAACACTGAAAACTTTTTTTGTTTTCAGATTTGAACCCAATTAAAGAAATGTTTTCATTGAATACATTTTTCATTAAACTCAAAATATTTTCAAATCCATTTTCTATTTTCACTAAAAAATGAAAACAATAAAATGATCAAATCAATCGGACCTTCAAGATGTTTTGATTTTTTTTCTTCTTTGAAAACAAGTGTTTTACGCCCAATGGCACAATAGTGAAGTTTTAGACTACAACATAAAAATTAAGGGGTTTAACTGTTAGAGAAAATAAAAGCAGACCATTAAAGTTAATTAGATTTATTTGCAGGGCACAGTAGTGAAGAGAACGGCAGAGCAGAGAGTTTCAATTTATCTAATCATCAAATTACTGCCAATTGAAATGCAACTTTCGATATTCGCCCTTTTCCTCATAATAAAATATATCACGTAAAACAATCTTGATAGACGGGTTACTTATGATAGTTTAAGAATTGAAATGCTAATATAGTTTAAGAATTGAAATGCTAATTGTTCAGAACTCCACAACCATGATGACTGAATAATCCAAACACGTCAAGTTAAACTTCGCCCCAGATGAAAATATATATGCCTTTGTGCTTACAATGCCCCAGCACCGAGTCCTGATGCCAGATCTTTTTTCACAGAAAGGTCTACAAAACTAGGTTCATCATCATGCAAATATGATAAAAAATAAATAAACACGAGTATTGCTGTTATCAAATTTTCAAGAGCTAGCTCCTCATTGTCACTTAACATTATATCAACATCCATGAAGCGATTATATCAAGACACAAATCAAACAAAACATGCTAGCTCAAGTTTTATATTGAATATACTAAGTAACTGTCATTTCAAATAACTCAGGAAATCTGGAAGAGTTTTAGAAACAATAAAACTACAAAGGGAAAAAAACTGAGGTTGAATGCAGTATAACACTTCTCAATTCGATTCACTTCACTTCCTACCAGGGACCCTCACAGCCTGTCTGTTCCTCTTCTTGACACCAGACTTGGCAACTTTGAGGCTTCTATGAACGGCACTCAACCTTGAAAGAGCTGCCTTCTTGAGATCAGGCCTGTAGTAGTTATCTGCCACCTACAGCACACGGCATAATCCAGAAAAAGAAATCAGATAAAATTAGCTACATGGATTTAATACCGTAACAACTAACAACTCCAAGAACAAGATACAAAGAAGCAAGTATGTAAGGAACAAATATGAACATGCAATGAGTTAAAAAAAATTAGTTGATTAGAAAATATAAAGAAAATGATAGTGGAATGAAAACTAAAAGAAACATCCATGCGATGCAACCATGTTAATGAAGTGTAAAAGCAGACCGAACACAAGCCCATTAGGCTTATTATTCATCGGAATTCGCAGGGGAAAGCAAAATACTTGTGGAAATTAAGACCAATACCAAATATAATTATTTTAAGATAATTTGTATGCCTGTATTAGAGGAGATTGATTTATTGGAATAGGAAGGAGGAGCAAGGTTTCCTCTATTAACAACATAATATCAGGAAGAGATCAAAAGAATACATTCAGGAAAGAACTTCTGAATGATAGAAGCTCAGAAGCCAAGCGTAACATGTATATTTCATTGAAGAAACCCGACCGGGCATTCTTCTTATATGTTAGAGGCTCATCACTGCTGCAAAACTCAGTCTTATTGGAAAGGGTTCTGGAAGTTTTATGTTAGAGGAGTCAGGAGAATGATTAAGAGCAAATATAGTTATTTTAAGATAATTTGTACGCCTATATTAGAAGAGAATTATCAATTGGCATACGAAAGAGAGGAAAGGTTTTCTCTAATAACAACATAATATCATGAGGAGATCAAAAGAACACATTCAAGAAAGAACTTCTGAATGATAGAAGCTCAGAAGCCAAGCGTAACATGTATATTTCATTGAAGAAACCCAACAGGGGATTCTTCTTATATGTTAGAGGCTCATCACTGCTGGAAAACTGAGTCTTATTGGAAAAGGTTTGAGAAGTTTTGTATTAGAGAAGAATGATTAAGAGTAAATATAAATATTTTAAGATAATTTATATTCCTATATTAGAAGAGAATGATCAATTGGCATATGAAAGAGAGGCAAGGTTTCATCTAATAACAACATAATATCATAAAGAGATCAAAAGAAATCATTCAGAAAAGAACTACTAAATGATAGAAGCTCAGAAGCCAAGCGTAACATGTATATTTCATTGAAGAAATCCAACAGGGGATTCTTCTTATATGTTAGAGGCTCATCACTGCTGGAAAACTGAGTCTTATTGGCAAAGGTTCGTGAAGGTTAGCATTAGAGGAGAATGATTTAGAGCAAATATAGTTATTATAAGATAATTTGTATGCCTATATTAGAGGCGAATGATTAAGACCACATACAATTAATTTAAGATAATTTATATGCCAATATTAGAAGAGAATGATCAATTGGCATAGGAAAGAGAGACAAGGTTTCCTCCAATAACAACATAATATCATATCATGAAGAGATCAAAAGAAAAAATTCAGGAAAGAACTTCTGAATGATAGAAGCTCAGAAGCCAAGCGTAACATGTATATTTCATTGAAGAAACCCGACAAGGAATTCTTCTTATATGTTAGAGGCTCATCACTGCTGGAAAACTCAGTCATGATGGCAAAGGTTCAAGAAGGATCGAATTAGAGGAGAATTATTAAGACCAAATATAACAATTTTGAGATAATTTGTATGCCTATATTAGAGAATGATTGATTGGCATAGGAAAGAGAGGCGCATCCCTCTATTAACAAAATAATATCAAGAAGAGATCAAAAGAATAAATTCAAGAAAGAACTTCTGAATGATAGAAGCTCAGAAGCCAAGCGTAACATGTATATTTCATTGAAGAAACCCAACAGGGGATTCTTCTTATATGTTAGAGGCTCATCACTGCTGCAAAACTCAGTCTTATTGGCAAAGGTTCAAGGTTTCATTTTACCGTAAAAATCAGGTAACCAACAACAAGTTCCGGACATCCATAGATCTTAGCAAACCAGCTTACTCATTTAAGAGTGCACCCATAGATCTCAGCTAACCATCTTACACATTTAAGAGAGCAACACCAGGGGAAATTAAAAAAGAAACATAAAATTGTTCATTTATGGAGTTAATGAAACACAAAATATTCCACCTGGTGACAGTTGACATAAAATGCTAGTTAATTGTCAAATGTAAAAATCAGGAAGGTTTTCAACGACATTTTTCCCATAAAATTTAAAGACAGATTCAAATTGACACTTTGTGAAATTGACAGTAAATAGGAATCCAACTAACAAAAAAATGCTGTCAAATCTAGACAGAAATATCAAATAAACAATATCAGATATCTGAAATATGAAATATGAATATAATCAAACTTAATAAATTAGAAAACAATCTATTCTATACCATTAACTCATTAACATGCATCAAAAAGTTAACCAACTTCACCTACAAAAAAGTAAAAGAGACTCTTTAAAATTACCTGATTTTCCACAGACTTTGCCATCCTCCGGAACTCCTTTTTCATGACAGATTTGTGAACCAAAGCAGCAGGCTTATTTTGTTTCTTAGTCTTGGTTGTAGCCAACAACACAGACAGATCTTTACCAGCAGGCTGAATGGTAACAGTTTTCTTGTTTGCCAAACCTATCATACAAGTGTAAAGTGAAATTTCACCACACAAAAATTGAAATGCAAGGAACCTAGCCATGCAAAGTTTCATCAAAGAAACCAACTCTAACATCATTTTTCTCCAACCCTAACCTCAATGGATAAACACTTTATCATCAAAGTCTGAAACTTTAATACCATCCCAAGTTCAACCTCAATAATACATTTCGAAATATTTTGAAGTACCCATTTTTAATTTCCAAAATTATTATTTCAATTAAACTAAAAACACATAATAAAAGAAAAATTGAACATACCAGAGTACTTATAAGAATTGAGATTGTAAAGATTGTTGGGCTCTCTGCTGAATTGAACGCTCTGAGTGCCCCTTCCAAACTGTTTGACCAAAAACGAGTTGTTCTTCTTCACGATCTCCCACACCAGTTGTCCTGGTACTGTCGCCATTTTCTTCTTCACCTGCAGCAATACACACACTAGGGTTTCTTTCACGCTTTATATAGCACAATGGCGAAACCCTAATTTTTCAATTTGAAACCGGGTCCAGGATCCTAAACTGTATATCGGGTTTGGATCTGATTACTACTTATCTGGACCCAGGGATCAGCCGTTCTAGCCCATTAGGCTACTAGAGAGTTGAATAAAAACAAGAGAAACACTTTTTGAACCTCATAACAGTGACATCATATGTTGTCCCTTTATTTTTATGATATATTTTTTAGATGTATATATAAAGAAGATAAAAAATAAATAAAAGATAGAGATAAACACATACGATGTTTGATATGATATCCAAATTTTGATGTTCAAATAACATAACTCTAAAAAAACAAAAAGATCCAAAAAGATAAATCTTAAACCTTTATTATTGGAGAAGTAAATAAATGTAAACGAATGTTGGTCCAGTTGGTAAGGATACGACTAATATCCTATAAGGAAGAATCTTGCTATCAATGTGAGGACCTCGTTGGTGGGTAATCTGTAAGTACTTCTATAAACACTCTTTGAGCCATAAGGTCTGTCGTGATCCTGGTGAGCTCCCGGGACCCAACTCACCTAAACTTTTTCTCATAAAAAAAAGTAAATAAATAATCATGGTTCAGATCCTAATAATACTGATGTGAATTAACTGTTTCAACAAAAAAAAAATTAGAAGAGAGATAAGAATAATATGGATCCTCTTCAACCAAAAGTTGTATTCATCCTCTCTTCGATCAAATGTCATATGTTGGGTTAATCTAACAACTGGGAGATCCTCTCTTCCTGACCGTTAGATTAATCCAATAACTAACATTTAACTGGAGAGATGATGGAGACAACTTTTTGTTGCGGATCCAATTTAAAATGATGGGTTGAAATAATTGCCAACTTAATTAAATTAAAGAAAAAAAAATTAAGCAATGAATATATATAGTGGAGTCACGACTAGCTAGTGGAAGAACATAAGACGGGACCATAGAAGATTCTTTTTCGGCTATAGGACTACATCAAAGTTCAACTTTAAGCCTCAATCATTTTACTTTTGTCTTGGATATGCTTAGTGAATAAATATGGAGTTGGTGTCATGATGCAATTTTTTTTTTTTTTGTAGATGATATAGTCAACCTAGAGTTGAGAGAAGAAATAAGTGGAAAGCTAGAGATGTGGAGATAAGCTATGGAAGTACATGGTTTAGTAGAAGTAAGAAAAATTATATGGAATATAATTTTAGTAGGAGACATAAGAATTCTAGCTTAGAGGTGAAAATTGAAAATGATATCATACCACAAGTCACATGGTTTAAGTACCTTGGATTCATCATATAAAATGACGGGGAAATAGAGAGAGATGTAAACCATAGAATTCAAGCAGGATGTGTGAAATAGAGGAGCGCCTCAAGTGTTATCCGTGATAGAAAAGTATCACTCAAGTTTAAGGGAAAAAATTATTGCACGACTATAAGATTTGCAATCTTGTATGGGACTGAATGTAGGGCAGTAAAAGCCAACAAGAGAATAAAATCAATGTAGCAGAAATGAGAATATGGCGTTGGATTAGTGGACCCACTAGACAAGATAGAATTATGAATAAATGCCTTAGAGATAAAGTTGGGGTAGCACCTATTGTAGAAAATGATAGAATCTCGCCTTAGGTGATTTGGACATGCATGGAGTAGATCAGAAGAATGCCCAAAAAAAGAGTAAATTAAATAGAGAGTAACCTAATCGCTAGAGGTAAAGGGAGACTAACAAAAACCTACAGGTGTAGTCATTAAGTGTGTGTTTGGTATCACGGTGGAGACCATCAGAATTGCTTTTGCATTTGTCAAACGAGGTTCTAGTAAAAAAATAGGTGTTTGGTTACACGTTTGGGGAAGCAATTTTGCATCCAAAACCGATTCTACCAGAAGTAGCTCGGAGTAGCTTCTGCTTTTGGATTGAAAAATTACACTGGGTTTACATCAAGTTTGCTTTCAAAATAAAAATAACTAAACATAAATCACCTCACTTCAAACTTAACTGTATTGAAATCAGTTTTAAAAATTCAATTATATCTGATATCATATTTGTCAAACGCTCATCTAAATACACACTAAGAAGGGTTTAGATGTAAATGGTTTGACCATAAACATGATTTATGGTAGGATGTTATAGCATCATTTGATCCATGTAACCAACCTCATCTGATGAGAAAAGGCTGGGTTGTTTTTGTATTGTTTGGGATACCCAATATGGATATATTAGATTATGGGTGGACATCAAAAGATCTAGTATTTCAAAGTAGAATAAATATGACAAAATACAAATATAAGTGTCTGTATTACCTGAAGGTCAATTTTAAGTGTTCCAATAATAAAATTATTAAATTCATTAATACAAAAGAAAATATATACGTTTTTTTTTTTTACTGGAAGAAAATATATACTTAACAATCATGTGATTTGATTATATCATATGTTTGTTAGTTTTATTAATATTTAGATAAGTTTTTTTCATAATTTGGATTAGATTCAATAATTCATTTTTTACAGACACATTCTAAGTACCATAATCACTATACTGTACAGCATTTTACCACGACATTTATACACTTATAATCCGACTTAAATTGTTCAAGTTTGGAAGAAAATACAATTAGCAATGTAAAAGTAGGTGTCGAACATAAAACCAACTTCATATAATAAACATCATCATTATTTATCATCAATATGAAGCCCGGCTGCAAATGAGTTATACTAAAAATGATACGATTAGTTCACAAACAAAAATCCACTCAAGGATTCAATTGTATATTAAAAAATGCAACTAATGATCAAGTCCTGCTTGTTGACTGCTACAATAGCCTTAAGTGATAATATAGCAGAAACATGATATTAATACAACACTTAAATAAAAGATAAAATGATATTAATACAACACTTAAAAAAGTTTAACTATAGTGTTATATAGGTGAAGTAATAGTTTCTCCGGACTTAAATATAAGCAAAAAAAAAAATTGAATTTTTTTGGTCCAAAATATAAGCAAAAATCACATTAATTATTCCTATATAATGACCATATTCCCAAATTACCCTTGAGTTAATACAAGATTTATTTTCCAATACTACTAATTCATTTTAATTCCACTACAGTTCCCATAACATGTTGAATGTACACGTACTCCAGTCATCGAGATGGCCATTTTAATTCCATGTCAATTCTCATAACATGTTGAATGCAGTACACTACAGTCATCAAGAAAGAGTGACCACACCATAATGCTGAACTGTTCATATAAACTGTTCCCCACTTCATCTTCCTCCTTCATCTTCCTCACTTCATCTTCCTTCTTCATTTGTATCTAGAAAATGACAACGCCAAAATTCGACGGCCCCTCATTTGATTTGGGTATCGATGATGATTCGGAGAATGCCTCGCTTCTCATTGTTGAGGATTCATTGGACAATAATGAAGACACCGACCAGTTTCAAGATGTTGTGTTAGCAGGTGAAGTGAATTCTCACCAAGATGATGAGGTGACAGCAAAGAAGATAGACATGTGACTAGAATTTGGAACAAAGAGTGATAAGTTGAAGAAAGCGGTTCATGACATGCTCAAGATTTACTTGGATAAAAGTGTTCATGACTTACTGTGAGGAATGAGTTGAAAAAAGGTTTTATGCTAAGTGTTATGAAATAATGAAGAGTAATGGATGTCCAAGTAGTGAATGACAATATCTTTGTAGCTTCTAAACTCCCATGGTTTAAGCTTTCACTAAAGACTTCCATCATGGCCTTAACATCAAGTGCTAGTGGCACTTTATTTCTTTCTGGTAAGTTACACTGCTTGTGTCCTATAAATAGGACCAATGGAGCATTGTAATGTTTGTACTTGAGAATGATAATGAAAAGTCTCCATCTTCTTCCTTCCTCCATGCTTCTATAATTCATTATATCTTATTATTGTTTTAGTTAGTTTCATAACACGTTACCAACATGAGACTCTACGATATGAGTACGAGACTTTCATGAGCCACCACAATGTCTTAATCATCTAGGAGATTGTATGGAAAAGAATCGTTTCTTCTCACTCTCTTTGAGTGATCATATCCTTTCTTAGTTTTTTGTTTTTCATGTTGCTTTTAGTATGAAAATCTTTTCGTGTTCCATCTATAGAAATTTTATTGTGAATTTTGTCACAATTATCTTGTTAATTTTTATAATTCATTTTGGAAGAAATTATTCAAGCATCCCTGTAGGATTGCATATAACAATGATTTTTTTTTTTTCTAGTAATCAGTTATAAGAAGAATTGGTAGCATGGTTAGTTCGTGAAGAACTAAACCTTTTTGTGACCATGGTTAGTTCTTGAAAAACTAAACCTTTTTGTGTGCATATTTTTTTGGTCCTATTTTCCATTTATCTTATATTTATCTTATTTATCATATTTTATATATGCATATTGTTTTTGTTACTCGTGATAATTTCTGGAAGAAATTATTATTCAACAATGATTGGATAAAATCAATGATTTTTCTTGGTAATCATTTATTTGGAGATTCGTAGTACAGTTCCTAAAGAACTATACCGCTAAACCATGATTGGAATCTAAAAGATCTATCTGATCTTAGTATATTTTGAAACAAAGGGAAATGAGAAAGTCATATATTTTTATGCCTCTCAAATATGCTCTTGGAGTAGTAAAAATGATAATATTTCCAAGCCTATTTTCAATTAAGATTAAGCATTATCATGATTGAATCAATAGTGAGATATTGATGAGAAAAAAATAATCACAAAGGTCGTCCAATAGATTGAACTCTATTCCCAGAAGTGAATGTTTAGTATTATAATTTTGGGTATGACAAAGGTTGTGTCCCCTTTCAAATTATTTCATGATGTATAGTCATCCAAGAGGGAGTCTTGTAAACATTCATATGTTGAATGTAACAGATGACTATATTCATTAGGCATTAAGGCTGATAAAATGTCATTAGTATTATGGTTATAACCTTTACTATTCTTTTTTTTGACAAGGAAAGACATTCAATCATTCAAATTGATAGAGTACATCGATGACAATACAGATCCAAAATTGCTAAAAACCGAAAAGGATGAAACTGGAAACAAACTCACAGCACCCAGGTTAAAAGCATAATACAGCAAAGTCAAATTGCCTACAAAAGTGACACCATCAAAGTCACCGGAATACCCATGCTTCGGAATATGTAGCATTGAGACCCAAGTCTTGGTCAAATATGTGATGGATCGAAGCAGATCTGTCAATCTGGAACAAACAAACACCACACCAAAACAGGAATCAAACAGCACTGCACCAAGACGGAAAACCAAATAAAGCCGCACCAAGACTACGAAGAACAAGGGAAAAAAACACAAAAAGATCCAGATTTATGTGAAAAACCCACACAAAAGAACCAGATCTATGTGGAAAACCCACTTATGGAAAGAAATGAAGAGAAAAAGCGAAGTAAGTCATACACATTATGAAAAAGTGTAACTTCTCTCTACTTATGCTTGGAATTTTTATAAGCACATCATTTTTCATGAAGAAGGAATGAGAAAAGTTAGTGGCATGGTTACTTCCGAAAGAAGTACATCTTCTTGTATTATTATTTCCTATGTCATAATCTCTTCTTATCTTTTCTTTTATTCTATTTACAACATGTTCGAAGTATTTCATGATAACACTTGAAAATAATGAATATTTATTTTAGCAAATGCAATCCTTATTGATAAAGAAAGCTTTTGGGTTTTGAAAAAGTTATTGAAAGTTACAATAATCTAATTATTATGAGCTACCATATTGTTTTGTTAAATATGAGTCAGTGTACATATTTTGGTTATGAAAATTATTTATTTAATCATGGTTTTACAAATAGTATATATTTGTATGTCTATTTTGTTAAATATTTTGAAGTAAATTTTTATTATTTAATTGATGAAAGAATATTTTTATTTACCTTAATTTATGTGATTAATTAAATGTTGTGAGCACAATTTAAAATTATGATAAAGTAAACCTGAAGTTTGCTATGCACATGTAAACCAAAAGTTCACTATGTTATTGTAAAGCATAAGCTTATTATTTGGCATATGATGATCAATTAAGTTATCCTAAGTACACAATGATAATTCACATTGATATCATTGAAGTACTAGAAGATTCTTTAATATAACTAATTTTTCATGTGTTGCATAATGCATGTTAACTTTAAGGCTATTTACTAGCTAAAAAATAGAATTAAATTTGGTCAACTTTCTATATAAATTTCCATTGGAAAAATTACTATTTTTCCTCCGGTTTATACTACATGCATATTAGTACAATTGAAGCAAATATTATTGTAAACCAGAAGTTTACAGATCATACTAAGTTTGTGGTTTGGCATGATCGGTTGGGCCATCCCAATTCTATTATGATGCGAAAAATAATTGAGAATTAATATGTATATCTATTAAAGAGCCTGAAGATTCTTCAATCATACAATTTCTCATATATTACTTGTTCACAATGGAAGTTGACAATTCAACCATCACCAACATAAATTGGTAGTGAATATCTCACATTTGTAGAAAGTAAATAAGGTGATATATGCAGATTAATACACTTGTCATTAGGGATGGGAATAGGCTAGGCCGAGCTAGGTCCTAACAAGCCTGAGCCTGGCCTGCATTCCAATCTCAAGGCCTGAGCCTGACTTATTAGCCTGATATAGGCCAATTTTTAAGGTCTGGCCTGACCTACTTCAAAGCCTGGCCTGGCCTGGAAGCCTATTTAAAAGCCTGTTTTTCAACAAGACCTTTAAATATGCCTCCACCTATAAATAGATCATAGGTGTTCACTTGTAAATAGGCTTGTAAGCCTCTAATGATAAAGAAGTTGGTAGGCTTATACTGATGAATAGGCCGTTAGGCCTTCATAAATAAATATGCAAGTAAATATCTACATTTTAATAGGCCAATTGGCCTTTACTTTCAAATGCTATAAATATTATATTATAAATAATATATTATAGTATTATATATTAAATTATATATTATACATATGTGTAAGTATGTTAAATAGGCCGGCCTGATAGGCCTAATGGGCTTTTTTTAAAGCCTTAGCCTGACCTCTTTAGCTATATAGGCTTTTTAAAAAGCCTTGACCTGGCCTTTTTGTTAAATAGGCTAGGCCAAGCTAGGCCTTAAATAGGCTAGGTCATAGGCCCCCGACGAGCGGCCTGGCCTATTCCCACCCCTACTTGTCATGTGAACCATTGAGATATTAGATATATTACGGTTTTAATTGATGCATCAATTAGATGGTCTCATGTCTATTTGTTGTCAACTTGCAACATCATATTGATAATGTTGGTGAGTTTAAGGGCCAGTTTGTTATACATTAAGAAAAAATGATTTTTATATAAAATAATTTAGAGATTATATGAAAATCATTTTTTTATAATCTGTAATCAACATATTTTCTCTCTCTTCTATAAAATCAGATTTTAGTAAGGAGCTAAATGGAATAGCTTCTCATTTTAGCTATAAAAATGATTTTTTTTTTTAAAATGATTTCCTAAAAAATCTTAAACTATTAAAACCACTAAAAATGATTTTTAACTTAAAAAATGATTTTTATCATCAAATAATCTTAAACAAACGCACTCTAAATCACATGCCTTTAAATGGTATTGTATGTGTATTGAGGTTGATATTGAACATGTTGCAGCATATGTTCATACACAAAATGGACTTGTAGAATCATTCATTAAGTGTCTAAGATTGATTACAAAACCATTATTTATGAGGTCAAAACTTCCACTTTATACTTGGGAATATGCAATGTTGCATGTTGCGGCATTTATTCGCATTATGCCAACAAATTATCATAAGTCCTCCCATTTACAATTGGTTTTTGGTCACGAACCTGAAATTTCCCATTTAATTTTTTTTTTTTTGTAAGTGTGATATATATTCCAATTGTTTCACCATAACCCACTAAGTTGAGTCCTAAAAAAAGGTTGGGAATATATGTTGGATATAAATCTCCATCTATAATAAAATATCTTGACCAGTAAGAGGAGATTTATTTACGGCTCGGTTTGCTGATTGTTATTTTGATGAATTGGTTTTCCAAATATTAGGGGGAGAGAATAAGCAGTTGGAAAAAGGAAACTCGTTGGAATGAATTATCATTATCTCATCTTGATCATCGTACGAAACAATTTGAACTAGAAGTTCAAAAGATAATTCATTGAATAAATCATATATACCAACTGCTAATGCTCCAACCAAAATTGATGTCCTTGTTGGATAGTCTAATATTGCAAATGAGTCTCAAATACGCATGAAGCATGGGAGACCTATCGGTTCCTAAGATAAAAATCCTCAAATAAGAAAAAAGAGCTAAAGAGAAAGATGGCCAAATTGAGGGTATGGAAACTCCTGAAGAGTTCTCAGACATAATTTATTTTTCAGTTCCAGAAGAAACTCAGGTACATGAAATTTGTGAAAATAAAGAGATCTCAACAAATTATGTCACGAATGGAATAAAATGGAACCAAAGCGAAAAATGCTAATGTTGACTATATGTTTGTATATAATGTAGCCCTAAATTAATCAATGATAATGAGAATCGCAAAATAAAGTCTATTAAGGATTGTAGAGAGAAATGATTGGCCAAAATGTAATGTTGCAATTGAGGCAGAATTAAACTTGCTTGCCACGCGAAATGTTTTTGGACCTGTAGTCTGTACACCTGAAGGTGTAAAGCCAGTTGGATACAAATGGGCTTTTATGTGAAAACAAAACGAGAATGTAAATTTGTGTGATGCAAAGCATGAGTTATTGCTCAAAGGTTTTCGCAGAGACCTACCATTGATGTTGGAGAGACATATGCACATGTGGTGGATGCAAGTACTTTTCAATACTTATCGATCTGGTAAAACATGAAGGACTCAATTTACATATAACGGATATTGTTTCAACCTATTTGTATCAACAACTTGATATTGACATTTATATGAAACTCCTGGAAGATTAAAAATGCATGAAGTATATCCCTGAAGAATTTAAGATGCTGGAAGCATATCCTTGAAGGATTTCAGACGCATATAACGTATCCCTGAAGGATCTTAGATATTTGAAATGTATAATTTAAAACATTGACACATGTACTTTTCAAATTGCGCAATTTGAGGATTTTGAACTTATACCTGGATCCTTAGAAGAGCTTTTAATGGACCTGAAGTCTGATGTCTAGACAATACAAATTATGCTGATCAAAATCGCTATTTTAGTGTTATACAAGCACACTCTAGTATATTGGTCCTGAAAACCATATCTTAGTCTATTGAGTATACTGATATAGTTAATTCGATAGCTTGATGTGAATAAGACAACTAACAAATATATTGGTCCTGGAGACCATACCTTAGTGCTATAGAAGCACACTCTCATATTACTAAATACTACATGACTTGATATAATAATTTTATATGAATATATATGTTCAACTAATTGATCATGCATATGCAAGTTATTTTTCTGATCCAGATGAAGTCAGATCCCAAACATGTTATTATTTACGTGAGTTGGCAACTCTACCCGAAGAGGATATTGCTTGCAATGCTTAAATGAAAGGTGAATATATCAAAGGTGATAGAGCAAAGTGTATAACTTTCAAATGCTTCAGGGGAGAAATCGGAATGTTGGAATTCATATATCTTGAAGTGATGCTTCAAACAGGGGGACAAAACTGTATTCTTTTTTCCTTAATCAAGGTTTTTTTTCTACATGGTTTTCCTTGATAAGGTTTTTAATGAGGCAGTTCTTATGTAAAGGATATTGTACTCTTTTTCCTTCACTAAGATTTTTTCCCATTGGGTTTTTTCTGGTAAGGTTTTAATGAGGCATATCCTTAATTTTAGCACTACATAAGGCAAGCAGGGAATGCATTTGCCTGAGATCAGTGATTCAACACATACAAGAGACTTGTGGTTTATCTCCAGGGAAAAAGATCCTAACGATCCTATATGAGGATAATATTGCATGCATTGCCCAATTAAAAGAAGGGTATATTAAAGGAGATAGAACAAAGCATATTTCACCAGAATTCTTTTTTACATATGATCTTCAGAAGAAAGGTGATATAAACATTCAACAAGTCCATTCATGTGATAATCTAGCAGACTTGTTAATCAAGACACTTCCCACTGCAATTTTTGAAAAGTTAGTCCATAATATTGAGGTTCGTCGACTCAAAGATCTTAATTGATATTGGCATACATATTATACTCTTTTTCCTTTCGCCGTGGTTTTTGTCCCACTGGGTTTTCCCGGCAAGGTTTTTGAGTCAGTATTTAATAACATGTTAAAGAATGATGTACTCTTTTTCCTTCACTAGATTTTTGTCTCATAGGGTTTTTCCTGGTAAGGTTTTAATGAGGCATATTCTCAAATAATGGACATCCAAGGGGGAGTGTTATGAAATAATGAAGATTAGTGGATGTCCAAGTAGTTGATGACAATGTCTTTGTAGCTTCTAAACTCCCATGGTTTAAGCTTCCACTATAGACTTCCATCACGGCCTTAATATCAAATGCTTGTTGTACTTTGTTTATTTCTTGTAAGTTACACTACTTGTGTCCTATAAATAGGACCAATGGAGCATTGTAATGTTTGTACTTAAGAATGATAATGAAAAGTCTTCATCTTCTTCCTTCTTCCATGTTTCTATAATTCATATCTCTTATTATTGTTTTAGTTAGTTTCATAACACTAAGTGTGTTTTGAAATAAAAGGAAAACTTGGATTTTTATGCTCTTGTTGTTTATGATTAGGATATTATTGCATCTTTATCATTTGGATAATGTTACATGTTTTAGCATTATGAAATCATCAAAAAATAACTTTTTTTAATCGCAAATCATACATCAATTAAATCTAGTTATCTAACGGATGGAAAATAGTTAGCAGCTGCAACTATTCAATATCGATAGCAGGACACGTATTATTGAATGGGATTAGTGGCTTCTTAGTTGCAATGTCTCAATGGAGCTTTCTTGTTAGTTCGAGATTGGATTAGTGGCTTCTTAGTTGCAATATCATGTCACAAAAATGTGCAAACATGTGAATGTTTTAACACGTTGCGATACTGCATGTTTAACATTTGGATTATAATAACATGCGATACAACATTATAATGTGATGCCGCATTATAATATCATGACACATCCTTTGAAAATTATACTGCCATACTGCATTATAACTATGTATACTATTGCTTCAAACGGCTCCAAACCAAAATTTAAAAAAAAAAAATTGGCTGCAAAAACAGCATCTAGTAGCACCTCCCTACGAAAAAATCCATACCTTACTCAACATTGTTTAAGTATGTAAAAATTTCAAGAACTAATTATCGATCACATTTCAGTTGAGTGGGTAGTCCGCCTTGATTAAGCATCACATCTTTCTTCATATGAAGAATTTTGTAATTGTTGGATCCTTTGACCTTCATGATTTCAATTATACATGACTAAAGTGTGTGAAAATTTTTATTCAATTGTGTGCTAGAAAAAGCATCATAAGATTTTTGAACAACCTGGATAAGCTCATCAACTGACTTAGTCACTTCCTTCTACTACAATAATTGAATGACATTAAAAAATCCCAAATCCAAAATATTCAAATCAGGGGAATTAGGCGGTTGGCAAGTCAAATGAATGTCGAACCCACCTTCAGAAGCCGATGCACGAAACTCTTCATCATCAAGAGAAACATGACATGGTGCATTATCTTGTTGTATGAAAATTGTTTCACATGCATGTTCTCGTGGACATTTTTCCTTGATGGCCATTTATCTCAACTCTTTTTCGACCACAATTTTTTGTTTTCTTATGGCAAGCATCACCCATTTGAGTCAGTTGCTTCCAAATTCGATAAATGACATCTACGGATACTGAATAAGATGAAGCCAACCATTTAACTGTCTCGAGATTAATTTTCCCATGACAACTTGAATTTATTAAATATTGAGAAGCACTCTTCCGTTGGATATCGTTCAAGAAAGTACGTTTTTTCTGAGATGGTTGATTCTCATTTCAAATGTTGTCTCCACTTGCATAAAAAAATATAGAAGTACATAAACATCAAAAGTAGTAGTAAAAGTTAAAAAAAAAAAAAAAAAAGTAGTGAGAAGGAAAGGTTTTTTTACTAGCTATCTTTTTCTATTGCAAAAAGGGTAACTTTATGTTTTCTATTAACAAGCAAAATGCCAAAATGCACAATACTAAGCATTTACAGTACATTACCAAGCAAAATTTCAAAAAATGCACCACCTTCATTCATTGTATCATCACCTTCAACGGCTTCATTCGATGTGTCATCACATTCAAACAAAATTCCGAAAATTGCAGCATCTTGAGTTCCTGAAATTTAAGAAAAAATGTTTAGAGTATATGCGTATACCAGTTCCCTTTATAAGTCATTCAAGCTGGTGAAACTCACATACCAGGAAACATGTCGTGATCTTAGTATTATTAGAAAGGGCAGCTTCAGACTCGTCTACAGAGACATCTTCTCCTTCATCCAATAGACACATGTTCAAATCGATATGAAACAGATTGGTAGCATAAAAATCATCGTAAGGAGCATTCAAATCAATATCTAGTGGAATGTTTGAGAGGGGTTCAGAGGCATTAAAATCATTGAAAGAAGCATTCAAATCAATATCAACAGACATCTTTAACATTGACACTAAAAACCCGTTAATATGTTCTGCAAGTTTGAAGCTCCCATTTATAGGAACTCATGGTGATGGAAAAAAACAATTGGCGAGGAAAAAACAATTGGCAAGTTTTAACCAAAATTTCAATTTTAAAAACTGTTGCGCCAAAATATTTCACCAAAATTTTTAATGCAATTCAATTTCTAAGCTGTAATGAGGAAAAAAACAATTGGCACCATGAGGGAAATGAAAAGACAATGTCATTGCAGTGAAACAATAAAGTCGCTCACTTAACAATTAAGCCAGTCCACTCTCCATTACTGTACTGATTTTTTTTATTCGTAAAATCAACCAGAGGCAGTTTGAAAGTTTAATAATTTAAATGGAATGTCTTTTTTTTATCTCAGCAATAAATATCATGAAGGGTATTTTAGGAAATGATTGTAATCTTTTAAATAAGATTAATAAGATTAAATGGGATTGCCCAACTTCCTTAATACGTGTGAAGAAATAATTTTTGCTTATATTCGTGTCCGGAGGGAGTACAACTCAACGAGTCAAAGAGATTCCTACTAGTTTGAGATATAAAACCAATGATAGGCAAATTCTAGGGTGAGCGACCTTGACAAGTCATTCGCCATGCGAGACATAAATCCATCATCAGATTTGGCAAAAAAAAATTAAACAAATGAGATTAATACATTACAACTAATTTTAGTCGGTTTCCTTTCTTTCTTCTCTCTCCTCTTTCCTTTATTCCTCCTCACCATCATCATCTATCTTATCTCCTCCTCCCTCCACCCTCCCACCCGGCACCACTACAAGACATGTCACCAATACTAGATCAAAGGAGGTGCTCTTATGAATGTTACAATCAGAGGTGGCTACCGGAAAAATAAGAACGTTGTCGTGTCCAACTTGGTGGCAAAGGCGACTAGCTCAAAGATGAAAGCAGTGGCATCGGAGCTTGGAAGGTCAGAACTTGGTCCTAGGTTTGTTTACGAGCTTCCAACAAGCCCGATCCTGTGGTGTCACCTTCAAAATCTCCTTCACCCCTCTCCATCATGCACGCTTGCAACTCTGTTGCGTCATTTTCGTGGATTAGGCTATTTAGGGTTCAGACGTTCCTCTTCTTTCTATGTCCTTCAATAATAATCGATTAAAATGAAAAAGAAAAGTAATCGATTAAAAACTTAAAAGGAATCAATCAACAATTTAAAAATAATCGATTCTGAGCAATCGAGAAAATCGGAGACTGGTTGCAGTGTAATCATCTAGTCCGTTCAAGTTTATATACAAGATCTAACAGCTAAATTGATGTCACTCACAGTGAGCGATTTATTAAGCTAGTTCACCGTAGAAGTCGCCCCAATTATATAACCCTCACCAAAAAACTAATATATACTTGTTTAGATTTATTTTTCCTTGTAAACATCTTTTCAGCCAAAAGAACAGCATTTTGATTATAAGTTTTTCCTAAACACAAATAAATCAATTAAATAGATACAAGGAAATGCCAATATTTGTGTCTCTTTTTTCTTTTTGTATGTTTGGGGATAAGGAAGAAATTTTATTAGAGCGAAAGAGGAGACATCAGAAGTGCAACCTGGAGGACCTTCATGATTTTGATCATCGCAACAATTATGCTTCTAACAATGCCAGAAATGCAAATAAGTTTTATAAAATTACAATAGTGAGGATACATCAAAACTTGTCTTTAACATTAATACAATAGAAAAACAAATTGTTCTATAACCAAACTTCGTATGAATAGCAATTTAAGTTTAAGCAGGTAACATTGTAGTCGTTGCTTCATCCACATGAATGATCACAATTAACAGCTTCACTTTTAAGTTTAATAGTTCTTTAAGCTCTTTCGAGTAGCATGTTTTTTTTTCCTGAATTCAACATAAAGTTTTCAAGGAGTATGCCCTAACAAAAGCTGGTAAATAACAAACCTTTAGAGCCACAGTAAATGGGGTGAATACACACCAACAAAACCCCTTTAAAGTTTCATCCAACAGTGGATCTAAGTACGGGGCGAAAATGATATGTACAACAATACAAGTATGAAAGTGACACAGGGAAACATAAGAAGGGGTTGAATTGTCTTTCTTAACCTTTTTGAAAATCTTTTCAAAAACACTTTTACACATGAGATAGATTAATAAACAAGCAAGCAGAAAACTTAGTTTACAAAGAAGAGAGTTAAGATCTTCAATAACAATCCCCAAAGCATTAGTTAAATATAAACTTAGCAAGATAAGGGATAGAGATAATCACACAGAGATGTTATTCTCATTCACTCTTATCCAACCAAGAGCTATGTCTAATCCATTCGACTTGAAGGCTTTTCCACTAAAATCACTTCGCTTTTACAAGTATTTTTTTTCCCAACCTCTTCAAACTTAAAACACCAAGTTTACCACACCTTTTCAGGCTTACAAGTATTCTTTTCTAGTCGAGCCTCTTTAGGCTCAAACAATCAGAGAATTGAAATTTTGTTTTAAGCTTTTGACGAACTCATCATGTGTGAGGATATTACAAACATGAGCTCGAAAAATGTATTGCTTTTATAAGTCAAGAAGATGAAAGCTTTACACAAATTTCAGTGTATGTTTCACTGGTGTGTTCTGCTCATCTTCAAAAGAGTCATCCAGTATATATAGGTGCTTCAAGCTCTATTGCTTCAATGGCAATAAATGTGTCCATTAAGCCGTTTGAACATTCTTGGTTTTGATGTCTTGTTCCTTTTCTTGAGCAGTAGATTGTAGCTCCAAGATAGGCAAAAGGCATGTTTGCGTTCCTTCTACAAAGTCTTAGCCTTGTGATCAACTTTTCTTGTGATTGCATAGGAGAGAGAATGTCATGGGGTTGACTCTCTTTTAATTGTCTCAAGATTTACTACGTTGTACATGATTTGTCCTTCATTCATAAATGTTTCGTACTATAGAGATTTCAAATAAATTGGACGAACACTTATGAAAGACGTTTCTGTATGAGAGTGCTAGTAGACGGTCCAACCTTTGGGCGCAAGCGAAGTAGCACTGTTTGTCCAAAAATATAATAATTATAATAAAGATAAGCGATCGATTGGACACACAATAGTTACAACTTAAAAGACTTACCTCAATCCAATATATAAAGAATTATTGGAAAATCAAGAAAGGTCAACCATTTTAAGTTCAAAAGAGTAGAAACAAGTTAAAAGGTCTTTGGACCTTTCTAATTTTCTTATTAAGGTAGATTAAAATAGTCTTAAGGTTACCTAACTATTTTCTAAAAACAATTTAATAAATTTGTTAACTTCAAAACTTGAGGAACCAGAGACCAACACTGCTTTAGTTCCAACAAAGTACGGGACAGAAAGGTATAGAAATCTTAACAATGGGAGCACAAAAACTAGACAAAGTGCATGAGATGTAACCTGCGTACTACATGAGACGCACCGAGATGAGAAGGCGATGGAATGCAACAGGGACACAACAAGATGAGAGGGACATGTAGTGAGACGTAGTGTCGGCCAGCTGGCCACTAAGATGTGTGAGAGAGAGAGAGAGAGAGAGAGAGAGAGAGAGACGCAGTGACCATCAAGAGGGAGACTAGAGAGGGAGTTCGGGGTTTCAAATTGGAAGTGAAGGTGAAGTAAAACAGTTAAGTTACATTTTTATATAAGGGTCTGGTTCGGTTTCAGAAAATTCCAAAAAAGATGAAATTCGGTTTTGTTCAGTTTTTGATTTTTTGGATCGGTTTGCAATTTGTTTTTTTGGATTCATTTGGATTTGAACACCTCTACTGATGATACATGTTATTCAAAGATAATCACAACCAGAAAATAATTAAATACTTACACTAACAAAGTAATACTCAACACAGGATAAACATACACAACAAAGAAAAATGCTAATACTGTTGACAATCTGTATTGATCCCAAGACAAGGTTCCATACTAACACAAACATATATGAATGAAATCGGTACTGATCCAAATGTTCTCACAATTTCATTTTTCTTTGCCTTGTAGGATTCATAGAGGTGGCTTTGGAATAAATTATCTAAAGTCCAAGTCCAACATCAGAGTACAATATGTGTAGCGTTATTGAACCTCCGAAACAACCTAATAACTCATTACTTTGTAAGAACCTAATATCAGGTCAAATGCCCCATACCAGACCATCTTTACACCTCAGCCAATGCTACATTATTTACAGAGCCAATAGAAGCCTCAGATAATGTAACTCCTACCAGTTCTACATGAAAATGTCTTAAATTGTACATAAGATTCTACCTGCACGGTAGAATATATATGGTGCTGCAAACTGTGCATATAGTTAAAAATAAGCAGATATTACCTTCTGTAGAACTAAACCAAAATCTCTCAAATTACTAAAGAAACAATTCTCCGAGCAATCCATTCATTGTAGCTCCTTCCCAATAACTGGAGGTCATGGATTGGATGTTGGTAATGCACGGTGTGTCAACCGTGCCTGACCACTCACTGCTTCATGTATCCTACTGAATACTACTTTAAGGGGAATACAAGCTATAACAGGACCCTTGAGCTTATCTACCACTGGTTTTCTCTCCTCTTCTGATTGCCTCTGACCAGTCAGTGAGGACAATTTCCTAATCTTTTTATTCAACAACCCAGATTTTTTTATTTTGGAAGATTTACTAGCTGAAAAGCGTGACGAATTCTTGGAAGGTATTCTCCCATTTACCGAGTTTGGCTTGGCCACACAATAGATGTCACCAACTTCCAAGTCACATCCAATGCCACTCAACATTTTATCACAATGACCATCATCCAAAACCTCAACTGTCAGAGGGTGTCCAATAAAGGCTTTTCCATTCAGTTTACTCACCAGTGAAACCAAAGGGACATGTTGTGGCCGGTAGCTGGACTTAACTTCTAGCTTAACATCATATAATGAAGCATCAGAGCAATAATTTCTTCCAGGAATATCTACCATTTGATATCTGGAGTTAACAGTAAAGCGCGAATGGCGATAAGGAAGCAATCTTTGAGGTGTGTGAGATCCTTCGGGCAATAACTTCACCTCTGCTGTTGTCCCCCTTATATGCTTGCTAAAGTTCCGAAATCCATCTAGCTGGCCTTCAGCAACAGGCTTGCACTTAGCTTGAGAAGTACAATTGTATGATGCATTGGGTGCACCCATGCTTCCCCAATCAACTTTCTGACCAGCTCCCTGAGTGAATCCATCTGCGTTCTCCGTACCTGCCAAATAAGCACTGGATTCATGATCCATGTCCACATAATTTCTCGAGACTTGTTTTCTATTTTTACTTGTATGTCTCAAATTCCTCTTTCCTTTTGACTGCCACTTCGAACTATCTATGTCTGCTCCATGGTCAATAAGATTATAACCAGCAGCTATACTGGTACAGCCAGATTCATGCTGGCCCTCGTTTCTCAATGAGGGAGCTTTAGGTTGACCACCATGACAAGATTGCTGTCCCAATGCAATAACTTGAGGCTTGTCAGATGAACAACTAACAAGTATGGGCGAGAAACCTGGCGGAAGAAATCACATCAGTATTATGGCTAAACTGAATAAGCATAGAAGAAATTTTAACTGAACTATAATCTATTGCTTCAGAGGGAAAAGGCTTGGTTGTTGTTGTATAATCCACTGCTTCAAAAATGGCCAAAGAGTTTTTATTGATGAAAAATTAACAAAAATGGGAATAGGGGAGCAAGTAGCCTTGATGTCCTTGATGTGCAAATCTCAGGAAAGGAGCAAATTCACATATTCAATTAACAAACGTATGCTTACTCTTCATCTACAGATCAACAAAGCAACTTTAAACAATCAGTTTAAACCAAAACAAAAGGAAAAAAAACCAATATTAGCAAGCAATAAAGGGTGATAGTGAACTGCAAAATATTTGGATGGCATTTGCAAGCATTACCAATTGCATATACCAAGGACACTCTAGATTTCAAATACTGAAGCATACCTGGAGTGTCTTTCTCCTCTCCCAGAACCCCAATAAATGGCACATCAAATAATTTATCAGAAGAATCACTGCCAACTAGCCCTGACATGCCAGAAGTCCCATTCTCCTTGACCTTGTGACTGATTTGGGAAGGATCAGTACCATGGTCATGAACATTTACTGAAGTACCATTCTCATAAGCAACTCCAATACTATCTGAATCATGAGTTGCCATTGGAGAACTTTTCTTTAAATCATTAGAGTCTATTCCTGAAATCCTTCCATCAGGTATCCCACGTCGTGGAGAACTGCTTGAACTGGGAAGCTGATCACAAATGACTGGAACTGATACCATGGCTGTACTCTCCAATACTTTTGTCAAAGGCCGGCGTCGATTTTTCCTTTTCAAAAATTCATGAACATTTGCTACTTGTGATCTCTTTCTTTTCATTGTTGAAGAATAACCCTTCCCACCATTTACAGAAGCTCCATTTGGCAAACAGTTCCCTGCGGTTGAATTGCTAAGTGAAGCACTTACATGCTGAACTATCTCAGTTGTACCTGTGCCCTGAACCTTTTTCTTTGACACTATACCAATGCCCAGGTCCTCAAGTCCTCTCATTCGCTTGACTCCTTCAGTTCCATCATCTTCGGAATCATTAGGTGTTCTTCTCCTCCTTCCCTGCACAGCTTGCATCTTTAGAGAACCATTCTGGTTTGGCTCTTCAAAAGATATACCAGATTGTGACAACTCTGGAGCTGAATTAGAATTATCCTCAGAGTCACTCAGATCATTGGTCACGTCCTCATTGTCATCACCAGAATTAGACATGACTGGTAATTCTTCAGCTGAGCCACCATGTTCACTACCAGATTTATCTGATCTGGAGCATAAGTTTAATGGTTCCTTGTCTAGGTGAGCACTCTCTAGCTCAAGAGCATGAAGAATAGCATCATCCCTGCGAGCATACTTCACTGCCTTCTTGTTTGAACTGGCAGCAGATGCCTTTGCCTTCTCAATGCATTCATCATACTCTCCACAACGAAAAGCTTTTACCCGCTTTGATTTTTCAAGATTATACCAATCCCTATATCACAAAGGAAAATTTTCGAAAATCAGACCTTATGCAAATATCAATAAACATTAACAACTCAATAACAAATTCAGGGAAGACAATTGAAGTACACAAGATAGTGAGAACTACATTTTTCTTACATGATCATAAATTCACATCTAATTCAGGAAGTTACAGGGGAATGGGTAAGTTCCCTGCTAACAAACAGCTTACAGTTCTGAAAAAGAAAAGCTATATCCAAATAATTGGCAACAACAACCAAGAATAACCTACGTTTGCAAAGAAAAACAGTTCCAATTATATTCTTGGAAAACATGAATTAGTTCTCCTCACTCCTACGTTTCACACTTAGGAGGAAACAATGAAATATTTAAACCCTCTTCCGCCCTTAATACCTTGTACAATTTGAAATAGAGATTACCAATAATATTCATTTTAGGGGTTAGAATTCCCCATGGCTCAGTGGCATCGAAGTTTCCTTATAATTCAGAAGGACAAAATAAGGACATCTCCTTCAAAGAAGATGGGGTGAACATGATTAAGAATTTTAGATGCAGAGAAAACAATTACAACCCATTGTAGCTCCGCCAATGATATAAACCAAAAGCACCAGATCCTGTATACAAAATCATTTCAAAACAATGCTACCAACATCTCATCAAAATTACTGAAAAGTTTGTCCCAAATTTTAAACTTTGATGATCAAGCGGCCAGTATCACAGCTGTAGCACCTTCAAATTAAGGATGTGTTTGGAAGATATGAAAAATGGGAGAAAAAGATGTTGAAACAATAATATCAGCAAAGTATCAAAAGCATATCTTCATATTTTTGTCAAAATTCACTCCTCCTTCCCCATTCCTTCGCTCTTCCAATCTTCATACTTACCAAACACTTACATACAAATTTTATGTAGGCATTGGATATACTTGTTTATAACAATAAGACCAATCCTAACAGTTGAATTTATGAACTATAAACATAAAAGATTTTTTTTTAAAAAGAAAGGGCCTCACAAATGCACACAACAAGAACAACTCATACATGATTCTTTTTTTTTTTGGCACATTAAAGTTTAGATTAGGGAAAAGGCACGCCCCCTTCCCCTTACAAGGTCAGAGAAGACCACCAACCTCTATGAAGATTTATAGTGGAATCTATCTATCGCCTACCAATAAGGAAAATTTGAGAATCCAACCCAAGCCACAATGAGTGTGGACAGTGGAAGGTTTCACCAGATATGCCCAACCCCGGTTGGCACTCATACAGGATTCATATGCAAATAAAAAAAAGGACAAAAAATAAAATAAAATAAAATAAAAAATAATAGAGAGAGAAAAAATAATAGGTTACAGAAGAAGAACAAGCACTCACACGCTTGCGTCCTCACGACCTAACAGCTTGACAGGGGTACCCGATCTCGGTGAAACCAAGCAACTCTCAGATAATTCATCCAGACCCATTATCCGACCCGGCCACCATGACCCGTTTCTCCGTCGGACCCAAACCAAACCACCCACCGTTGAATCGATTCCGTTGCTGTTAGACTCTCCTGAACTACCCATTTCTCAACAGCTCCACAAAAAAAAACTTGTAACCCCCAAAAACAAAAACCAGAAAAAATATAAAAAATCAATCCCAGCCCATCATTGCATAGCTATCCAAGTTCACAAAAATGGTTCAAAGCTTGACTCTTTGAGCAAAATAGCAGCACCCCTTCAAGCCTAAAATAAAAAAACACAGTGAAAAAGGATTAAAATTTGAGAATTTTTATAATGGTGCATGCAATAAAAAGGGGAGAAAAAAGCATTACCTAGGTGTGTGGAATGAGAGGAGCAAAGGGTTTACTGGGGGAGAAGATCTGGTAGAAGAATGGAAGAAGAAAAGGGGAAATCGGTGCTGACAGTGAAATAAGGGATCTCTTTAATATTGGTGGAAAAAAAATGACATTTTTCTGATGAACTTTGTGTATGTTTGGTGTGTGATTTCATCAGAGACTCATAGTCATCCGTGGCACACGGACACCAAAGGGACTGAAGTGGAGACTAGAGAGGGAGAGGGAGAGAGACAGAGAGAGGTTCCTGACCTGAACTGAGATGGAGAGAGAAAGAGAGGGCTTGTGTGTTCTCTGTTTGGATCAAAACGTAACTTTTGGTATCTTTTATGATATTGAAAATTTTATTTTATTTTTTTTGGAATAAAGATTTAAATTGATTCTCGATAAAAAAATTAAGGTGATATTTTGATTCCAGAGAAATAATAAATATCAATTTGATTCTTAAAATATAAAATACGGGTCAAATCGATCCCTGACAGGGATTAAAATATCACTAAAAATTATCCTAAAAAGGATCAATTTGATCCATATTTTATATTCTTGAAGACCAAATTGATATTTTTATTTCTTAAGGACCAAAATGTCATCATGATTTTTGTCGAGAACCAATTTCTTCATTTTTTTTACTATGAAATTTAACACTGGGTTGGATATTTGTATGGATTTTACTAAGGAAGACATTTCATAATTTGGGGTCGTAACTAAGTTTTGTTAGGAGATAATCGAATAATGTAATTCATAACTTAGCAAAGACGACATTTTTCATCGCTAGTCCCACTATTTTTTATCAAGTTCCACTTTGTATTGTATCTTTAAATATTAATAAAATGCATTAGTTTGTTTGTCGAAAAAACGTGAAGGTAAAGATTTTTCATATTATCAATCAAATATAAATTAACATATTATCAAAAATATTTGATTTTTATCATAATTATTTTAAAAAGTCACATACATCATGATTTGTGATTAATTGATTGGGTAAAAAAATTTAGATTGACAATGCAATAAAATTAAATTTTATTATATTTGGAGAGATTGCGTTTATTTCTTATTAGGTTTTACTTATTTTTTTTTTTTTAAAATTACTATCTTTTAAAAATTTATGTTATCTATATATTAATTTTTAAATGGCGATAATGAAAATTATATTAACTTTTCTTAAATAGAAGTGAATTTAATTTTTAAATAAAAAAGATATTAGGTATAATTAATTCAAATTTTAAGGGCGACTAATATTTTTTTTATATTTTTACATAAATGAAATTAAATATTATCATATATTATAGGCTAAAATATAATTTTGATCTTCTAACTTATTTTTAGGTTTCAACTTGGTCCTTTAACTAATAAATCTTCCGTTTAGGTCATTTAACTTCTAAAATTAATCAACATTTGTCCTCGTTATCAACTTTATTATAACCGTGTTAGATTCTCATCAGAATTTCGTCGGTGACACCTCGCACCCACCTTTTTTTCGTCTTCTCTCTCTCTCTCTTCACTCTACCATCATTCTTTCTCCTTCTTCCTTCCTCCTTCAACCTCACATTGTCCCATCTAAGGATTTTCATCAACCGGTCCAAACCAATTCAAACAGTAAAAATCGAACCGAAAAAAAATAAAATTGAACAAACCAAGAACCGAAAAAAATCGAAAACCGCAAAAATCACTTTTTTTCATTAGATTGGATCGGATTTCTGATCTCCTAGTGAAAATCGATCCGATCCAATCCAAACTGACCTACTATATACATATACAATTATTTTTAAAATTATAATACTATTCATACTTAAACATTGTTTTTCATATTTTTTTGAATGAATGCCTTCATTCTCTTTAATATTTTTTTATGGAATTGTCAAACACTATATATATTGGAATTTTTATAGTTATTCATGTACCCAAGAATCAATAGTTATTTATTTTCTAGAAGATTTTATGCATGTACTTAGGAACTAGAACTACATTAATTCTAGTGTATACAGGTTTAATGTTGGCCTTCGATGTATATAATTATGTAACGATTTATCGGTAAAAATCGAATTATTTAATCCAATCCAAAACACATTTGATTGGATTGGATTGGGTCAGATTTTTTTAAGAAAGCAAACTAGTCTAATCCAAACCGCAAGTTGTTTTCATCTTTGGATCAGATGGTTTTTTGACTCAAAACAGATGTAATCCAATCCGTGAACACTCGACCAACACCCTTACCCTTAAGGCATTACAAATTTGTGCATCAAGAACTAAAATGTAACCTCAAACTCGTTCAAATTCTCATGCACGACAAAATCAACAACCAAATGAGCTCTCTAGAGCATTGCCCCCAGGATGAAAACTTCTACCCACCATCAAAACAGATAAGCAAAGAGTAATGCAACACTTCACAGGTCAACTGCATTCAAGAAATCAATTGCAACATTTCAAAACTGGGCCGGAATATGGAGAAGATTTGCTCAGTTAGAGCCAAAGGATGCGGCACCAGTGGTCCTAAGGCGTTTTGGAGCCATAATACCTGCAAAAGGGTAAAAAGAATACCAATACATAAGTAAAATAATCCACCACAATCAAGTACAAATGAAATAAAGCAAGAAAGCATATATGACAGGTTAGGCAACAAAGCAAGAGAAGAACCACAAACAAATAAACAAAATAAGAACAAAAGCAAACAAAGACAATAAAGCCACATTAAATTTAAGAAATAGAAAAATGAACAAAACATAAGAAAAAAAAATGAGAATAAAAGAAGGAAATAAAAATTAAAAAAACAAAACAGAAATGGCATATCAGGGCTGATGCACGGGCACCAGCACTACCTATTCATATGAAGCACGGTCATGCGAAACTCAAGAAGACTAAAACTCATTATGTACGACCTTTAAGCATGGGCTATTCATACAAAGCACGGTCGTGTTGAAGGCACATTTCCGGAAAACAGTTTGACAAACGAAAGAAATGCAGCAACACACAACAAGGAAAACAAATGCAACACAGGAATAACAAAACAAACCAAAAACACAAAACTGCAGTGCACTATCAACTAACATAAATTAACGAAAAATAAAGGGGATGCACTAAAAGAGAAACCAAAACCGGTCTAAACAAAACCAAGAAATGCAACCCAAACATAACAAGACCAAGCACAGAACCAATCACACCTGTGATAAGAGAGAGCCTAAAGATAATGAAAATAGGACAAACAGAAGAGATCACGACCTAGCCGTGAAGGCTATCACGGCTGTGATCCATAAGTGAAGATCAAGATTATGAAGATAGAACCTGTCATAGCCTAACCGTGATTCACATCACGGCCGTGACGCGATACGATTTGGGATTTTTGATAAGATTTGTGATCAGTTTGTATTTGATTAGGACTCAATGATGCCCCAATCTATAAATAGATTGCATTAGGCACGAAATTGAAAGCGTTTGGCTGCCATACAATTGTTTAATTGGTGCTTAGGGTTTAGAAACTAGGATTTCTCTTCTTCCCATTTTCCTCTTTGATTTTTATTATCTTTTCTTCTATCAAGCTTGTCATACTTGTGGTAATGCTTGAGTAGTCTTTTATTTCTAGGAATTGGGCCTATGCCCAAGACATGTTTATGTAAATGAATTGATGTTTCCCTTTTGTTAATTTCAATTGCTTTCGATTTGATTCCCATCGTTTTAATTACTTGTAAATTTGGTACGCACTTATTTGCATGTTATAGATACTCTAGAGATGGACTGAGAAGTGAACCTAGGAATTGGATCTATAGGTGTCGCGACCGGAATCGCGAAGGGAACGGCGAGAAAAAAGAGATTTTATGAAAAATAATGTAGAGTCGCCACCAATTTTATTCAATTCGGGAAAATTGGAAAACCTTGAAAAAATGGTCTTTGGGACCATATTGAGTTCGGAAGTCGCTTGTGCATAGAGAAGGATGAGGAATTAACCCCATAACACCCCTAGTGCACCCGTTAAAAAACAGTTACCCAAATTAATTGTGCGAATAATTAATAAATTATAATGTACTTATTTTACCCCCAAAATTATTTGCAAAAATAAAGAGATTAGTAATCAATATTTACACCAAAAAAGAACGAAAGATTTAATGGAGAAATTATTTTGGCTTTGTGATAGTTTGTAATTCTTTATTGATTTGGCATTTTTAGAAATTTTTACTAATAAACCCTAAGTGAGGTTGAACGTGGTACGTATATCCACAGGGCAACCTCAAATTTTAAGGGATCGAACATGACACTTTTCATCGAGCAATCCCAAAGTAGTATTAATTCGGTCTAATCAATTATCATTTACAAAAAAAGAATAAAATGCATGGATTCAAAAATGATATATTTTTATGCTTTTCTATCTTTAATGTATTTTATTTTTTAGCTGCCAAATGTGAAAAAGATCTAAACAAAGTAAAACATGGCATACAAGTTCATAGGACAACCTTAATTCTAAGGGATTAAATGTGACACATGAGTACACATATCATCCCTAAATAGCACAAGTTCAATTATTTTACTTAGCTGCTCACAAGAATTAAAATATCTTTTAAAAAGGATTTTTGTTTTGTGACTATTTTTGTTTCTTATTTATTTTACAAGTCCTAAAAGAGATTGAACATGACACATAAGTTCATAGAGCAACCTTGAACCCAAAGGATTGAACATGGCACTCAAGTCCATAGAGCAACCCAAAATAACACTAATTCAAAACTTTTGTTATTTACCAAATAGGAAAAAATGGAAAAAAAAAAAACATAACTCAAAATTAAAAAAGAGGCTCTGCCATGATTCAAAATTAAAAAAAGGATCTGCCATGAATGTATCAAAACAAGAACAGTTTCGTTGGCAACATAAACTAGCAATAATAATGATAAAAAAAAAAGTCATTTGGATGATGATTTTCACAAACCTCTACCTCATAATTTAATTCCTTCTACTGCATACATGAACAAACACTTTTGCCTACGAACAACAACTTTACATCTTCTCAAACATATCATATCTATGTGATGATGAAATCCAGGCAGCAAAAATGTTCAGATTCAAGACATTCATTGTTTAAAAGTACAGAACAGAAATCAAACTTGCAGGCATCACCATATTGGCAATTACCAGACTCCATGTAAGTGGAAATTCATTCCACTATCCTGATATATTTCTTCAAACAGTTGGCGTGCCTCATACCTAACGAAACCTGCTAAGTTTTTCCTCAGTTTGTGCGTCGCCTCTGTCTCGTTGGCGTCACCGTCTTGCTGCCTTTTCAATGCCTATGTTGCTCTGTCAGCGTTGCTCTCTTCCTTTCCCGCTTCAATCTCAGTCCCACGCTTCTTCCTTTTGTCTCCCTTAGGGTCTCTGTGTTTTTTTTCTCCCTTTTTCTGGTTGCCTCCCTTGTTCTTTATAGAGTGACTCCTTCTACACCTCTCCGATTTCTCTTTCCTGTCAATCAATGAAAAACAACAATCAAATATCTTGATTTGAATCAACCATAAAGAGTAACGATATTACCTTGATTATGGAAAATGGATGAGAATCACATCCCTGTAATCTCGCACCCTCCGCTTGCGTGAAACGTGATCTACGGGATAGAGGTGATATGGTGCACACTCTTGATCTTTGAGTATGATTCGGTCCAAAAATTGAATGAGGGAGAGAGTGTTTCTGATGTGGATCCGGGTTAGGCTGCTGGATTTCCAAATTGGGAGAAGATTGATTGCGCAATTTCTGGAGCTGGAAGAGTTTAGTGTGCGGCTGTGCTTTTGGGGAAGGGGAAGAGCGAAAATGAGGTGGAGGCTAGGGTTTCTGATGAGTGAGGGAGGAGATAGACGGGTTATGGAGGAGATAGACGGGTTATGGAGATAGACGGGTTATGGAGATAGACAGGTTATGGAGGAGATAGACGGGTTATGGAGGAGATAGACGGGTTATGGAGATAGACGGGTTATGTTATGGGATAGACGGGTTATGGAGGAGATAGACGGGTTATGGAGATAGACGGGTTATGGAGGAGATAGACGGGTTATGGAGCAAGGGTATGGGCTGAAACTTGGTTTATTGGCCCAAAGACATTTTTTCTTCTTATTTTTTTTTTTTATTTTTTTTTCTTTCTTTCTTTTTTTTTATTTTTTTTCTTTCTTTCTTTTTTTTTTATTTTTTTTTAAGTATTATAAACAAGACACAACTTAAAAATAACAAAACGTTTCATTTTTATTTCTTCATCTATAAAAGAAACTGCGTTAACAAGAAATTAAAATATTTTTGTGATTTATATCTTATTTTTAGATTTTTTCTATATTTTAAATGCAAGCAAAAATAAATAAATGAAGCTCAAAATATTTTTGTGATTTTTTCTTTTATCATTTTTTTTTTGGATTTCTATAAAAAAAAACTTTTTTATGATCTTGACTCTTTTCCATTTTTTTTTTGGTATATTTAAGTAAAAAAACAAAAAGGATCCGGTCAAAATGAGGTGTTCACAGTTGCCCCTCTTTACTTGTTGTTTTCTAGGAGACATGTGATCATAGTAAACAACGAGTAAAGAAAAAGAACACACATTTTGTCCGGGAATGCATGTGATTATACAAAGATATTTAATGCAAATGATGCAGGCGTAATAACAAATGAAAGAAACAAAGTGCCATGAGCCTCTAATCCCAAAAAAAATAAATGATCACGAGACTCTGAGCTCGCAAATTAAATGACCGTGGGCCTCTGACCCCAAAAATTAGTGACAATGAGCCTCTGAGCTCAAAATTTAGATAACAATGGGCCTCTGATCCCAAAAATGGAAATGAGCCTCGGAACTCGAAAACTGAATGGTAATGGGCCTCTGATCCCAAAAATTAAATGACAATGAGCCTTTGAGCTCAAAATTAAATGACAGTGGGCCTCTGTTCCCCAAAAATTAAATGACAATGAGCCTCTGAGCTCGAAAAAATAAATGATAGTGGGCCTCTGATCCCAAAGATACTAAATTGCGATGAGCCTCTGAGCTCAAAAAATTAAATAACAATGGGCCTTTGATCCCGAAAAAATAAAAGACAAAGAGCCTCTGAGCTCGAAAAGTAAATGACTTTGGGCCTCTGATCCCAAAAATAAATGACAATGAGCCTCTGAGCTCGGAAAAATAAATGATAGTGGGCCTCTGATCCCAAAGATACTAAATTGCGATGAGCCTCTGAGCTCAAAAAATTAAATAACAATGGGCCTTTGATCCCGAAAAAATAAAAGACAAAGAGCCTCTGAGCTCGAAAAGTAAATGACTTTGGGCCTCTGATCCCAAAAATAAATGACAATGAGTCTCTGAGCTCGAAAACTAAATGCAGCGAGCCTCCTAGCTCAAAAGCAGAATTATGTAATTGGCCTTGAGCCGAAAAAAATGAGTTGGGCCATGAGCCAAAAAATTTTGAGATAGGCCTTGAGCCAAAGAATGATGAATTAGGCCATGAGCCAAACTCTTTCTGAATTGGGCTATGACCCGAGGATTTTATGTTGTGGCCTTGAGCCAAAGAGAATTATGCAATGGGCCTTGAGTCGAAATTTTTTTTTTTTTTTGTGAGTTGGGTTATGACCTTATAATTTTATACGATGGGCCTTGAGCTAAAGCAAGTGAACCATGAGTTGGAAAATGGAGCCTTTAAAAAGCAATGGGCCTTGAGCCACAAAAGTCAACAGAATTACACTTTTTTCTTCCTATTATTTGCAAGTTAACTAGACATGGGCTCGAGATTTTTGAAAACAAAGTCTCAACTTGGAGTCAATTTGACTTAGAGCCATGATTTTTCTTTCTTTCTTGCATTTTTCTTAAACATATATGCTGGCGGGCCAACTGGACACCGACTCACAAGAGGGAAACTTAGATTTTGGTCATTTGCAATGGCAGGCCAACTCGACACCGACTTGCAAAAGGGAAACTAAGAGCGTGCAGAGTAAATATGCAGATAAACTGAACCTTGCAGATTCTTTTCGCTATGAGCCGAAAATCATTAGTAAGAGGCCTTGAGCCAAAAAGAATTTTATGACCTGGGCCATGAGCCCAAAAATATTTTTGAAATGGGTCTTGAACCAAAAGACTTATGAATTGAGCCATGAGCCAAAAATTCACGAAGTAGGCGTGGAGCCAAAAATTTATGAAATAGGCCTTGAGCCCAAAACTTTTGCAGTTGGCCTTTGAGCCAAAAACTTTATCAACTTTGGAGTCAACTTGACTCAGACTCACCGTTTCTTTTTTCTTTCTTTCTTATATCTTACTTTCATCACTTTTTGACCATTTGCGATGGCGGGCAAACTCAACACCGACTTGCAAAAGAGAAACTTAGATTTTGGTCATTTGCAATGGCGGGCCAACTCGACACCGACTTGTATAAGGGAAACAAAGAGTTTGAAGAGTAACCTTGCAGATAAATTGAACCAGGTGCTTCTTTGACAAGCGTCGACCAATCAAACCCTTTATTCAGTTATCTCGGGGTCTTGCTGAATCTATGTGAAACCACGTTCCTTTTGCCTTGGGATGTAACATCTTAAACACCACTTGTCTTCATCAAGCTACCTTATAATCTTGATTCCTTCATGAGAATATCATCTATCATCTCCACTTAAGATCTTTCAGCTTCTTGTGGCTTGAATGATTCCTGGGGAGATTGCCATTAGATTGTTGAACCATACTGTTGAACCTATGTTCTCTTATCTTGAAGCATTACCTAATGGATATCCATGGATCGACAAGTGACTCATGAAGGAGATTAGTTAAAAGAGCTTCCTTGAGGACTTTGAAGGCTTGAGTGCAATGAATGAATAACCATACAAGGCGGGACAACAAAGAAATCAAATCAAGAATTACTGACTCATGTGACCCTTTGAAGGGTAAAACAAAATTGCCCCAGTGTTGGGCGAAATTGAACAAAGGGGAATTTGCCCTAGTCCAAGACCAACTCGAATTTGAAAATTTACGCCGGTTAAGCAACACGAAAATTTTCTCCAGTGTTGGGCAAATTGATCAATAAAGAAAATTTGCCCCAGTTTATGGTGAAATTGAACAACACAAGATTTTACCTCAATGTGAGGCTGAATTAGACAACGCAGAAATTTGCCCCAGTGTAGGGCTTGCTTAAACATCGCGGAAACTTGCCTTAGTGTAGAGCAGAATTAACAACGCGAAAATTTGCCCCAGTGTAGGGCCACATTCAACCAAAAGATCTACCCCAGTAGAGGGTTGGATTCAACTATGGAGAAGGTTGTCCCTGCGTAAATCCCTCTTTTTTCCTCTTCCTTTTTGTTTGCCCTAACTTTTGCTTAGACCGCCCTTGCGGGTTTTCAATCTAACGGGCTTTTTTTTTTTTTTTTTATGGAGCAAAAATACTTCAAAAAGGTGTAATTACTTTTGGTCATGTCTCAAGATTAAGATTTATGAAAATAAGAGTAACCCCTCATTGATCAGAATGGACTTTTAAAGGTTGTAATGTGGCCAAGGTTTAGGAGTTAAGAAAAGAAAGGTATAAGAGGCTCAAACAAATGTTTAAGGGTGAATGAGACCAAGGATCTTTGGATTTCTTACCAAGGTAAGTTTGCTTTTGCATCATCAAGGACATTGCTTGCTTTATCTTGAACCCAAAAACTCTTTTTTCCTTTTTTGTTCATTTCTTCTCCCCTTTTTATTTCACTAGCATTGTCGACATTCTTTTTATTTTTTTTCGCATCACGTTCATTCTCGATCATCATCCTTTTTCCTTCACCCTTTCGCCTTTTTTTCTTTCCTCTTTTTCTTATTATTTTTTTTTCTTAGCCTCCCTTTCACATTTTCTTCCTTTCCCTTCACACGTTGTTGGTTCAACCAACCTTTACTTAGTGCCCACCCATAGTGTAGGGGTGATCCTGGTCTAAGGTTATTTGAAAGAATTTTTAAGGTCCAACAGGGGTAACGAGGGATAACGATTTTTTTATGAAGGATAGAGAAAGATGGCCAATCCTCATTTCAAATCTTGATTAGTCATTTCACATAAAAATTAATCTTGAGACAAAAATTAATACACAGTAAAAGATGCTCCTTCATTTATTTGCTCCCATTTATTTTCTCTTTTGTTTATTTTTTGATTTTTTTTTTCTTCCCTTTTTTTTTTTTCTTTTTGAAGAGGGGATTTGGAACTTCTTCCAATGACTACACATGTTCATTACAACCATGAAAGGACACAAACTTTTATTCGAAGATAGAAGACAGAAAAACAATCCATGCAAGTCCAATACCATAAAGCTTCAGAATAAGTCAAACACAGGAACAATATGATCAAGTAATCTTTATGTGGCAATCATAGCTCACCAACATCTTCTAACTTTACCCAATCATATGGTTTGTAGCTTTTTCCTTCCTAGTTGACATAGGAGAGCTATAAGATTGTGTCACCCCATAATGCTCACGAGCATAAATTGTGTTAAGATTGTACGATCCTTCTTGCTTTTCCAACATTTTGACTCAAACTTTTTTGGCGGGCTTGCAAGTCCTCAACATGTCTTCAATCTTAGTTTGCCCTTCTCCTATCTTGCTCATTTATTTTCTTATTTCCTCCACCTCATGACTCAAAGTTGTTTTAACTCTTTGTCCATCAACTTCCACATTACGAAACAAGGTTTGATTGGTATCAACCCTTTTTTGAAAGCCCAACGGTTCAATTTACCACATTATAAGGATGAACTTACTGCACTCTTTGTTTCTCTTTGCTTTTTTTTTTTTTTTAAGCAAATAACAAGTGAAGAAAAAGAAAAATTCAGGGAAAGATCGCCTTCTTCACACTAAAGAAATCCTTTTATCAAGGAAAAACCGTCTTTATATTAAGAAATTATCATCCCAAGCCCAACTCTAGGGGCACGTCCCTCTTAGGTTGTGCGTGTTTGATGACAGATCATTGGGAGCATTTGCCCCTCAATGGTTTGCATCACTTATTTCCACCAAAGTTTCGACCTCATTGGCCTTCACGTCAACTCTAATATTCATCTTCGAGTCGCTTGCATTATTAAACTATCTTCTCAAAGATGCATTTCTATTCGTTGCTATCCGAATGGTAATGGAGTCTGTTCTTCACAAAAAGAAAGCAACGGGGAAAGGGGTCCTTATAGGGTCATAAACCCAAATGATATGGATGATCCTCTAATGCATGGCTCTCCTTGTGATATATTCCATTAGATTGTTCGGGCACAAAAGGAAATTTTTCGTCGAAATCCCATGGATCCCGTTAACCCCCTTTTCTCTTTTTCTTCTTTTTATAAGATCTGAAATAGAAGATAAGCAAGAAGAAAAAGAAAAAGAGTAACAAGAGAGAAGAGGAAAGAGTATGCTCGCCATTTGTCCTAAAAGGAACAACCTATACAAGGGTCTTAGGGTCATGACTCTAAGTGGGATAGCCACTAAGTCGATCTATCAGTGCAGACATCAAGGTGGGTCTAGACTTCTAAAGATTGTGGTCCCCAAATTGCCCCTGTCTCGAAAGGCAAGGAGCTGGCTCACGATCCTAGCCACAAGTAGGGATAAACCCTTACAGGATGACTAGTCCATGATACCAGTAACAATCTGAGTGGTGAATCAGCAAATATCAGAGGGGCACAAGGCCTTTCAATGACAATGTTGAGGCACCTCCTAATCCTTGGTTTTCCACAAGCTCAGGTATAGAGCTGAAAAGTGTGTGCAGTGAGTGACGATGACGTGTGTGGATGGAGCATACATATAATCCTAAAAACTAAAAAAAAACACCTGAAAAACAAAGCTACCCATATATACAGGAAGCAGAATCAAGGTCATCTGCCCTAGAGTTGAAATAGCAAGAAAAGGATCCAAAGTCATCTACCCTAAGGTTGAAGTAGAAAGTAAAAAATCATGTATAAGGCACACAATAAAAATAAATAAACAAATAACTAACGAAAAAAGCTAAATAAATTTACACATAAAAACATGATATTTTTCATCATTTTTTCCATTTTTCCCTTACTTTTCCTCTTTAAAAAAACGAAGCAAAACAAGCCAAAAAAAAGGGATAAAATAAATAAGTAAAAAATCATTAAAAATTTGCATAATTAATTTTAATGGGCTTGACTCTCTAACTATCCCCAGTGGAGTCGCCATCTGTCGCGACCGAAATCGCAAAGGGAACGGCGAGAAAAAAGAGATTTTATGAAAAATAATGTAGAGTCGCCACCAATTTTATTCAATTCGGGAAAATTGGAAAACCTTGAAAAAATGGTCTTTGGGACCATATTGAGTTCGGAAGTCGCTTGTGCATAGAGAAGGATGAGGAATTAACCCCATAACACCCCTAGTGCACCCGTTAAAAAACAGTTATCCAAATTAATTGTGCGAATAATTAATAAATTATAATGTACTTATTTTACCCCCAAAATTATTTGCAAAAATAAAGAGATTAGTAATCAATATTTACACCAAAAAAGAACGAAAGATTTAATGGGGAAATTATTTTGGCTTTGTGATAGTTTGTAATTCTTTATTGATTTGGCATTTTTAGAAATTTTTACTAATAAACCCTAAGTGAGGTTGAACGTGGTACGTATATCCACAGGGCAACCTCAAATTTTAAGGGATCGAACATGACACTTTTCATCGAGCAATCCCAAAGTAGTATTAATTCGGTCTAATCAATTATCATTTACAAAAAAAGAATAAAATGCATGGATTCAAAAATGATATATTTTTATGCTTTTCTATCTTTAATGTATTTTATTTTTTAGCTGCCAAATGTGAAAAAGATCTAAACAAAGTAAAACATGGCATACAAGTTCATAGGACAACCTTAATTCTAAGGGATTAAATGTGATACATGAGTACACATATCATCCCTAAATAGCACAAGTTCAATTATTTTACTTAGCTGCTCACAAGAATTAAAATATCTTTTAAAAAGGATTTTTGTTTTGTGAATATTTTTGTTTCTTATTTATTTTACAAGTCCTAAAAGAGATTGAACATGACACATAAGTTCATAGAGCAACCATGAACCCAAAGGATTGAACATGGCACTCAAGTCCATAGAGCAACCCAAAATAACCCTAATTCAAAACTTTTGTTATTTACCAAATAGGAAAAAATGGAAAAAAAAAAAACATAACACAAAATTAAAAAAGAGGCTCTGCCATGATTCAAAATTAAAAAAAGGATCTGCCATGAATGTATCAAAACAAGAACAGTTTCGTTGGCAACATAAACTAGCAATAATAATGATAAAAAAAAAAGGCATTTGGATGATGATTTTCACAAACCTCTACCTCATAATTTAATTCCTTCTACTGCATACATGAACAAACACTTTTGCCTACGAACAACAACTTTACATCTTCTCAAACATATCATATCTATGTGATGATGAAATCCAAGCAGCAAAAATGTTCAGATTCAAGACATTCATTGTTTAAAAGTACAGAACAGAAATCAAACTTGCAGGCATCACCATATTGGCAATGACCAGACTCCATGTAAGTGGAAATTCATTCCACTATCCTGATATATTTCTTCAAACAGTTGGCGTGCCTCATACCTAACGAAACCTGCTAAGTTTTTCCTCAGTTTGTGCGTCGCCTCTGTCTCGTTGGCGTCACCGTCTTTCTGCCTTTTCAATGCCTATGTTGCTCTGTCAGCGTTGCTCTCTTCCTTTCCCGCTTCAATCTCAGTCCCACGCTTCTTCCTTTTGTCTCCCTTAGGGTCTCTGTGTTTTTTTTCTCCCTTTTTCTGGTTGCCTCCCTTGTTCTTTATAGAGTGACTCCTTCTACACCTCTCCGATTTCTCTTTCCTGTCAATCAATGAAAAACAACAATCAAATATCTTGATTTGAATCAACCATAAAGAGTAACGATATTACCTTGATTATGGAAAATGGATGAGAATCACATCCCTGTAATCTCGCACCCTCCGCTTGCGTGAAACGTGATCTACGGGATAGAGGTGATATGGTGCACACTCTTGATCTTTGAGTATGATTCGGTCCAAAAATTGAATGAGGGAGAGAGTGTTTCTGATGTGGATCCGGGGTTAGGCTGCTGGATTTCCAAATTGGGAGAAGATTGATTGCGCAATTTCTGGAGCTAGAAGAGTTTAGTGTGCGGCTGTGCTTTTGGGGAAGGGGAAGAGCGAAAATGAGGTGGAGGCTAGGGTTTCTGATGGGTGAGGGAGGAGATAGACGGGTTATGGAGGAGAGAGACGGGTTATGGGGGAGATAGACGGGTTATGGAGGAGAGAGACAGGTTATGGAGGAGATAGACGGGTTATGGAGATAGACGGGTTATGGAGGAGATAGACGGGTTATGGAGATAGACGGGTTATGTTATGGGATAGACGGGTTATGGAGGAGATAGACGGGTTATGGAGCAAGGGTGTGGGCTGAAACTTGGTTTATTGGCCCAAAGACATTTTTTCTTCTTATTTTTTCTTCTTATTTTTTTTTTTTTTTTCTTTCTTTTTTTTTTTATTTTTTTTATTTTTTTTTAAGTATTATAAACAAGACACAACTTAAAAATAACAAAACGTTTCATTTTTATTTCTTCATCTATAAAAGAAACTGCGTTAACAAGAAATTAAAATATTTTTGTGATTTATATCTTATTTTTAGATTTTTTCTATATTTTAAATGCAAGCAAAAATAAATAAATGAAGCTCAAAATATTTTTGTGATTTTTCCTTTTATCATTTTTTTTTTGGATTTCTATAAAAAAAAACTTTTTTATGATCTTGACTCTTTTCCATTTTTTTTTGGTATATTTAAGTAAAAAAACAAAAAGGATCCGGTCAAAATGAGGTGTTCACAATAGGGGGTTGAACTTAGGACTTAAATCACGAGAGTTAGAAGCGGTCCTTCGAGGGTTCATGAATTGTCACAAAGCGTAATGGGTTCAAATTAAATCAATTACCACGAGAGTAGGAGTTGGTTTATTTAGGCACGGTTCTTGTGTCTTGAGAGGGAACATTAACTTTATTAGGATAATTCAGCTTCAAAGTAATTTATAATTAATAAAAGGGTTAGTCAATGTGGTAGCATAAATTGTTTTGCAGTATCCCAATTTCTGGAAATTCCCTTTCCTACTTCGAAAACTCAATCCTAATTTTGCAATCTTTTCTTTTATTATTTAATTATTTTATTTGTTACTTGGTTCTATCATTAATTTCAAAATCTTAAAAATCCTTTTGTTTAGTAAAATTGGTTTATTAATTAACTGATATTTAATTATCCAGTCTTTGTGAGTTCGAAATATTTTATTACTTGACGATAAAGTTGTACACTTGCGGATTTGACGCATCAGTGAACTTCGACAATAGTTAATAGGGCCAAAGATTGGATGTCCAATTGGTTTGATGAAATGCGAAGCTGGAATTCGATAGAGGTTGATAATGAAAGGATTATATGGATTATGTGCTACAGTGTCCCTGCACAAGCTTGGTCTGTGGAATTTTTTTCATTCTTAGTCTCTGGATTTGGTGATTACATCACTGTGGATGATAGTACAAGGAAGAAGGCAAGTCTGGATGTAGCAAGAATTCTCATTAGGACAAGAATTCACGATCTTGTCAACCGAGTTGTGTAGGTCAGCATAAATGATGAGATATTCTCTATTAAATTGATTGAGGATTTGTATGGCCCGCTGCAGTGGCGTACGGTTGATAAGGGAAGTACCGATGATGCAAGGTCCTCAAGCTCCAATGAAGAGTACTCTAATGGTGAGTTGGAAACGAGGGTGGAAGCCGAAAAGGGTGTGCAGTTGGAAGAAGACGAAATAGTAAATGTCAATAATTATGACAACCAAATGGGTCCAGTTAACAAGGAGCTCATGACGGCGTGTGGCGATATTAATTCAGTGTTGCATGGTTTCTATGGAAGTTTAGGGGAGACGAGTTTTATTACACCTTTAAACCAAATCATTATGTCAAACTCTCAAAGTTCTAATGACCTTCTTGTGACACATGCTGACCCAAACTCAAGCTCTTTGGCTGATATAAGGGGAAGTGGAAATGAGGTGTGCATTAGGCTAACAAATGGGGGCTTACCTTCTATTAAGGACTGTTCTGCTGGGCCAACAACCGAATCCATTTTTATTGAGGAGGGTAGTAGACTTGACTCGCAGCTCGTAAATATTTTTATCTCTAGCACTGGAGGACAGGCCTCGTTGGATAACGCACGAAAATTTCCTAATCCAGTTCACTCTAGTCCCTCAAGCGCTAATGGGGTATCTAGTGCTAATTCCTCAGACCCTATAAATTTCCCGCCAATATACTTGTACGCTCTCTCATTCACAGAACAAGTGGATGATGGTGGAAAAAGAGTAGGGAAGAGTTGTTATGTAAATGTTGGGGAAACAAGGGTTGGTGCCGCAAAGAAGAAATCCACCGCCAAGAAGTAGACTCTGGCTCGAGGTGCTACTTCGTCCGATGACTCTGACGCAAATGATTATTCTGTAACCAATATAGATAATATCAGATGCAACAATCAATTTTGGGGGAGTTATGAGGGTTATGTTGCTACAAATATTTGGAGACTTGCAAAAAATTTGGGAATCTCAGGCATAGAGGCTGTTGAGTATGACTCATATAGATACTGACAGTTGGTGCGGATTAGGGTTAGTAAAAGGTTATTAATGTAATTTCTATCGTAGTGGTGATCAGTATAAATACTGCGCTTATGTAACCCTATTCATATATAGTGAAAAACAGCCGTAACAGCTCCCGTTGAAGTAGGCACTATTCGTCGAACTACGTAAACCTTCTGTTCTTTTCTTTCTCGCGTGTGTGCGTGTGTTTGCCGTTGGTTTATCTTTAACAATCCTAGAGCGTGTGTTCCAACAGAGGCCGATCAGGTTTATGTTAGCAAGATTGAGGAGATGGAAACCAGAGATCATATGGCCAAAGTGCAGAGGGGGAAAACAAATTTATGTCCATGAAGATTTTCTCTTTAAATGTGAGGGGGATTGGTGACCGAGCAACGAGAAGGCGAATTCGATACTTCATCTCTGGTGGTAAATTTGAATGTTGTTTAATTCAGGAGTCTAAATGTGTCAATGTTATTGATAAGCTTGTGGAAAGCATCTGGGGGGATCTGATTGTGAATGGATATCAAAGCCATCAGAGGGTTTATCAGGAGGATTAATTACAATATGGAAATCTGGCTTATTTTCTGTTCAATTCCAATTCTCGGGTGTTGGTTTCTTGGCAGTTTGTGTCAAATGGAAGCAATCTGGTCTGGTTTGCTACTTAGTTAATGTTACTCTTAGTGCCTTATCTCGAGTAAACGTCAGATGTGGGACGATCTAGCAATGTCAAAAGGGGGGTTTAGCTGTGGGATATGGTGGGTAGCAGAGATTTCAATGTAGTGGTTTCAACCTCTTAAAGAAAAGGATTGTCTTCTTATGGTAATCAAAGAGAGATTGAAGAATTTTCACTATTCATTCAGAACATGGGCTTAGTCGATGTTTCGTTTCTGGGGAAAAAATTCACATGGTTTATTGCGGATGGTAGCTCTATGAGTAGAATCGATAGTTTTCTGCTATCAAAAGGCTTAATTTGAGAATGGCAGGTCTCAGCACAATGGGTCGGTTCTAGAAATATCTCATATTGTTGCCCAATTTGGCTTGTTTGCTCTTCAATCAATTGGGGACCTAAACCGTTTCGATTTAATAATTGTTGGCTCAATCACAAAAACTTCAAATCATTTGTTACAGAGTTCTGGGGCAGTTTTGAAGTAGGCAGTTGGAAAGTCTTTGCTTTAAAGGAGAAATTGAAATTGTTGAAGGAAAAGTTAAAATGGCGGAACAGAGAAGTAATTGGTCTGGTGGACCCGAACATTGAGAAAACAGTGAAGGAAATTAATGCCTTGGATGAGCTAGCAATGTCAGATTCTCATAATGATCCGGCCCTTAGAAGGATGTTATCAACATAGTTTTGGCACCAACTGCACGTAAAGGAAAGTATGTTAATGCAGAAGTCAAGAGTTCGGTGGGTTCTTCAAAGGGATGCTAACACTAGATTTTCCAAGCATCTTTGGGCGCAATACGAAGAAGAAATCAGCTGGTGGCATTAAAAGTTGGAGGGTCTAGGATTGAAGATGTGGATGAGCTAAAGCTAGTGGTTAAAAATCACTTCCAACAGATTTTTTATGAATCTGATTTTAGAAGTCCTTGCTTGGATGGCTTGTCTTTTCAACAAATCTCAGGAGAAGATATCGGTTCTTCCTTTAGTCTTGATGAAAAAAGGAGGCAGTTTGGAGTTGTGATGGAAACAAAAGTCTGGGACCTAACGACTTCAACTTTGCTTTTTTCAAGTCATGTTGTGAGCTTTTGAAACATGAGGTATGTGATGTTGTCTAGGAATTTTTCCTGCAGTTGTAACGTCTTCTTTTTTAATTTTAATTCCTAAAAAGAACAATCCCCAAGGTCTTTTAGGTTTTAGACTAATCTGCCTGATTGGTAGCTTATACAAAATTGTATCTAAGCTGCTTGTGTCAAGGTTAAAAAGGGTGTTTGGTAAGGTTATTTCTCAGTGCCAGGCAGATTCTTAATACGGTCTTGATTGTCAATGAAATTGTTGATTTAGCGAAAAGAAGAAATGACAAATGCCTTTTATTAAAAGTGGACTTCGAAAAAGCATACAACTCTGTTAGCTGGACATTCTTGGATTACATGTTAGCAAGGATGGGCTTTAATAATAGTTGGAAGAGGTGGATGAATGCATGCATTTGTTCTAGTTCTATTTCGGTTCTTGTTAATGGTAGTCCGAACGAAGAATTTGTTGTCAAGAAAGGCTTAAGGCAATTGTCTCTGTTTCTGTTTTTAATTGTAGTCGAGGGTCTATCTGCATTGGTCCTTAAAGCTATTGATATAGGTTGCCTGTCGGGGTTCAAGGTCAATGAAGACATCTCTTTCCCTCCTCTTCAGTTTGCGGATGATACGATCTTGTTATGTGAGGCTTCTTGGGAAAACTTACGGTGTTTAAAGTCAATTCTCTGGGGCTTTGAGTTGGCGTAATGGCGTTCGGGCTACGGGTTAATTTTTCCAAAAGTAATTTGTTTGCTATTAATATCGATGAACATTTTTTGTTGGTAGCAGGTACTTTTCTTCTCTGCAGCGTTGAGAAATTCCCTTTTAAATTTTTAGAAATTCCAATTGGAGCTAATTATAGGAGGTGCTAAACTTGGGATCTAGTGGTGGATGCAATGAGAAAACGCTTGGGCGTTTGGAAAGGGCGTTGGCTCTCCATGGTAGGTAGAGTTACTTTAATTAATTATGTCCCAACCAGTATGCCTCTTTACTTCTTCTCTTTTTCAAAGCTCCGAAAAAGGTACTAAATTCATTAGTAAAGACTCAAAGGAATTTTTTGTTAAGTAGCGGTGACAATTCAGAGAAAATTAACTAGGTGAGTTGGGAAAAAGTCTGTCTCCCAAAGGAAAATGGTGGTTTAGGTGTAAAAAATTTAGATTTGTTCAATGCTACTCTCTTCACTGACCGCAATGTTGTTTGGTACAATTTATTGTCATATAAATATGGTTGTTTAGCTAGTAGCCTTATATAGGATAATTTGAGCCCTCAAATTGGATCTTGGTGGTGGAAGGACTTGATTTCTATAGAATTCGATAAGGGAAGCTCTCCTTTTGGTTTTTAGAGATCCCAAAAAGGAAAATTTGCAGTGGTATAGACATAAGCTTTTGGCATGATAAGTGGGTTGGTTTTTTACCTCTTAAGAACTGCTTCCATCGGCTTTTCCAGATTGCTGAGAATAAAAATGCCTCAGTTGCAGACATGGTGGTTTGGAATGGGGATGCTTGGGAATGAAAATGGAATTAGAGGTGCGGTTTTTTTTGCTTGGGAGGATGAGCTGTTGAACTCGTAGTTCGGTTATTCTGCATAAAGAGGCTCTTGATTTTTGGGTATGGTTGCCTGATATCTCTAAATCTTTCTCTGTTAAATCTGCTTACTAATTCTTGTTAAATAGGCAGAAGTCTTTGGCTATCAATCGCGTTGAATTGAAGGCATACAGTAAATTATGGTTGTGTGTGGCTCCCTCTAAAGTCCTTGTCTTTGTTTGGAGACTTTTACAGGATCGTTTGGCAACTAGAGTACTACTGTTCCATAGGGGCATTCTTGAGGCAGCTCAAGGTGATGCATGTGTGTTTTGTTTCTTGCATAGAGAGAGTTGCAACCACCTCTTCTTCACCTGCTCGTTTTCTTATTGTGTTTGATCTCTAATCTATGCTTGAATGGGTTTTTCTGGAGTGTTTCATTGTGATGGGTTAAATCATTTTCTTTCAGCAAGGGAATTTGCTTAGAGGAAAACGATTCCAAAAAGTGAGCTATATCATTTGGTGCGTTGTTATATGGTCTCTGTGGTTATTGAGAAATAAGAAAGTCTTTCAAGGGGTCATGGCTGATTGCACTCAAGCAGTTGCTCAAATTAAGATGGTTTCTTGGGGTTGGTTCATTCGCAAGGAGGGTAGAAATTATGGTCTTTCTTATTCTGATTGGTGTTTGAATCCTATGGATGCTTGTCTTCCATTAGTTGAGTGGGTCTCTGTTTATTCTGTTAGCAGTTGCTTGGATGTTTTTTTTTCCTTCTATTTTTCTGTTGGTTTGTTGGTGTTGTTGCAGGCTGTTCTATAGTCTCCATTTTTGACATTATTGGACTTTGGTGGTTTGGTGATAATTAATGCTGCTACTGGTGTTCAATTTTGGGGTCGATATTAGATATTTGATTTTGGTGTAAAAACTATTATAACTACTTTTCTTTGTTCGGTATAGCTATGCTATCTTGAATTTAGTTTTGGGTTCTTTTGCTACTGTGGCTTCAATGGTGTTTTGGGGTTTATGCACTTAAGCATATGCGTGGTTTCAGGAAGCAGCTTGGTCTATCCCTCTGCCTTTGAAGGTGGGATCATAATTGCCACACATGTTGGCAATAAGTTGGATGCGTACAAGGAATTTTTTTGGTTAGCTGCTCTACGTCTAGTGCTGACTTCTTGTTTTGGTTAAGGCTTTGGATTTATTTCTTGGCTTCGGGGGCCCTGAGGTGGTATGGGTTTTATGCTTTCTATGAGGTTCTTATTTTGGGATCATTGATCTATCTTTTTAGTGGTGTGTTGCAGATGATGGTTGGGGTTTGTGATGCTAACATAGTTGGCATGACTTTTGTAACATCCCAATTTTCAGATCGGTAAAGTATACAAATCCTATCTAAGGCATAGTGATAAAGTTGTAAATATCAAGATATTTTGGGGAAGTAACCATGACTACTCTAGATAAGTAATCATGACATGGATGACTTATGATGATGAGTCATGGTGGAGTAAACATGATAGTGATAAGTCATGGTAATGACTCATCCATTGACTAATCACACTCAGGAACGGCGTCTCTCATCCCGTGTTTGATTTTATTGCTACGTATCCACTTTTTGGATACAACACAGATATTGTTTTACTCTACATTACTGGTAGAGAATTATGGTTAAGGTTTGGGTTGACGATTCAAACGAAACCCGGTCCGCATACGACATTATCGGAACCGGTAACGGATAAGCATAAGGTCGCTTTCACCTTATCCTTATCCATAAATAATGATTACATGGGTGACTCACCTAGGTGAGTCACCATGCTAATGATGGCAAGGGGTGAGTCGCATGGGTGACTCACCATAGTAATGATTATGGTGTGGAAATTACAATTTTGCCCATAAGAGGAAATGACCTTTTTGCCCTTAAGCAAATTTTATACATTCCTTACCCTTATTTTATATGAAACCCACGTCCTTCATGGATACATATTCCATCTCATATTTCTTTCTCCTTCATTTTATCCTTTAAGTTCAAGTGTTGAAATTTCTAGTACAACTTTTGGTGAAATTCCAATTTTGGCCTTAAGAGAAATGACCATCCTAACCTTGAAGGTTAGTATATAAGGGATCTTATCCCTCCTATCCTTCCCCTTTCACGCCGTTCACTCTCTCTTTCTCTCTTCATAGTTCTTTCTTCTTCTATTCCATTCTTTCACTTCAAGTCTTCAAAGCATCTTCAAGCTTCTACTCCAATTTCTCTCCATTTCCTCAAGGATTTTCCATAAACTTTGAGAAGCAAAGTTGTCCATCTTGATCTTCTCTATCAGCTAAGAGGTAAAGATCTCATCTTTAAGCTCTAGATCTTCATCTTTCTTCATTGAAACTCTATGTGTTCATGTATGCTCTTGAACTTTCAAAATTCATGAAAAATTGTAGAAAAAATCATTTTTATGTCAAACCAATTTTCTTGATCTAGATTCATTGTCTTCTTTCATAATCCAAGAGTATGTAACCACAAAAGCCCTCTAACCTATTTTTCTATGTGATGGCCGAATTCTCCATATAGGAGAATCATGAGGTTTTGTTCCAAATTTTGTTAAAGAAGTGTTGATTTGATTCTATTACACTTAGATGTCTTTGAATCCTAAAAGAATTGAATCAAAAACCTTTCCTAGCTTCATGTTCTAAGAAAAGGTCGAAACCCTATATGTTGGAGATCTTGAGTTTTGTTTCAAATTATTGAATTCCATGGCTTACATGAGTGTCATCTGTGCTTAAGGATCATAGATCCAAGAGTTTGTACAATTTTAACACTCCTAGCATTTTCCTACTTGTGGGGCCGAACCCTAGTTCCTATGAACTAGGTGAGTTTTGTTTGATTATACTAATTGTGATTGTGTTTGTTGTGAAGGATTAGACCGTGTTCCATCGTTCTGAAGCGTACACGGGTACTGGTGGAGGAACGGGGCTGCGGCCGTGAGCAAGTGCTCGTGGGTTCGTGAGAATTGTTATGTTAGTCTAAGGTGGGGAGAAAGAGTACACACATTGGGAGGCAAGAGTAGCTTATATAGCTTGGTTGTATAGTGTAGGGGAACCCTAAACCCTACGTAAGGTTGAGCCCGGACAAAGTACCTAGGTATCTTTGGGCTATCACCATTAAGGATACACCCTAGGCTAGATGACAATGGTTGAATGAGTGCTTGTTGTGTTTGCCATAAATGTGATGATGTGCTCTAAATGATTATGTGTTCTACATATTTATTTGTTTATGAGTTTAGAATGACATGCTCAATATGATGTTATATGTTGAGATGGTATATGGAAATATTGAATATCATGTATCCATGATAAATATGTTGATGATGATAGCACGTGGTATATTGATATGGTTATTGTTTTATTGAGCATGAACATGATGGAATGTTGTATTTCCTTGAGAGGTATGTATGTATGACAACTTGTAAGTTTAGCATGTGTTAAGGTTTTGATCCCAATGTGGATGTTTGAGCTGATAGTCAAGATTTGAGGTTATAGTTGGAGCTTAGAGCTCATAAGTTATAATGGGAGCTTGGAGATCATATGATACCGTGGAGCTTGCAGCTCATATGATCCAATGGAGCTTGGAGCTCATATGATAAAATGGAGCTCCAAATGGAGCTTGGAGCTCATGTGACACAATGGAGCTTGGAGCTCATATGATAAAATGGAGCTTGGAGCTCATACGGTACATTTGGAGCTTGGAGCTCGTGTTGCTTAGAGCAAGTTTGCATGTGTTAAGACATCAGCTCAAGAGAGATGGATGACATGCTTAGTATATGCATAATGATGCCAAGTGGCGAGCCGTGTGGTATGGGACACACGAGGTTGGTGCATCGAGTGCGGGTGTGGAAAATGGAAGGGAAGGTCTGTGTGACCTAGGGGATATACTGGACACAGGTGTACCCACATGAGACCGGTATGGTAGCTCCTACCGTGTCGTGGCGGTCCTGGGCACGTCCTACTATCCCGACTAGACCTTGAGTCTTTCCAGTTGCCGGTGGATCTTTCGAGGAGGCCCAGATAACCCTCTCTATCGGGGACAGTTAAGCGGTGACGCACTCTTATGGGTCACGGCGAGCGGAACGGATTACTTGGACAAACCAACTTATGGTCCGATATGCGAACGAGATTTGCCCTTAGAAGGGTGTTTAGTACCGGCCGGCATGCATGTAGAAACTAGATGCATAGAGTATAAGTGTTGATCCTGAGTAATCTAATTGGGAGATGGTTGTGTTTGGTGTTTGCTATATATTCTACATTGCATCATCCTTGTTATAAATGTGATGTATATCTTATCTCTCCGTTATTTTCTTGTATGTATGTACGTGCCCGATTTCTACGAGCAGACGAAGAGCTAGCAGAATCAGACTACAACGAGCTGGATGGAATCCCGTACTAATCCAATGCTGGTGTAATAATGAGGACAAATGAGGAGTATCCGTTGTCCAGGCTGGAATGAGTTTGTTAGTTTATTAAGTATGCACGGCCAGTGTATCTGTCTTTTAATGTATTTTGGACAAAAAGAGGAAGTCATTTGTATATGTTTATGCCATGCTTTCTTTTAAAGTTGTGCACTCTGATATTGTATATACAGTACATGTGTATGTTTAAAGTATATATATATATATATATATATATATATATATATATATATATATATATATATATATATATATATATCTCAGGTTCTTTAATGGGATTATCCTACGCAAGTGGGGTCATCTCAACTTTCCCCATTGTGATGCTTTTGCATGCCTCTCATTGTACAAATGTTTGATTCCTTTTGTAAACGGGTTTAAGTATCCCTTGTACTCTATTTAATATAAATTTCTGCTTATCAATATATATATATATATATGTGTGTGTGTGTGTGTGTGTGTGTGTGTGTACACATATATCATATATACCTCATAGTAAACTGGGTCTTATATTAATTACTGAATAGGTGTCTCAGGTTTTCAGTCATAAATCTATTGAAGAGGCACTCATATCTTATTTTGCATGCTTCAAAAACAAAACATACACATTTTGGTTTTAAATGTGATGAAATGAATATTAAGTGGGCTGGTGTATTATTTAACAGCTCACTCTGACATGAACGTTGTTACCATACTTATTGGGAACAAATCAGATCTTAAGGATGCCACAGAGGTGTCTATTGTTGAAGGCAAAGCCTTAGCTGAGGCAGAGGGTTTGTTCTTCATGGAGACATCAGCTCTTGATTCATCAAATGTAGCTGCTAATTTTCAGACAGTAGTAAAGGATATTGCATTCTTTTATACCTCTAGACGAGACTCATCCATCTCATTAAGTTGCGGCAAACACTTTTCGCATGCAAGTTGCATATCAAAATTTATAAATTTTAAAGCCTAAGCCTGCTGCTCTAACTCGACAAGTAAATGACATGTTTTTTTTTTTTTTTTTCTAAAAACCAATCTAGAAGGGGACATGTCAATGGAAGTTTTAAATGTAGTCCTATATCCTATAATGCATCATCAATTTTAAAGACCAATATCTCCTAGAACGGCTAATTTTCCTTTCCAAATTGTTTTTTAACTCTACCTCAACTTACCCATTGATTTGGGGATGATAAGAAGTGCCTACCTAATGGGTGACACCATATATGGTCAAAAAATTAACAATTTGTTTATTGTAAAAATGGATGCCCAATCACTTATGATTGCTCTAGGTCAGCCAAACCTTGTAAAAATATTTTCTTTCAAAAACCTGGCAACTCCTTTAGCATCATTGGTACGTAAAGCCACAACTTTCAACCACTTTGAGAGATAATCAACAACCAAAATATATGCAACACAAAAAAACTTAGGAAAAGGTCTCATGAAGTCAATGCCCCGAAGATCAAATAATTCACACACCAAAATATTATTTATAGGCATATCATGATTCTTGGAAATATTGCCACTCCTTTGGCATATTACAAGACCTAACAAAATTAACAAGCATCTTTAAAAAGAGTGGGCCAATAAAAACCACACTAAAAGACTTTTTGGTTTGTCCTATTTGGACCAAAATGACCACCAATCTCTCTAGAATGACAGTGCTCAAAATAACAAGTGTCTCAACTTCAAGTATGAATCTTCTAATCACTTTATCACGATAAACTTTAAACATATAAGGTTCTTCCCACAAATATTATTTAGCATTCAACAAAATTTCTTACAATGAGTATATTGAACATTAGTGGGAAGGATATCACCTGCCAAGTAATTAACTAAATTTGCGTATTAAGGGAGCTCTGAAATTGACAATAAATGTTCATCAGTTTCTTTTATGTTCTCTTCAATTGGTTGCCTGACTCAAGGGTCTACTCTAGAAAGATGATTTGCCACTAACTCAACACCCCTTTTGTTTATAACTTCCCAATCAAACTCTTGGAGCAAGTGTACCCATCTAATCAATATAGGTTTGAAAGCAAATGTTTAATAGTAGAATGGTCAGTATAAACAATAACTTTAGACATAACCTAACATCATGTTTTGCATCGAGCCTTTCTCTGTCTTTTCTTAAAAAACAAAACTTTAAAAAATAAATACAATCAACAGTTTGGATTTAAACATAATAAACGATTATTTATTCAAAGTTAGTTATCTAACTAAGAGTTAACAGAAGGAATTTTTTTACTGATAGTAGAAGTTTAAGGACTATTTAGGACGAAAAAAATAGTTAAATATGCTTATTTGCGAAAAGTTGTATATGCACTTGCCCCATAAAAAAATGAATACAAAAAAGTAAGAGCAACTCCAATGGGAGTTGTTTAACAAGTTCTTAAAGTTAAGGATAATTTTTTTGTAGGGATGATAATGGGTAACGGATCCATAGAGTACCCACAGCCCCCCCCCCCCCACACACACACATATATATACATGCATATATACTAGTACTGGTACCCGTGAGATGCACGGGGTATTCATAAGGTATGAATAATATTTTTATCATTTATACTTCTAAATTCAAAATATAACTATAATACATGAAATACCGAACTTATGTATGAGTTCTATTTGAAGTAGGAAATATAGGTTTAAAATGAGTTACTTGTATTAAATTAGTTTGTTTGACTTAAAAAGGTTATATTTAGTAAATATATAACATGTGTGTCTTGGTAAATATATACACCACCATATATGTGTCGTTCGTCTTCAACAAACATGTTATGCAATATGATGCATGCATATATTTTATGCTTGATTGTATACATGTGCCAAGCACACGTTGGACCACGTACAATTGTGATTCAAGATTGGAGCACTCCAAACGCTTGCTCCGCATCCTTTCTCGCTAATTTTTTTTTGTTTGGCAAACAATTTTCATTTTTCTTCTTGCGGCAAATGTAGCCTACTCAGGATAAATATCATCTGCTAGATAATACATCATATTATATGGGATTCTATTCACCGTATATTGCACTGTAGGAGCTTGTCTTTCCAAAACGTCATTTAACACATAAATAAAGAGTTTAAAATCTTTTGAATACAAATTATTTAGAAATAGTTTTTTTTTTGTGTGATAAACTTTTACAAAGAAATTATAATAACAATTTAAAGTATTAAAACAATTAAATTGTGAATGTTGAAAAGAGATAATTTAAACTATTTTTAATTTGACACGTGTGGATGTTGTTTAAAATATTTGTAACAAAACTGAAGTAATCTATATCATATGCTCCTTTACTTTAGTGACTCCATTGAGATAATAAAATATATATAAATAAAACTGGATAGAATAAATATAATAAACTTAATTTGAAGCACAAATTTAGAAATGAACGTATGTGAATTATTTCTATATATCCATAAAAAACAATAAACAAATATACATAAAACATAATATCAACACAATTCAAATTTAAAAATATAAATAAGAAGACTCTACATTGAAAAAAATGTTCATAAAGCATACACAAAATCAATAGCATCAATAGTGTTGACTAAAATGATTATTTAAAAAATTGTATTTTTACAACTGATTTGCAAAACAATTAGATTAAACCAATAAATTAGTGAAAAATCAAAATAAAATTTTTGGAAAGGAAAACATAAAGGCAAATATAAAGTTAAATGATACCTTCTACTTAAGGAATGTCCACAAACAATAATACATGCTTGAAGCTAAATGACACCCTCTACCAACAAACTAAGTGCAATGTCAACAATATTCGTTAAGAAATGAAAATCTTTCAACTGATACCGTTATACTTGCCACATGGTGGAATATGAACCTTAGACCAGATATTTGCAATATAAGTGGCTCAAATACTTGACGAATTGAACTAAATCACAACTATCATTCAAGTTTTTTTGGGAAACAATGCAATCAAATCCCATATATAATATATCATCCTCTCATGTATTGTTCTTAAAGCCGAGCATACTTTTCAATCAAAGTTGTATGACATGAAATCGTACATGCTCTATGGCTATCCTAATCATCCACAATTTATATGTATTTGCGACTATTTGCAAGATTGGATGAAAACACATAACATCGATTGGCATTCTATAATATGTGAAAAAAGTAACCGATTAAAGAAGTAGCAACACATAAAGAAGCAATGGATACAATTTTGTTCCTTTTTTTGGAATGTTCTCTTCAAGAACTAATTTGCAACTCGGTCATTTCTATGAAACAGCACACTAAATATTGTGGTTGGGTCTGCTCTATTCCCTTTTCTTGTAGTGGGAGGCATTGGCAACTTTGACAATTACCCATGATATCTATCCCACTTCCTTAACAGGACACAATGCTGAAATCTTCCATCAATTGCTCAGTACTTTGGCTACTAATGCAATAACTCCCTCCACAATACTATTGTAATGACTATATAGTACTATAAGCATCAACCAAGAATTGTTGAAAGAGTCGCTTTGACTACAATAAGGTTGCTTGCTCCAGTTTATATGCATCAACCAATTCTTCTCCCTTAACCTACTTAAGTCAACAAAATCCCTATTTTATGTCGTTCCTTTTTTTGGAATGTTCTCATCAAGAACTAATTTGCAAATTGGTCATTTCTATGAAACAACACACTGAATATTGTGTTAGGGTTTGCTCTATTCCATTTTCTTGTAGTAGGAGGCATTGACAACTTTGACTATTACCCATGATACTTATCCCACTTCCTTAATAGGTCACAATGTTGAAATCTTCCATCAATTGCTCAGTACTTTGGCTACTAATGCAATGACTTCCTCCACAGTACCATTGTAATGATTCTATAATAATATAAGCATCAACCACGAATTGTTGAAAGAGTTGCTTTCAGTACAATAAGGTTGCTTACTCCAGTTTATATGCATCAACCAAATCACCCTTAACCTACTTAAGTCAACAAATTCCCCTTTTTGTATTTTGTTTTTGCTTTTGTTCCAAACAACTGTACCAAAACAATACCGAATTTGAAAGATCTTGCGATCTATCTTGTATATAAAAGAATAAAGTATTAAGAAATAAAAATTAAAAAAATTAAGGAATAAAAATTAAAAATGTATTTATATAAAAGAATAATTTAATGTCTTTAAAATAAAAAATAGAAAATATCAAATCAAATTTAGAAACATTTAATTGTCTTTAAAGTTAAAAACAAAAAAAATATCATATAAAATAGGAGTCTTTGCAACAATATTTCATCACCCAACATTGAGGACATATTCAAATGGAAGCATCAAAGTAAAGCCACCTAGGATCTTTTGATTTCTTGCACATTTTGAACTTTATTTTAACACCAATATATCTTCTTTCTTTACAAAAAAAAGATAAAACGTATCTAAACACCTATATTATACCCTTTAAAAACTGATAAAATTTATATTAAAAAAAATTAACATTCCAAAATTTACATATATGCACAAAAATAGAAGATACATTGAATTGATAATGTCCCGTATGTTATACTACTAATCTCTAGAGTGTGGCTGCCTTCCAATTCTGTTTCCTAGTTGGAAAGTGATTAGGGAGATGAGCCATTGAAGTAGGTTACATTATGAGCTGTAGTGAAGTAGTTTCCATTACTATAAATTTGTAGTGTTCTAGATAATAAAATAAAGGAAGAGCCTATGTGAGACTGTTCTTCTTATACAGAATTTGAATCTTCTACTAAAGAAGAACCTCTTCCGGATTAATTTTCGGTTAGAGTTAGCTAGACTCAAGGGGCTTATGCCTTTTAGAAGAGTAGTCTCTCACTAGTATATGACTTTTAAGAATTATCGAGTGTGTGACTTTTAAGAATTTTTTAATAATTTGTTTTATATGATTAGAATGTGGAAATCGTAATGTACAATAATAAATTATCACATGGGAGTCATCACAAATTTTATTTAATTTAGGAAGATCGGAAAATCAAGAATAATCTTTGGAACTAAGTTGAGTTCAAAAGTCGATTGCGCATAGGAAAGTTTGAGGAATTAACCCCACAACATCCCTAATACACCCGTAAAACGATTACCCAAATTAGCAAACTCTACTTTTTATCCGCAGCAAAATGAACATCACATTACACCCCATGACTTTCAAATCAACACTTCATTACTTATTTTATCTAGAAAAAATGAAATACAAATGAACCACATACAAATTTTTGTAGGAATGCTAAGCAAGACATTATCATTTACCCGTAACCTAAAACTCTCAAGCCACCTTTCAGTACATACTCACCTCATAAAAGCAAAACAAAAACAAAACTGAAGATAATATGCAAGCATAAAAGAAGTGAAAAGTGAACAATGAAAGCCTCAATTGTTATAGAAATTGACCAAAAATCCAGCAAACTGTCAACATTGGAATATCTCAAATTCACATAAACATTGCCTCGAATAGCACACACTCATACTAAAATAAGCAGCTGGATGAAATTCATTAAATTGGAATGACATCCCAAAGCCATTATCAAGTCTTCCAAAATCATTATCATACCTCAAGTGGAGAAAGACATTGAGTAATGTACAAAGGATTTCAAAAGAATTATCATAATTGTACACCATTCATCCCAAAGTACATGAAAAACACAACTTTCTCACGAATTGTATTTGAAAACACACAACAAAATTTTATGGAAATGGCTTTGGGTATGAGTCCGACAGCTCGGGATGTTTTGGTCTCTCATTCTCAACCTTGAATTCCTTATGTGTCCCCAATTCCTCCTGGTGCTTCTCTCTGTTGCGTTTCCTCTTCTATTGTGACTCTTTTTTTTCTCCTCCCCATGCAGCTGCGTTTTGATCCTCCATCACTATCTCGTTCTCTTTCTCCCTCTTTCTTTTGCTTTTGAAGCAATTTATAATCAAAATAAATTTAGCACCCTTGTGACGTTTTGGGTTCCTGCTATTTAAATTTTTATTTTACAAAATAAGTTATTATTAATAATACAATAATTACTCAGGAAGAAGATGATCATACATTGCCTTTTAAAGAAATAATGCAGAACATATAGATAGACCCACCTCAAAATTCTTGTGACATGCTTCCACAATTTTCATTGTTAGGAAACCTTGCTTCAAAACCACCTAGATAATAGGAAATGGATTTGCTACTGCGCAGTTACAACAGAGTAATAAATAATGTGTAAAGTGGATTTTGTAAAGGTATAATGTGAGCCGTTTGATCTTAAATCAATAGCGAAGATTGTTTAATGCGTGTAAATGTGTGTTTTTATTAATGCAGGGAATCCGGATCCCTAGATAATATGTTTGACGGTAGCAGAAACCGCAAAAGGAAGAAGAGAGAATTCCTATCCCCTTAAATCAAGAGAGAATTCCTATCTCTACCTTTATGTACAATTGATGTGAAGTTTATTATTAAATATGGAATAAAGACATTGAATTGCTCCATATCCATTTATTCATGGTACAACCTTTCATATCAATAAACGTAGGACAACCTTTCATAAAATAAAATTATTTCTACAAAATGAACCTGTTGCAAAATTATAAAAATACCCTTTGAACAATCAAAATTAGGGTAACAAAATGAACCTGACTTTTATATATCAAGATAAAGATATACATATATATATATATATATATATATATATATATATATATATATATATATAATTTTAATATATTAAATTAAAAAATTATAGCCAGGTTTAATGAACTCTTATTAAGTCATGTAATTTCAAATTGATTGGTCAATGGTCTTTGGATATTCAACGTAATTAAAAAATAATAATATGACGATAAAGAATGAAGGTATTCAAATTTCAAAACTGGTAGATGGATATGATATTTAATTAAGTTCATTGTGATAAGTAAAAATTTAAGAGAGAACCATAATTATTGATTAGAAAAAGGAAAATATGTTTAATGGAATTAACAAGAGTTGGAATTAACTAGCACAATGAAGTAGTAAGTTAATGGCAGACAAATCGATAAACGATATTATTTAAGCACACTAACACCTATGCTTTCTGGTTACATAATAGAGAGATTTGCTTTCACCCCTTTTAATGTTTGCTTTCTAGTCACACATGTTTAGGATTAACTTTGTAACATCTCGATTTTTCGTGCTTTCTGAGAACAATAAACTCGATTAATGAGTTTATCTTTTTATCCGTGCTTTAGGAAATGATTTTGGGAAAACTAAAATCATATTCATGCTCCATATAATTATAGGGGTCTACGGTTAAGTTTTGGGCCGAAAACTCAAATGGAGCCCGGTTTACGTTTTACGATTGATAGTATTTTACTACTATCAATACCTAATTTCGACTAACAGTCAGAACCATTAGTCTTAGAGTTCAACCCTTTACCTTTTTGCTAAAAAGTGTCCTCACGTCTAAAAATAAAAATAACATTATATTCGAGCCGATAATCGAATTAGGAGACGGTTGGATACATATAAGGGTTTTACGAGACCCACGAACAGATAATCTTCATGTCAAGACTGTGTCAAGTCATCTGAGCACTCGTGCCAGTGTCAGGATGATTCCTAAATATCAGAACGCGATATGACCCAATTGCCCTTGATCTTTCTTTTTACTAATTACCTTTTTACCTTACTTAACTATTAAGTAAACTTAAGAAAATATCTCACATTTCACTCATCTTCACCCACTCACTCACTCGGCCATCCTCACCCAAAAACCTTATCCTCACATTTCTCTCTCTCTCTTTTTCTCTCCATAGAAACTCCATTTTTGGAGCTTAAGAACTTGAGATTTTGTGAAGCAACTTCACTAGTTTTTGAAAGAGAATCTCTTAGGAGGTAACTAGTCTTCTCTATCTCTCTTCATCTCTCCTTTCTCTCCTCTAAAAATCATTTTTCATGGAAGTTAGGGTTTTTGCCCCTAAACTTCAAAAATCCATAAAAAATTATAGAAAAATCCTTTTAATACCAAACTAATTTCTATGGCCTAAGTTCATGAAATACTTGCATGATCCAGGAGCTTAAAGCCAAGAAATCTCTCTAGCTTATTTTTAAGGTCAAAGGGTAGGGTTTTTGGTTGGTTTTTGATGTTTTGAGTTGATATCTAGGTTTATCTCACTTAGTTAAGGAGGTATCCAAGAGATGAGAATTTTTGGAGCTCCCTAGCTATTTTTATGGTCAAAGGGCCGAACCCTAGGGGTAAGGAAATAGGAGAAATCTTTGTATTTTTGAGTTAATACCTTGATTGATTGTGTGTGTAGTGATCAGCAGATAGTCGAGCAAGGTTTCAGATCAATCGGGCGATAGCTGCTTACCCTTGGAACTTCAAAAGGTAAGGGGATAAACCTGAGGAATTCCAATTCCGACAGCTATATGCTACATTGATGTGCTTGTAATGTAAATAAATATCTGTATCTGATTATTGGTGAAGTGTTCTATTTACTGCTGTTGATTTGCCTATACATGATATAACTGCCGATGTATGTGGATACATGGTGTAACTGTTGAATAAATGTATGAATGTATCGTATGCCCTGCTGTGGGATTTAAGGCGTTAGAGGACCTAACATCGATTAGGATCCGACATCATGTAACATAAAAGTTTTAAAAGCTTGAGATGTGGAATGGAGAAAAATAATAATGTTTTATTTTTTTTTCAAAGTTAATTTAAGAGAAAATAATTAATTATCTCTTTTGAAATAAAATAATAATAAATTGCTGCTTTTAAGGAAAAGTTAACTTAAAAGGGCGAAATTGTGAAAATGTGTTTTTAATAACGAAAAACGATGTTTTTAGGATAAATAGTGTTTTCGAAAACTTTATTAGTTTTTAAATTAATAAAGTTAACTGTTTGAGCATAAGCGTTTTGAGAAACGTGATTTTCAAGTTATTTGGTTTTATCCAAGAAAAAAAGTTTTTACAAGCTGTATTTCAAGGTTTGTGTTTTACCGAAAAACGACGAAAGGAAAAGAAATGGTCTTTAGAACAAGTTTTGTTTTATGGAAAATCGATCTCGAGGATTTTATGCAAGTGTCGGAGATTTGGGTTTTGGTTTTTGAGTTTTCAAGAAAAAGTAATTTTTAAGCTTAGAAACTAGCAACCGAGACGTCGAAATTCTAGGGTTCTCTAGAAACACGAGGATCAAGGATCCGTGTTAGTTGTGGTCCTGTCGGCTTAGGGACGATCTTTGTGGTCCTGTAAGCTTGAGGATGTTTTTGTGCTCTTGAATCTAAAATTCTAAACTGGTAAATCGGTTAAGGATGTTTGGGTTCGAGCTGTTTTGGACTAGATGTTCTGTTTTGAGAAAAATGTTTTTGAGGCTTAAAGAGTTTAAGACATTATGGTGGTTGTTAGCGTTGATGCTACAACAAGGAAATATTGATGCGACAAAGATCAATTATCGGAGACTAAATAGTTTTCTCATGCATTTTACGTGGGGCAGACGTGCCGTGAAAACGGGGGACCTTGATAGACAAGGAGAACCTGAGATGACTTATTTGTCATGAAATTTGTCCCTTGATGGACAATGGTATCATACGTGTTCTGGGAACGTATTGTGCATTGAGTTGGACAATATAGTATGATCGTATCCTGTTGAATACTTCTGATTGGTCCCCCATGTGAGAATCGCGTAGTGTCATGGGTTTCAAAGTACTCGTTTTTGGGCCAGTTATTGGTGATAATCATTAGAGCTTGCGGGTCAATGATTTAGGAGCTTGATCAGCACATTGCGAAGGTTGATGGGATTTCCGAAAATCTAGAATTGAATATTAGTTGAGATATATGGAAGTGTTCATGCATATGTAGACAATGTTGATTGTGGGGTACGAAACCCTTATGTTTTTACTGTTAGTACATGGATATATATGTTGTACTATGTGATGCACGATAATGTTGGTGAGATATACTGTATGAATCTGCTGTTTGTGATTGGGCATATAGTTGTCGTTTTTGGATTCATATATTGGTTTCTCACCTTTGCATATTTTTCTGGACTGTTATGTTTCCGGTTGGATATATATCTATATATGTACAGATGGACCAGGGCAGCGAGGGGTTGGCCCATTCGGGAGTTCGCTCCCTGACGTTTGAGCATCGTGATGACCCGGGGCGTGGGTCATCCACCCGTGTGCTAGCAGCGCAGCTTATGCAGAACCCGTCTGCACTTTACGTGGGACTTTTGAGGTGGACCTCGGGAGAGGGTGCATACTTTCGAGACCATTCAGATTCCGCTACCGCCGGTCTGGATGCTTTTGCAGTACCTGGTTGACTAGGGGGAACTTTAGCACCACATTCTAGCAGCCGAGCCTCTACAGCAGCAGCCACCTATGACCCCTCCCCCTCCGTTTGTTTTGGTGCCCATGGTGTCGAAGGAGGAGGGTGATGATGATGATGATGAGGATCCAGAGGAGGATCCTAAAGAGGAGGAGCTCATCGTGACTCGTGAGTATCATCCTCTGGAAAACGGGGATGCTCCGGATGAGGGAGCCGGGGATGCGGGGATGGTCAATGGGGATGCAGTTTCCCCCGATCACTCTCCTGATGGACCTGTTGGACCCTCCTTTGGGGGATTATCCAACGGTTTCCACTAGTTTGACCAGCTTATGCTGTAGACTCTTTCTTTTGAGGTAGCATTTTTTGGGTTGTCTGTTAGCGGCTACTGATGGCCATGAGTTTTAGTGTTATGGTTCTAGACTATCACTACCTAGTTTTTACCGTTTTAACATTTCCTTTTCTAGTTTCTTTTGTAAAGGGACATGTTGTCCATAGTTCTTTATATAAGACTGGTTGGTTTGTAAAGGGACATGATGGCCATGAATATTGTTATTATTTCTGCATTGTTATTTATGGTTATTAAACAAGGAAAAAATTTTATCACGATTTTCAGGACTTAATAAGATATATTAAATGAACTATTTTTTCGAAAGTAAAATCAGCAAGTTTTATTTAGTGTATTAATTAGTGTTTTCGGTTACAAATTTGATGCCGGATTGGGGGTGTCTCAAACTTCGGCTACACAAAATCATGGAATTTAATAAGCATCTCATATTTAAGTATAATAAACATACATGTATAGAAATTTGTGTTTGCTTTAATTGCTTTCAATTTAGACTTATGCTACTGATATATTTACTTAGAGCATGTTTGAAAAAGATTGATTTTTTCCATTTCAGCTATTTTTTGGCTAAAAAACTATTTCATACATAATCTATCATGTTTGGCAATTAGCTTAAATTTATAAAAAAACTTTTTTTTTGGGGAAAAAAGCTGTTTTATGTCATCTACTTTGTTTTAACTTAAGATTGTTGTGATTTAATTATTTTTCATTCTCCAAACTCTCTTTTCTATTTACACATACAAAATTAACTCCCAAACAAATATTATTAAGTTATACAAATAACTTCATACCTTTTTTTGTAATTTACTAAGAGCATTTTTTAAAACGATTGATTTTTTCCATTTTAGCTATTTTTTGGCTAAAAAGCTATTTCATATGTAATCTATCATATTTGGCAATTAGCTTAAATTTATAAAAAAGCTTTTTTTGGGGAAAAAACTGTTTTATGTCATCTAATTTATTTTAACTTAAGATTGTTTTGATTTGATTATTTTTCATTCTCCAAACTCTCTTCTCTATTTACACCTACAAAACTAACTTCCAAATAAATATTATTAAATTATACAAATAACTTCATACCTTTTTCAGTAATTTATTATGTAAAAGTGATTTTTTTTGTACCACCCAAACGAAAGAGATTAACTTAAAATCGCTTTCCAGCAAACATACCCAAACAAAAACAGATTCTGATTATAATCGATTATCAGCATAATCTATTTTTTCAGCTTTTTGGGTAGTGCAAAAAAATCACTTTTACATAGTAAATTATGAAAAAGGGTATGATGTTATTTGTATAATTTAATAATATTTATCCGGAAGTTTGTTTTGTAGAGGTAAATAGGGAAGAAATTTTTGTAAATGAAAAATAATCAAATCACAATAATCTTAAGCTAAAATAATATAGATGACATAAAACATGTTTTTTTTTCTCCAAAAAAAGTTTTTTCATAAATTTAAGTAAAGCGTCAAAAAAAATATTATTTCAAAAACAAATTTTTTCATCCAAAACAGCTGAAAATCCAATTAATCTAGCTTTCCCAAACATGCTCTTAATGTTTATGAGAATATTGGATGTTTTATATCAAAGACCTTTGCATTTCAGTCTTAGATATATCATGATGTATATCCATAATATGAGAACATATTAGAATGACCTAATTTGTATTACATATTTATGTATGTCCTCCCTTTTTAATAGTACAATTTTCTTTTCATGTTTTCAAACGTTCACAAATTTCTTACATTAAAGTGTAAGTAATGAGTGTGAATATGAGTACTTAGGTATCGATCGGGTAAGAGTACGAATATTAATGTTGCTACCCACACGTGTAAGGGTCCAGGTCCGGGTATTTTTTTAAAACACTGGTATGAGGACGAGTACTATATAACTCTACCCATACTCCACCCATTTTATCCCTTGTTTTTAGCGGGTTACACCATTGGAGCAATCTAATGTGGATGCTACATATAAGAACAATTGCTTCTATAACCAATCGATTTTTATATAAGGACCACTAATAGAAAAAAGAAAGAAAATCATAATATTCATCAGCCCAATGATAAATTAATTAATATTTAAATTTAAAAATAAACAAATGTAAATAAAATTGTGGACTAACTTGTGAGGAGACTTTACATCGGCAAAATATAAAATTACTTAAAATAATATAAATAAATAAATATAATAAAAAGTGACTAGGAGCCTGTTTGGCAAGGCACTTCAACGAGCTTATAGCGAATAGTTTATAGCGGATGAGAAAGTAGCCCTGTTTGGTAAGCGTATCTGTTACGAGCTTATAACGTTTTTTCACGAGTTTATAGCATTTTTTTCAGACGCTACTTGAAGTAGCGTTTGAGCTTATAGCTTGTAGCGTTTGAGCTTATAGCTTATAACGTTTCATTTTTCTTTTCACTTTTATCCTTATTATCTTCATTTAATTCTACCTTTATTCTTTTCTCTCTCTTTTATGTAAAATTATTAATAAAGATGTCCTTTTATGTCATTTTATATTTTTCAGCTAGTTCAACCGCTAGTTTTATCAAATACTTTCACGGAAAATAAGTTAGCCCATCCGCTATCCTCTATCATGTACCTCATCCACTATCCACTATAAGCTATAAGCTATCTACTATCAATTAACTTATCCGCTAATAACTAATTTTCCCAAACGAGTTCCAGATAGCATAAAAAATGAAGTTAATCAACCGTATAATGAGTTGCACATGTAAGATGCCCTAAAAGATATAATAAAACCAAAAAGAAAGAAAACAAAAATTGTGCATCGCCCTTGCCCCATTCATTTTGATACAGATCAAGCGGGACGTTTTGAGGGAAACTGTCTTTTACTGGTTAGGTCTTGTTTGAGCTACATCAAGCGACAGTGTAATGGTGCCGTGACACTGTGTCATCTACACACTCCAACAATTCAGACGCATCTCGATAGTAACAATTTTGAAACTCCCCCAAATTACAATCATGACGGGTACTCATAAATTTCTTATTTTTTGTTTTGTTTTTAATTTACAAAGACATAAAATTTCAACTTTATTCTATTGTTTTCTTTGCAAATTGATCTTTCAACTTATTTTCATTGAAATTACGCTGTTTAGTGGTGTGATTCTTCATTATTATTATCATTATTATTATTATTATTTTTTCGGACGATTGTATGAAAAAGTTTCAAATGGATTTTGTTCACATGTATTACACAGACTACACACAAGAACAAGATATGGAGATTGAAGCATTAGAAGCTATACTTATGGATGAATTCAAAGGTTTGTTTCTACCATTTTATTTTAAAGAAATGTTTATTTTTATTTTTATTTTGCCAATTTACTTGTTATTTGTTTTTCCCAGTGGGAAAAAAGGGTTTGATTTTCTGTTTGATATTTCATGGTAGAAATACACTCAGGTGAAACTGGCCTAAGTACTTCCAATCGGTGTTTTCAAGTAACTATCTCTTCACAGGTAATGGTCTCCTTCTTTTAGTGCACTTTCTCATGTTCTACTTTTTATTTTTAAAAGTTTTAAATTGCGGATAATCATGATTGTTGCATTTATACAGCTTATTTAGTATGGAATTCATTTGTGTTATTAGCGCTATTGATATCTTTTGAATTTTGATTAGTAGAGCAGAATTTTCCGTTCTTTTCTATATTTAACAAAAAAATTCTCTTATTTAAATTAAGTGCAGAACATTTTTTTTTGTGTGTGGTATGTGGTGTTGTGAAACTCATTTTTTTATGTTTTATTTTGGTAGAAGGAAATTTGTTGTGAACAGTTTATAGGAGTTTCAGCCTTAGGAGATTTAGAAGTTAGGTTTATTTCCATTGCTTTTCCCCTTCCTTTGATTGATGTGATGTAGTTAGGCAACTGGGGCATCTTCCCCATCAAATAAATTGGCAAAAAGGTTACCCATATATTTATCTGTATGTTGAACATTTGTACAGGATGACGATGCAGATGGGTCAATGACTAGTCCAGGTTATTTTTTCTTTCTCTGTGATATATATTTTTTTCTTTTCCTTTTTGGGTTTCAGTTTTACTGAACATGGAATATCTTGCTGTTTTTCTTCCTAAGATATGGCTTTACTTTTGGTGCTTTATTTACTAGCCTTTCTATATATGAGCTTCGGATGCATAATGTAAGAAAGATGTGGTGGATATTTTTATTGCAGCTCAACTGGCTTTGTTCTTCTCACATACAGAAAGATATCCTGATGAACCTCCACTTTTGAATGTGAAAAGGTCAGTATTGCTATTTTAGTGATCTATTATTTATTATTGTTTGTCTGTCCAGTGAAATGCTTGTTTTTGTTTCATCTATGGTGAGCTAGCATTAAGATGCTATTGGTATATTTCATTTATACATGACAGTTTGCAAGGAATACCTGCTGAAGATTTAAGGATTTTGAAAGAGAAACTTCAACAAGAGGTGGTCTTTTACCATGCATTTTTTGCTGTTTAATGTTTCAGCTGACCAGGTCTTTGTGCTATTCTTGCACTAATTGTCATCCAAATCAAATGATTTCTTAATAGCCATTCTAAGTTTAATATGTTTCCAGTTATGTATGCATTTATCGTGCTCCACAATAGCTGATGGTTATGGAACTCAAGATTGGTTGTGGATGCTTATCAGGTTATGGAAATTTTGATGCAAAACTTGTGTTCCACAGGCATCTGAAAATCTTGGTATGGCTATGATCTACACACTGGTTACCTCTGCTAAAGAGTGGTTGGCTGAACGGTTTAGTGAAGACATTGATGGGAATGCTGAAGCAGAAGAGGCAGCCAAAGATGATGTAAGACTGTTCTATTTTATGATTTTTCTTGTGAATTTTTTCTTAGTTTAATGCTTTCTACATTTAAAGTATTAGATTGTATAAATTTATTTTATATTTTTGAGCATCTGTTAGTAGTCTGTGAAGCTTGGATATGTGCACATGGTGAAACTATTGGAATCAGATACTATTCAATACTCATGCATATTCAGAGAGCATAGGGTTTTTTATTTTTAAATCTTTTTACAATTTCAGATGCAACTTGGATGGCTTAAGTTAGCTTAATATGGCTGGATACTTAAGCTGATATGCCTAGACTGGGGAAAGTCCTTAGTGGAGCTGGAATCATTACAGCTACTAGGTCTAGATGTAGCCACATATTTCATCTTCTCATCCACCTCTAATTCTTGATGCTATCCTCTCTACCAGTCTACCATATTTTCCAATGCTTTTATGTCTACAGGCTGTTTCTTGTGCTCCAACTCCATCTTCTCAGTCACAGTCAAGTTGCTTGGACATCAACATCAGAGCTTGGCTATTACTCCACTTCAAACACAGAAACGTGAAATGAAGAGGATAATTCTATCCTCGAATGGGGTTCGGATCCCCTCCAATGCCTCCATGAGGGAATGCAGGGGGTAAATTTTAGAGAGAAATAGAGGTGTAGGCTGCACCAGCTGGTGTGGTGATGCAGGGGTTAGTTCTGTATTAGCAAGGTCTGAGACATGGAACACCCATTTAAAGTTGTGGCTCTCCCACCCCTTAAAAGCCTGGCTTGTAGGAGTGGGCTTTCCTTTGCCTCTAGCAGTATCAAGTTTGTACACCCCCTGGCGTGGATAGAGTGCTCTTTCCAACCCTATAAGATTGATGCGTGGAATGAATCCCGTATCGGTCAGGTGTGAGACACAGAACTCCCATTTATAGTGGATCCTCTCCCTCTTATCAACCTGGCATTTAGGAGTGGGCTCTCACTTTATATCATATGGGCTTCACCCTAACTGGTGGAGGCCATCTCCCCCCTAATTTTACCCATTTAGTAATGGAGGCATAGTTGTATAACCTGGTCAATCAGACCGGAAAATCTGCGACCTGCCCTTTGAGTTGGTCCAATTCATACATATGACAGGTTTTTTCATCGACCTAGTCAAACCTGGATGACCTGCCCGGACTGGCGATCCAGACTTTTGTTTAAAAAAAATTCATACTTAAAAAAAAAATGCTATTTATGGGATTTGAACTTGGTACATGAATGACTGTTAGGAATGTGATACAAGAAACATATGCAATAACTAAAGAGGCAGTTAGTTAGTTCTAATCTGACAGATGGACTGTCAGTTGTGATAAGCTCTAACTGAATGTGAAGGAAGAGAAAGGGGTCATAGACTCATAGGGTATAACTAGGAATAGAGGGAAGAATGGCGATCAGTTTTTGAGTTGTGGAGAGAATTTGCAAGGGAGAGCCACAGCCCTCGCATTTCGTGGGTTGAGAGGAATCTCTGTCTTGTACTCTCTTGTTCTTACCTTTCCTCGAGTTCTGTAATCATTCTGATTCAAAATCAGGCAGGAGAGTGCATTTTCAATAAAAAATCCTATTCTTCTTCTACTGTTTCTATTCACCTGAACTAGTGTCAATGACCTTTGTGATTAAATGCATTATACCAATAAACCAAACATTATTATTGAGTTATGGTCTCATTTTTTAATTTATATTACTATCGAACTAATCTGATATTCAAACATAATTTTGTACTACTATCACCACTATGTTTGATTACATCATATAATACTTTTTTCATTTGAAGTATTTTCTCTCTCCATATTTTATTTTTTATATAATATTTTTATGAATTATTGATTCATATAATTTTTTTAATTTTTTTCCTTCTTTATCTGGTTTTCCATGGACCAAGTTGACCTTCAGTCTAGGTTATACAACTATGATTGGAGGGGGTACGAATCCTTCGTACATGGCTTAGGGTCATGGGTCTTTGTTACAACAGACCACATGTAGTTTCAAGGCTGATTTAGTGGGATCATGGGATGACTTCTCCTTGTAGGCAATATAATTACTAAAAGCTTAAGTTGTTAATTGTAAGCAATATAGTTTCTAAATGCTTAGGTTGCTAGTTGCAGGGAATACAATTGCTTTGATACCGTGTCAAAGACCAGCCATACTAAAAACTCAAGCTATTAGGTTAAACCTCATGAATGGTTATATTTCTCTAACGCCATTGTTTTATATCTCCTTAAAGCTCTAACGTTTAAAAAGAGGATCTACAGAGAGAACTCTCTTTTTGTTAGGTGTTCTATTTTCCTTTTTTCCCTACAAAGGACCCCGCATTCTCCAAATTCCTAGTAATTTTCTTCTCTGTCTTAATGGATTTCTTCTTTTATAAAAAGAAAATAGCACGTTCTGTCTGAGACATATTAAGAGAAAGGGCTATGTACAGCTTGTAGTGCAATTGTGTCGAACAAGAGCGGAACTATCTATGATTAATACTGATAAATATAAAATAAGTTGAGACAGCTACTATTTCAACATCTATAATTTAATTAACCTGTTGATAGATACTGGTTCAGAATTTGGAAGAGCAAATGAATTTTATTATGGAACTCACTCTGATCAGAACCAATATGGTACAGAACCAGAGACCAAGATGATACAATGAATTCTCTCACTCAAACTCCCAGGTATTCGAGAGACCTGGAACTCTCCCTTAATTTCTTTCCTTTTCAATACAAATGATGCCTCCCACTTTCTTCCTATGACTTATTTATAACCTTCCTCTCTCAGCTAACTAACAGCTACCTAATCATAACAGTTACTAACTGTTATGTCTTAGTCTGCGATTTCTGTTACTCAAGTACCTAACAATACATCTCCCCTAAACATTCACCTTGTCCTCAAGGTGACCAGCTTGTGTTAGCTGTAATTAAATTCCTCCGGGGTCCCACTGTTTGAAGCATGATGACCAAGTGGCGGACGAAGTATAAGTATGGCCCCCGGGGTCTCATTGACCTTCTTCACTGTCCACAGCTTCCTGTGGAAGGTTGATGGCTAACTAGACCAGATGCTCTCTAAGAACCGCTTCTGCCACCATTTTCACAGATGCTGCAAGTCGCTGAAATGCTTGACGAAAAGGACATGATATCCACAGTAATGCATGAATTTGTTTAATAGTATAAGGGATGAAGGACCTTTTATCAATCCATTGAAGAACAGGGAGGTAAGTGTCAAGTACAATCCTCGTAGCATCACCAGATTCACCACTTTGTTTAACAGCTGCTTTGACATTCAGAGCCAAGATTTGCACCCATGTGTTTGTGTTTGGGCGCCCTTTACTGTGGGCACCCACTAGAGGAATCCCACTGAAATGTTTCAAGTGAGACCTTAACCCCCCTTCACCATTGTTTCAGTTACTAAGATATAGTTGGGCTGTGCTTATTAGGGCAAAGATTTGCTGTGAATTCATTCTTGCCCTTGTTGCCGCCATCTCTTGAATTGTGCATCTATATTGGAGTTGCGGGATGGCAGCCAACTCCGCCACCAGAGTGGCATCAGTGCCGCATGATGATGACTTTCCAGCGGTTCAGGCACCCTGTTTCCTTTTTCGCAGCAATGTTACTGGCCGGGGTGCGCTGCGCGGGCACCATCACTGCTCTCGTTGCAGCCGCTAGTGCATCATCTGCCGCCGTATGAGGATCCCGGTCAGGCAGTTCTGGTGGTGGTTTCTTGACCGGACCACTTGCGACAATGCTGAGTTTTGTGGCCATGGCGGACCAGTTATTCTGAGCGACCTTTTGCGTTGAAGACTCGCTCTCCTTCTCTTTTGCTGCGAGACTGTGATGCACTGGTGATGACGTAAGTCGATCTGTGCTAAACCGATGTCCACCTCCAGCAACCTTGACACTTCCTTTTCCATCTTTGCAATTTCCTCCCCCACCTTTGCGATTTCCTTTTGTTCCCTTTCGATCTCTTGCACCAAATTAATTTCGTTCTTTGAAACTTCTGTTTGCCCTTCCTGCATGAGAAGCATTCCTACGCTCCCATCCTCCAACTTTAACAATTCAGGTTTCGCCGTTTCGGTTCCTCAATGATTGTTACCCACTCTGGTTTTCCTTCTCCATTTTCTGTTTCTTCTCTACCCCCATTATTCTGGTTCTTGATCCTCAAACCTTCATCATTATTTTCATTTCTTGGCTCCAAAGATTCTTGTTTCTCATCGTGGACCCAGACTGGCAGATCGGGATCATGTTCAGGCTGGAAGTGTTTGACAAATGCCTTCAAGAAGGTCCACCGTGTCACATTTGGTTTGCACCCCCCACCAGTGTTGTCGAAAAGCGGTTATGGCGGCGCCATGGCGGAAAGTGGTGGCGGAAAATGGATAACCTGCCACAGAGAAGGCGTGGCGTGGCGGGTTTTGTATGGCGGTCCATGGCGGCCGAATAGCTGTGGCGGTCCATGGCGGCAAGGCGGAAATGGCGGAAAGGCGGCTGAGATGCTTTTTTGGGGAGTTTTCGCGGGTCTGGGTCATGCGACCCGACCCGATTAGGCTTCTCTCTTTCATCCCTCGATCACCCTCTTCTCTTCCCATCGACCCCTTTCTTCTCTCATCTCTCAAACCGGTCTCTGTCCATAATTTTCTCTGGTGACCATCAACCTCTCAGGCGGGGAGAAAGCAACAGTGTAGAAAGAAGAAGAAGAAGAAAGCAGCAGCTGATGTATGAAAGGGAGAAAGCGGCGGCTATAGTAGAATAAATTGCTACTAGGTCTTTTTTAAGTTTTTATTACAGGTTTGTTGGGCCTCCACCCAAATTGGACTGTTTCATCCATAGGCCTTAAATTAGGCTGCTAAATAAAAATTACACGGGGAGCACCCCCTTTCACTTCTTGTCTATTACTATACTTATACTTATATTAGATATATATATATATATATATATATATATATATATATATATATATATATATATATATATATATATATGAAATATAAAGTATCATATAATATTTAAGAATTTCTAAAAAAGATAAAAATGTTAAACATGATATTTTCTATCAAATTAGATATGGTTCTTGACATATATTGTGGCTTGTTTTGGATTTTATATTTTTTTCTGCATTTTTTTGTTGTGTGTGTATGTGTGTGTATATATATATATATATATATTTATAATATATTTTATGTTGCCCACCATGGCATCCGCCATATGGCCGCATCGCCATCCACCATTTGTATGGCGGATTTTTGGCTTTCCGCCATGGACCTCTGTCCGCCATCGATAACACTGCCCCCCACTCCAATGTACCAAATTCGAGCATGACCTCTCAAAGCATGCACTGCCTCCATTTTCTTCTCTGCATCAGGTGTGCCCTTTGCATCAAAATACTGTGTCACGTTGATCAGCCACTAGTAAGCATTCTCCTTCAAATGATGGTATCTCCATTTCTGTACCCACCACAGCTCCTAGATTGGGAGCTCTGATACCTGTTGATAGATACTGGTTCAATATTAGGAAGAACAAATGAGTTTTATTATAGAGCTCACTCTGATCAGTACCAATGTGGTACAAAACCAGAGATCAAGATGATGCAATGAATTCTCTCACTCAAACTCTCAGGTAATCGAGAGACCTGGAACTCTCCCTTACTTTCCTTTCCTTTACAATACAAATGATGCCTCCCACTTTCTCCCTATGACTTATTTATAACCTACCCCTCTCAACTAACTAACAACTACCTAATCATAAAAGTTCCTAACTGTTATGTCTTATTCTTTATTTTTTGTTACTCAAGTACCTAACACCCATTAAATTAAAAGAAGTAAGAAAAACTCTAAATAAGTAAAATAAGAGAAATTATAGTCGTAACAGTATATTATCTCTTAAACTTCAAATTTTTAAATTTATTATTATTATGTTAAATATATATTTATTCAAGCCAATGTATTCTTCCTGTATTGTATCCTATACTTACGAGAAAATGCTGCATCTCAGTATTAATATCATAGTGCGCCCCTTAAAAAATATCATGTCCATGCTTCATTAGCTGGTGAGTAATGCTACCAAGTTTCACTGATATGAAATGTTACAGCAACTTTATAATATTTGTACCTTGACCGCATCTGGATTTTATTCTTTTAAATCAACTGTATAGTGAAATTAATCATTTTAGGTCAGATATTTGCTTACAATTTATTCAGTACGGCTTTGTTTCCAAGGTCAGTGCCAACTCCTGGCATTTTCCTTGACCAGAAAGGTGCTTAGTAGAGAATATAAAATAAGATGTGGGTATCAGTGCTTTATGCTTATACATCGATCTTGGTCAGCATTTAGAAGTAAGGGCTATTACATCAGGGTAATAGTCAACTCAAACATGTTGAATAAGAGCACTAATATAGTAATATAATCAAAGCCGAATTTTTCTAGTACTGATTGTAGATGAACAGGACCAATTTGTGACTTGTAATGATGATTAAAGAAATTTGTGCATATTTACAAAAACAATGCTGAGCCCATCAGAAAAATTGTGACAATTCCAAATTGTTGAGACTTAGAAGTAAGAAAGAAATTGTGAAATGCTTGAGTGCCTAAGCTACTCAGCTGATGTATATTTATATACACTTAGGGAATAAATACAATGTGTAATTTACAAGAACATTAATGAAGGTCTAGTTCCTAAGTACATGCATGGGATTACCTGGATACATGAATATGTGACTAATTAGGTGCATTAATAACTATGACTTAATGTTACAACTACCCATACAATATGAGGTAATTCCAACACTCCCCCTCAATCTGGAGCATACAAGTCAAATGCTCCAAGCTTGGAACAGATGTACTGAATTCTTGGCCCCCTTAGAGATTTTGTGAAGACGTCTGCTAGTTGATCATTTGATGTGACAAACTCAGTGATGACTTCTTTAGAAAGAATTTTCTCACGAACAAAATGACAATCAATTTCAATATGTTTAGTTCTCTCATGGAATACTGGATTGGAAGCTATATGTAGAGCTGCCTGATTATCACAACATAGTTTCATTTGTTGAGTATCTCCAAACTTCAACTCCTGAAGAAGTTGTTTAATCCATATGAGTTCACAAGATTGTAGCCATAGCTCTATATTCAGCCTCTGCACTGGACCTTGCGACCACATTTTGTCTCTTACTCTTCCAAGAGACAAGATTTCCACCAATAGAAACACAATACCCTGAAGTGGAACGTCTATCAATAGGTGAACGGTGAACCTGCCCAATCTGCATTACAAAATCCAACCATTTGAGTGTCTCCTTTGTCTTCATAAAGTAGTACTTGTCCTGGTGCCTTCTTAATGTACTTCAGAATTCTAGTCACCGCATCCCAATGATCATTATGAGGAGACTGCATGAATTGACTTACTACACCAACCGCAAAGGAAATATCAGGTCTTGTTATAGTGAGATAAATGAGCTTACCAACCAATCTGCGATATCTTTCCGGATCAGAATATGGCTCCCCTTGACTAGGAAGTAATTTTAGATTCGGATCCATGGGACTATCAACTGGTTTACAGTCCAACATACCAGTTTCTTTAAGTATGTCTAATGCATATTTTTTCTGTGAGATGATAATTCCATTTTTTGACAGAGCAACTTCAATCCCAAGAAAATATTTCAGCTTCCCCAAATCCTTGGTTTGAAAATGGCTGCACAAATGTTCCTTCAACTGAGAAATTTTCTCCTGGTCGTTTCCTGTGATGACTATATTATCTACATAGACCACCAAGTAAACACATCTATTTGGAGAGGTATGACAATAGAAGACCGAATGATCTGCTTCACTACGTTTCATTCCGAATGCTTGAATAACCGTACTGAATTTCCCAAACCAAGCTCGTGGAGATTGTTTCAGCCCATAGAGAGATCGTCGTAGCCTGCAAACCAAACCAGACTCCCCCTGAGCAACAAATCCAGGAGGTTGCTCCATATAAGTTTCTTTTTCTAGCTCACCATGAAGAAACGCATTTTTAATATCCAACTGATATAATGGCCAGTGACGTATAGCAGCCATGGCAAGAAAGAGTCGAATAGAAGTGATTTTGGCCACAGGGGAGAAAGTATCTCCATAATCAAGTCCATAAATTTGGGAATATCCTTTGGCTACAAGTCGGGCTTTGAGTCGATCAATCTGACCATCGGCCCCGACTTTAATAGCATATACCCATCGACAGCCAATGGGTTCCTTTCCTGGAGGAAGAAGAGTTAAGTCCCAAGTACCATTATGCTCCAAAGCCTGCATTTCATCAATCATGGCTTGTCGCCATCCTGGATGATCAAGTGCCTCACAAACATTTTTAGGAATGGAAACAGAAGATATGGATGACACAAAAGAATAATAAGGAGACAGACGATGGTAACTTAAGAAGTTATGAATAGGATGAGGATTGCGGGTAGACCGAGTACCTTTTCTAAGAGCAATGGGCAAGTCAGGGTTCTCATCATGGAGGCCATCTGTTGGAGTAGGACATGATTCAGTCGGTCTTTCAGTGCCTTCTATTTCTGTATTAGCAACACGAGGACAACGTCGATATATGATGGGTGATCTTTGAGGTTGCTCGAGAGGAGAATTGTTAGGAATATCTGCAGTTTCAACTGGTTCTGGCACAAGGGAAGGTGATGGACCAAGATAAGGGATCGGAAAAACTTCTTGAATAGTATGAGACTCAACTACGGATGGTGAGAAGTAAAGTTTTTCTTCGAAGGACGTTACATCTGCAGAAATGTAGTAACGATTCTGCATAGGAGAGTAACACTTGTAACCTTTCTATGACCTAGAATACCCTAGAAAAACACATCTGATGGCTCGGGCAGCCAGCTTATCAAGACCTGGAGACATGTCATGAACAAAACATGTGCATCCAAATATTCGTGGAGCAACATGAAACAGTGGTTCTTTATGAAATAAAATGGAATGTGGTATTTTGTGATTAAGAGAAGAAGAAGGCATCCGATTAATCAAAAAATAGGCTGTCAAAACTGCATCACCCCAATGTCGGACAGGAACATGTGCATGAAGTAATAACGTCCGAGCAGTTTCAACAAGATGTCTATTCTTCCTTTCAGCTATGCCATTCTGTTGAGGGGTATGAGGACAATTGGATTGATGGAGAATGCCTTGTGATGACAAAAAGGATGAAAGAGCAGAAGAAAAGTATTCTTTTGCATTATCACTTCTAAGGATTTTGATCGTCTTACCAAATTGGGTTTTAACCTCATTAACAAAAGTGGTGAGAATGTACAAAAGTTCAGATCGTTCTTTCATTAAGAAAACCCAAGTGCACCGGGAGAATTCATCAATAAAAGTGATGAAATATCGAAAGCCATTAGAAGACACACGACTTGGTCCCCATATATCTGAATGGATAACGGAAAAAGGAGAATCAACTCGGCTTTCAACTTTGCTGGGAAAGGAAGAGCGAACATGCTTGCCTAATTAACAAGACTCACAGTTTAATGATGACATCTTTGCAAGATTCGGAACCATTTGCTTCAATTTTGACAAACTTGGATGGCCCAATCGTTCATGAAGAATATTTGGAGATTCAACCGCAGTACAGCTTACAGAAGGAGCTGATTTGAGGTAATACAGACCATGTGATTCATGTCCTACGCCAATCATCCGACCTGTACTACGTTCCTGTGTAGTAAAAGAACCAGCATCAAAGGTTACTAAGCAATTTAGAGAGTGAGTAAGTTGACTAAGGGAGATCAAATTAAAAGGACAACCAGGTATAAAGAAAACAGATTTTAAAGTTATAGAAGGAGTGACTGAAACATGACCGATTCCTTTGGTGGTGACCTTGGAACCATCCGCAAGTGTTATGAAGTGTGGAAATTTAGGAGAAGATATGGAAGAGAATAAAGAACTATTACCAGCAATATGATCAGAGGCACCTGAATCAATTATCCGAAGATTTTGATTGTTACCAGATTGAGATAAGAAGGCCGCGGAGTCATGAACCCCAGTGGCAGTAGACCCATGAAAGTGACGGGCAACTTTTAATTGAAGATATTCTTGGTACTCGGCTTCGGAAAATTTGTTGAACATTTCAACACTAGATATATTTACTGATTTTCCAGAAAAACCATGAAGAGAGTAACAAGTCTTTTGAGTGTGACCCATTCTCTTGCAATATGTGCATTGAGGACGACCCATTCTAATAAAAAACCACACAGAGGAGAGTCCGAACTAACGCCTGAGATTGTATGGAGACGAGCAAGCAAATAGCAGTAACAAGACAACTGCAACAGCAACAATAAAAAAAAAAATAGGAGGCTAAGAAGACAAGGACCAACTTCCAAACAATTGGAAAAGTGGGTTTTGACCAGCTAGACGGACAGAGGAGGCTTAGGCGAACCTTTTTGGGCGGTCGCGGCGAGATTCTGGTGGTGGGAAGGCGGCTCGTGACTCACACGCCAAGGACGTGACTGCGACTGGGCTTCACGCGCTGTCATGAAAGTGGCGCGTGACGGTTGTTCTGGTGGCGGTGCTTGGTGGAAAGGATCGTCGGAGGTTGCTGAGTAGGTTTCCGGCGATAGTAGACTATGGGTTGGCCGGAAACAGTGCGTTTTGGACCTGACAGTGGCTGTTTGGGTATTCCAAAGGACAAGACTTTAGGGATTTCAAGGTACTGCTGGACCAGAGGCAGAATCCTTCAAAATGGGAAGGAACCTGCTCTTGATACCATGTTGAGAGACTTAGAAGTACGAAAGAAATTGTGAAATGCTTGAGTGCCTAAGCTACTCAGCTGATGTATATTTATATACACTTAGGGAATAAATACAATGTGTAATTTACAATAACATGGAAGTAGTTATTGTCTACAATATTCTTGGCTTAAATAACCACTCTACGTGGTTATTGTTCCTACATGATCAATTTTTTTTTCTTTTAATCAATACTTCCACTTCTGTAATTCGTACAGAAGTTTTCCCACTATGATGCGCATGGTAGATGAGCATATGGACCACACATTCATTTTTATAGATAATAATTACTTGTTTTCTATTTTAGTTATGTCTTGAAGGATAAAAAGGTAGTAGTAGTGGTTTGTTTGTCTTTTCGTATTCTTACCTTGATTCCAATTGAAGATGAAAATGTATTTTTCTCTGCACTGTATTCTTTTTATGATTTCATGCATTTGCCCGTGAAATTTTATGTTGGAAAAGCTGCCTGACAAATTTTTATCTTCCCATCATTCTTAGATAGTGGTACCCCATGGGGAACCAGTTACAGTTGAAACATTTTTGGCATGGAGAGAAAGATTTGAAGCTGAACTGGCACTGGAACGAGCCAAGTAAGCCCCTTATAGTTGCTCTTTTTCTAGGGCACACATTTCAAAATTGCTTCATATCTACGGTTTTAAAATACATAGGGTTTCTGTAGACTGATGAATCTTCTCCATGTGTTAGACTTTCTGATTATCAGTGAGGGCACAGGTTTTAAAACCATACCTATGGCAGGGAGAAGACAGCAGAGAAAAGATTGAGAGGGGGGGGGGGGGGCAGAAGGGGGGATTGTAATGTAGCATTATAACAAAAATATAACAGAGTCGGTGATATATAAAGGATTAGTCAATCTCATCCCCACATTCTTTTATTTCTAACAAGTAGCTGTAAAATTTAATTGCCTGCAGTAGCAACTTTCCTTTTGATATCTAAACAATTTGTTTGAATTTTGCAGGCTAATGCCAGAGTCTGTGCTTGCAGCTCCCAAGGAAAAGAAGCTCACTGGTCGACAGTGGTTTGAAAGTGGAGGAGCGGTACTTTATTGTCCTTACTATAGCTATTCCTACCTCAATGTCTTAAATTAATGTTTTCTGTGATAAAAGTTCTACAATTCATGCAATATAATTTGCTACTTGCAACTGAAAATATATGTTGAAAGTTGAACCGTAACTATTTTTTTATTAAAATGAAATAGCTTCTAGGAATTAATAATATCTTAGAAATGGCTTGTGGGCTATAAAATCTAAAAAAAATCCCTTATGTATCCAAAATGAGAGATCTTAGCAATGACATTATTAAAAATTAAGACAATTATTAGAAAAGACATGTGGGCTATAACCACTATTATTCACTTCATAATAAGATTAACTACACTAGTGGTTAAATGTCATCACCCATGGGTTCTTATTAATAAATCTCCCTTAAAACACTTCATAACAGAATTAACCACACTCTTTATTAATGGGTCCCATTTCTGAAATATCATGCTCATACCTAATGTACCTCCCAATAAATCTCCCTTTCATTTTTGTTTTTCCATAGAAAGGTGCAGCTACTGTCACCGAGGAATCTGATGAGGAGGATGAGGATGAGATTGACTTTGATGATGATGATTTGGAAGGTCTCTCTCTCGCTCTCTCTCCATTATTAATGCACTGTTTTTTGAAAACAAATACTTTGTTATCTTGTCTTGCAAGCTTATATTACAATGATAAAATACATGTTTTTTCTGTGTCATGGCAGATGATGAAGAGGATATGCTTGAGCATTATCTGGCTGAAAAGTCTGATTCCTCCACACATTCTCCCAGGATAGCTAGTTAAACTGCATATGCAGTAATATCATGCAGTGTTTACAGTTTGCCTCACTGATATTGAGGAGTTTCTACCATCCTTCTAGGACACATAAGGATTTGCTTTTATGATATTATTTAGGGAATCTGAGTATTGATCAGAAGTGTTTGATATGTGACATTATCTTTCACTTGAGCACCGTTTGATATAAAAGAAATCTTTTTTGTTTTTGGCTGTCATCCTTGAATTATATGAAAGCAATGACTTAAAGATAAACAACTATTTAACTCATCAATTTAAAGTACATGTATTTGTTTCATTGTGAATGTAAGAATCCTTCTCAATTGTGGTTTTTTCAAGTTTGGAGAAAGATATAACAAAATTTTAAATTCTTTCCCATTTCCCCTTACGGTTGTTATATATCATGAATGAGATAATAAATTGACGACCAATCTGGCCTGCTGAGATTAGTCATTCGAGTTTAGAAAGAATGAATGGCATTTCATTTACCAATCGAGTATAAATGACAATTCTGCAGGGATATGTCTAGTTTATGCAAGACGTAATAGAAAAAAGGGGTTTCTATAACTTGGGAAGAGTTTTTTTTCCTAAAATAAATATTGCACTAAGGTTTGCAAGTCCTTGGATAAAGGGGTTATTTTATTTGGGAACGATTGTACTTCAAATTTAAAACATCATCGTCACACTTAGTTGATTCGAGTGGTTATGGGTTCGGGTTTTTTAAGCAAGTGGTCAAGAGTTTGAACTTTCGTCTCTTGTGTATGAAGAAAATTGGTTGCGAGGGGGCAATCCTTCAATGTCGTCTAGGTCCCCCTAAAAAAATTAGTTATTGTTTACGATGGTTGATATTTTGTAATAACAGGGTTACAAAAAAAAATGTGGTTTGAAATTAATTGAAAGTAGGATCAATTAGGATTAATTCTTTTATTAGATTAGGATTACATATCATTATAAATAATGACAAGTCTATTATATAATAAACTATTGTGTGATCAGATGAAGAAACACAATTCAGCCTATTTGCCTTATTTTCAAGTTGGTACCATAGTTCTAACTTGTCTTTGCAAAATCCTAATTTGTTGTGCTCACTGCCCATTGGAAAAATTTCTCAGGGCGTGCTCCAATTTCGCCCTACTCCTCCCTCGTGGTGTTTTAGTTCCAGCGAGTCCTTGTTGTCGTGCTTCTTTCCAGCCAGTCGTCAACTGCTTTCTAGTGAACCCAAAACTTTATGATGTAGTCCCAAACCCTCAAATCTGAATTGCAGAGCCCCAACCATCCATAACCCAAAGCCACGTCCCCATGCACAGCCACACTCCGCAGCCATATACCCCACACATCGTGCATGAGGGCACGTGAGACATCATCTCACCGTCGTTCTTCCACAGACCAACTTGAAATCCTCGTTCGGAGCCATTCCAAGCCTTTTGAACTCCAACTGTGGTCGTTTCAAGGTTCTAGTTCTGGGTAGCTTTGTTTCCATGATTTTTCGGGTGTTTTGCTGTGAGAGGTTGTTGTCCTTGTTTTCAGGTTTCTTTTAAGTTTTTTGGTTATTTCCTTTGGTTTCTCACAATGACAGACAATGTACTTTCAGATATATCATCTAGCTCTTCTGATTCAATTTCTAAGAGCCCTGTTATGTCAACCAACATAAGTGTACCATCCAACACAACAAAGAAATTGACAGGATCAACCACTTACAAATCTTGGGCAACCTCGGTAAGAATTTGATTTTCAATACAGGAGCAATTAATCTTACCAGGAAACTTGTGGATGTTCTTAAAGCTGATTTCCCTACGTGGAAGAGGATTGACAATATGGCAGTCTATATATTGATCCAGAGATTGTGGATATCTTTCAATCTTATGACACTTGCTATGAGATGTAGCCAGAAGAACAAATTTACTACACGAATGATATTCAATGTCTTTATACCATTGTCTCTAATATGATGGGCTTGCGCATGTAGGCTACTCAGATGGAAACTTTCCTTGGCAAAGCTCGTTCATTGATGCAAGGATTTTCTGCCATGATGCCCTACACTAAGGATCAAGTCGAGCACAATAAGCAGCAATAATGATTCTTTATGGTATTTATTCTCTCTATTCTTCCATGTGCCTTGGAGCCTGTGAGACAACATATCTTGCCTAGTACAGATAGTCCCAGACCTTTCAACACCTATTGAACTTTTTTTATACGACACCTCTAGCATGTGCATTCTTAACGATGCCGGTATCAGAATCGTTTGCTCTTATTTCCCATAACGACAATTATGGTGGTGTTCGTGGATGGGGTGAAACATGGTAAATTAGCATAAATCAACTTTGCTCAAACAAACTCGACATCATTTGTGCCTAGTATGACCATTCCCACTGCAGATTATAAGGCCTTCCTTCACTTTAAGGATCTTCTCAATTTTGTTTTGAAGGAATTGGTAATTACATAGCTTGTTTATCTAAGTCTTCTCTTGGGCCATGGATAATTGACTCTGGTGCTTCTGATCATCTCTATGGTAATAAGGATCTTTTCACTTCTCTTACTTACTGTGATAAATTACCCCTGTTACTCTTGCTAATGGTATTGGCCAAGCACAACCATGTCCCTCTTTATCTTTAGTATTTGTTCTTTATGTACCTAGTTGTCCTTTTAACTTAATATCAGTGAGTCAATTAGTTCACTCTCTTCATTTTTCCACTACCATTGAAAATTATGTTTTTGTGTAGGATCAGGGCACAAGGAAGACGATTGTTGTGAGTCACGAGGTCTTTACCATCATGTTGTGCCTATTTCTCTAGTAACATGTACTAAGTCTGATCCTCTGAAGCCCAAGTATCGTAGGTTCTTCCATCCAATTTGTCATGGGTCAGATCAAAAGGGCAAAAAAATGAAACCACAAGTACTTGAGTTGGTCTGGAAGAAAGGAGGACGAAATGCGTAGGTAAGCGCGAAGGGCAGAGGCAATGCGTCCAGGCGCTTGGGAGGTCGGCTGAGGTTAAATTCGGTAGGAATGGATAAATCAATGGCAGATGAGGCGAAGGATGGGGTCACCAGCCGAAAAAGTCGCCAGAAAACATAGGATGGTGGCTGACACCTGCAAATAGCAGGGAAAGAGAAGGATGTTGCTAGAAAACCAAAGTAGAAACATAGGATGACAGGATGGCTCTCGTGGCGGTTCAGACGGTGGAGGCTTGTTGGTTGTTGGTGGGTCAAGCGGTGGAATGGCGGTTCTGATGAGAGACAAGGGTGATGGTGCCTATGGTGCTAGGGTTAGATCCACTTTTCGTAAAGCCTGTTACCTAAAATTTTAAATATCAATTTTTATAGGACAATTTTATAAATTACGAAAAACTAATCATGCCAAGTCAAAAACACGGTGCCTAGGCGAACCTTATTCTTGTATGGTGCATGGTAGACGCACCCATAGTCTATAAGTATAAAGGCAAATGCCTTGGAAAAAATGAATTATAAATATAAATAATTATTTAAGTTGTTTGATTATTTCTTTTAAATTCTGATTATAATAGTGTCTATACTTTAGGGAAAAAAGTATAGCTTCATTTTTATTTATTGTCATTACTAATGAAAAAATTATAAGGATAACTTGTTACGGAAATTCAATCTAAAATAAAATTGAAGAATAAACTAAATAATTAGATTTTGAAGGAGTTAACTATAACTTGGTATTAATAATCTTTATTTGTAAATAATGTTTTAGGTTATAGCCAAAAAAGAATTACATAATGTTTTAGGTTAATCCTTTTTTAAAAAGTTCCACAAATCTTAACTTTTGCAGTTTTGGTGTTGCCAAAATTATACTTACTTATTTATCAAAAAAAAATTATACTTACTATTTTTGATGTTTGAACCGTTGAAGTTGGATAGGGCTGATCAACATTGTAAATTATGGCAGTAACATTATTCAAACATGAAGGAAAAGGGGACAAAAAAACAAGGAGAAGAAGCTCACTCTAGCTTTGGAAGAATTTTCTTTTGCTAAAATATACTTTTGGTCTTCCAACTTATTTTTTAGTTTCAACTTGATCCTTTAACTAATAAATGTTCCATTTGGATCCTCTAACTTGATAACAATATTGCACGTTTATCCTCGTCACCAATTCTATTATAACTATGTTACGTTTCACCGTTAATTCGTCGGAATCTCACCGAACTTTCGTCAAATCCATCCTCTTCTTCCTCTTCTCTTGTCACCCCGACGCCACCCTCTTCTTCCTATAATACCCATCCTTCCATCTTCTCCACTCAATCTCTTCAACAGAAAACCCAAAACCCCCATCCTCAATAAACACCATCATTAACGTATCCTCCACCAATAGAAGCTTCATCAATAATAACAAACCCAAAGGTACCATCAAGGTCAAAATAAGTTGCAGTCTTGCAGATAAATTTCAATTTCAAACAAAAGAAAAAAAAAATCATTTCCCTCGACATTGAAAATTTTCATGTTCTAGAAGCCTTTAAGGTTAACATTGCAGTTCAAATTCAAAGCAAAAAGACAGAAACTTCAAACTTGGAGAGATAAAAAATGACAGTATGGAATGGCCTTGCAGTGAGAGCATTGCATGGTGGTAGGGTAATAACACCCAACACAATGGTACCATCGAGAAACCGAAATCGAAGAGTAGTCAGCTAAAGCAGATTCCATTTCATCCATGGCGGCATTCTCCACGACCTTTATGACCTCTTCTGCATTCCTCTACACGTGATGAATCGCAACGAATGCAAACAACAACGCATAGAGCACGGCTTGAAACCCTAAAATCCCAGCCAATAACATCTTCTATTTCTTTTTATCCAGCACCTAGGACTAGACCAAAAGGCGGAATCCACAAGAGGAAGGAGAAAGTTGGAAGCAGGGTGAAGAGAGAAAAGGAAGAATAGGATGGAGGGTTCCAACGAAATTCCGACGAATTAGCGGTGAAATATAATACCGTTATAACAGAGTTGATGTCGACGATAAGCGTAATGAAACATTTTAGCCAAAAAAAATTACTCACCATAATTTTTTTTAAACACTCACTATAAAGTTTTTCATCTTAAATTTGTGTATTGGGTAATTATTAAGCAACAAAATAAACTAATAATTTTATTTAATTAATTAAGGAAATTAGATTGATACTTAATCATTAATATAAAATCAAATATATATATATATATATATATATATATGAAGATTAGTTTACGCTTGCATTCTGAGTTAAATTATGTTATTATTTACCTAAAAAAGACTACAATTTGAAAGAAAAAAAACTTCTTGGTGAGGCATACCTATGAGATAGTTCCCCATTGGGATTTATTTAGTATAGCATGTTTGGGAAAGCTAATATTGCTGAAATTTTTAGATTTCAACTGTTTTATCCCCCAAAAAGTTGTTTTTAAAATTATCTAACATCTTCCTTCAGGGACGGTTTGATACTTTTTAGTAGATTATTTTCTAATCTCGAAGGTGTCTTTCACCTTTACTATGTAAAAGTGATTGTTTTTGCACCACCCAAACGAAATGGATTATCTTAAAATCGTTTTTCAGCAAACATACCTAAACAAAATAGATTCCAATTATACTGATTTTCACAATAGTCGATTATACATATAATCAATTATCAACATAATCTATTTTTTCCAGCTTTTTCAAACACACACTTGTCTTCATTTTGCACCGGTTTCCGTAGTGAGTAATGTATCCCAAATGTTCTTTCCTTACTCTATATGGCATCAATTTTGCCATAATCCCCATATTTTTTATACCTCAATATCCAAAAGTCCCCGTGGACCTTAATTAATTCGAATCAAGCCAAGGTGACCCATTTTAAAGGACAAAACATTTCCAAACATCTATTTTTTTCATTCACAACATCAAATTTAAAACCTTAATTAAGGGGAACCAAACTTCATCAATAAGATCAACAAGCATTGATAGAACCACCACATTTGTTCTTGAAGAATATCTATTGCAATTGCTTTGTGTCTATTATCCCTCATATTTTATTAACCTTTTTAAACTTTTAATTCGTTTTGATTTAATAATTCACATTAACTCAATAAAGAAAAACAAATAAAATAGACACAGAAGTGACAATAGACACTCCATTTTTCTTGGCCTAAGAAACCATTAATTGACCAAGGAAAGCAAGTGTTATATGGAAGAAAGCTGCTTTCTATTAAGGCACTTGCTTTTCCTACCCCATTATTTAGTTTTCCTATCTCCCTTTTCCATTTTTTTTGCATTAAATCCCACAAATACCTTTCCTCCTATACAAAAACTCTCTCCTGTCCCCTCATAATACTTCTCCTACCCCCTCAAATCCCATGACCCCCAATTTATTTCTTTTCATCTCCCAGCTGCGTAAACCTCTCCCCACCCTCTCCTTTCTTTTCTTCTTCCCCGCAAAACCTTCCCCACCCCCTCCTTCTTCCTCGTCTTCGAGAACATACAACATATTTAAGAGAGGCCAAATAAGTAGTGAGAAGATTCCCCTGTATATTATATTCCTTGTTGAGATAATCCTAGACCCCGTTACTCTAGATGCCTCATTTTCAAGTGACTCTCACATGCCATGGTATTCAAAGCAAAGACAAAACGAACTATCATTTAATGATTACTAATTGATATCATATATGAAACCAGAAAAAAGCTCAGTCCATAGTCCTTATCTCTGGAGAGAATGATTCTCTCATTGTTAAGATACTTTGGGTTCTAATTATTATCATGATCATCTTTGAACTGTTGAAAGATTCTTGAAAAAGGAATTTTATTAGAAATGCAGGCATTGGTTAAAAAGGTTAAGGTTATGGGAGAAGAAAAGGAAGAAGGAGGGGGTGGGGAGCGTTTCAAGGGAAAGAAGAAATGGAAGATGGAAGGGGTGGGGAGGGGTTTACGCAGCTGGGAGAAGAAAAGGAAGAAATTTGGGGTGATAGGGTTTGAGGGGATAGAAGAAGTAACGGTGAGGAAAGAGAATAATTTTTGTTTAGGGGTGGGAAGGTTAGAAAGGTATTTATGAGATTTAATACAAAAAAAAATGAGTAAGGAGGTAGAAAAATTAAATAATGGGGTATAAAAAACAAATGTTTTGTATTAATTTCTAACATAAAATGCCCATTCCCAATTTTGTCTAGGACCATTAAGATTGAAGCAAGTTGAACTTGTTTCTCTACCAGAAAGAACTTGTTTAACGAGCAAAAAATATACAACTTATGTGGACATCGAAACAAAATGGTCAGGCTAAACAAAAAAAATGCCGGACCTATGTACAAGAGCAATATACAAAATTTTAAACTTTTGTACAAATATACGGCTCCATCAATATTTGTTTTAAAAGCTAGTGCACATCCAATCTACATAAAATTCTATCTACTCAACTGTGCTTCATGTATCACCCAAAACTTGTAAGCTTGATGAAGAATCAATTTTATGTATAGACTACTCTTGTATTTTCACTCTTTATTATATGAGTGTGCAAAGTCTTTGATCCTTCGCTTAAGTTGCTGCAACAAGCGGGAAAAGAAGTGTGAAGAGCATATAGAAAGATGTAACAAAATTTGTAACAATTATGAAAAACAGCAAAAAAAAAAAAAATGAATTATTTAACAAATTTAATAATTCCAGATCAAAGTTCGAGAAGATTTAAATAAGGACCTCCAGTTCCTTGTGAAGCACAACAAATATTTTCTTCAGTCTCTTGTGTCTCTGCAATTCACATCAAGCCCACATATTTAGAATATAGATAATAAACACAAGGAGAGCTTTAAAAGTTAGATACCACATGAAGCACTTGAGAAAATATTTTTTAATAAAATTCGCAATATCCCAGACACAAGCTCCTGATAAATAAACTAAATCAGTAATTTGTTTAAACTCAACCAGAATTGCATCAAGTTAAACTAGGAAACTATCACTGAATTACCATTTCTGACAACGCTATATCAGGTTGCTATTTAAGGTAATAAGATCAAATCAACCAGCTTAAGACATATATGAGACATGACTGAAAACAAGAGGATTAATTTTCTCGCGTGCACATGCTCTATCAATAAACATAAATTTCCTACTGCTACAAGTTAAAGAGGCTTCGCCTTAGGCAACGAGCACATGGATATCCTTCTACGGTTTATGTTGCCAAAAAGGACGAAGAGGCAAATGGAATTGGTCTTTCTCTTTCTTTGAAGACTTTACACCCTTACTCTATCAAGGGTTGCACAAATGATAAAATCTAAAGCGAACAATATTAAAAAGATTTTATGTCTTACTCATAGATGATTCAGACGGTACAAGCATTTTAAAGCTTATCATTCATAACAGAAAGGTAAATGAATGAAATTAGATAGAAGTGGCTGAAGTTAAATTAAAATTTAGAGAAATTGTTGACTGCAGAACAAAAATATATGAAAATATTATTTGTCCAATATTTGCGCTCTACAATTCTACAAAAATTATGTTGGAAAAGCCGCCTTAATTGCGGTACGCCCCTAGCCGGCTTAAATGCAGCAACTTTGGGCTGCCTTAATTGCAGCCTCCAGCACCGTCATTGTGTTGGGTGTGAGAGGATGTGTTTAGTCTCACATCGCCTAGAGATATGACCTAAGTAGTACTTATAAGGCTTGGACAGTCCTCCCCTTACAAGCCGGTTTTATGGGGTTGAGTTAGGTCCAAATCCAAATTCTATAAGGCTTGGACAGTCCTCCCCTTACAAGCCGGTTTTGTGGGGTTGAGTTAGGTCCAAATCCAAATTCTAGGTATCAGAGTCTATCCTAGATCCGTTGTTGGGCTGCCCGCATCGTCCACGCTACAGGTGCATAGCCCTGGACATGAGGGGGTGTGTTTGTAAAAGCCGCCTCAATTGCAGTCCTCCCCTAGCCGGCTTAATTGCAACAACTCTGGACTGCCTTAATTGCAGCCTCCAACACCGTCATTGTGCTGGGTGTGAGGGGGTGTGTTTTGTTTCACATCGCCTAAAGATATAGCCTAAGTAGTGCTTATAAGGCTTGGGCAGTCCTCCCCTTACAAGTCAGTTTCGTGGGATTGAGTTAGGTCCAAGCCCAAATTCTAAAATATTACATGCATGGGTGAAGCCAAATAAAACATACCATTGCACAACGTCGATAGGATTCCCTCAGCTGCCCCAAGATGTCATAATATCTATCCATATCCCTGCCTTTAGCATATTCTAAATCATTGCCTAGTTTCTGAAAGTCATTCCTACAATTTATGGGTGAGATGTTAGACAGAACATGAGGCAGGTAATCAAAATAAACCTCTAACAGAAAAGCAATGAAACCATGAAACCTTGAATTGTAATACAGCTTACCTGTAACCCTCCAAAATCTTGTTCAAGGAGCAGTAACTATCATATTTATCACGATACTCCTGAACATATTCTTCATATCTAGTATTGTAATGAAATCATGTATCAGATGCAAAAAGCAAGTGGTAAACTAAAAAAAACCCTACTACAACAACAATAATAATAATAAAAGAAAATAAGAATAGCTGCTTACTGGGAAAAAGTCCTTATAGGTCCCTTCAATTCCGGCTCATCTTTTTCATACTTTGAATAAGAGCAACTATTTTCATCTGATGATGATTCTCTCTTCTTCTGATCACTACTATTTCTATCTGCCAACACTGAATCCTTTCCTCCATCAGCCATCTCTTCCAATGAATTAGGTGTTTGTCTTTTACTTTCTTTCACAGGGTAGGGAACTGTTCCACGTTTATTGTCTTGTTTAGATGCATTTACAGGTGCTCTTCTATTGCTTTCACTCCGACCTTCCAAGTCAATATCTTGGCTCATCCCAGATTCATTATTTCTAAATTTGCTATTCATATCTGCCAATTTGTTTTGATATCCAACTTCCAAATGATCTGCTTTCAAATGTTGTGAATGAGATTGCATAACTCTAGAATGAGACCTCGTGGAATCTTCAAAATGATTATCTAAATTCTTTTTATTCATGCTTTCCAAATTGCTGGGAAAACCAGAACTTACAATGGCTGGGGAAGGCTTTCCTGAATCTAGAGTAGCTTTTAATGAAGGATTTACTTTAGTGACATCTGAATTCCTGTCCTCTGAAGTGCTTGCTTTGTTTTCTAAACGTTTAAATGAACCTTTTTGTTCAAATTGCTTGGCAACGTGGCTTTCATCAGGAGTGGACTCACGAAGCTCACCCAACTCCAAGTCCGAAAGCTCTCTTTGAAGAGAGATACCTCTCCCATTAATTACAGGGGATTTATCAAGACCGATTCTGTTGTTGTCCTTAGGTGATATTCCCAAGTGTGATTGTTTACCTTGTCGGCCTTCCTTTAACTTACCAACCATTTCACCTTGTTTTTGGTAATGAGAATCCTGCGATTTACTTCCATTGCTTCTGTCCCTGGAATTCCTGGGGACTTTTTTCTCAGTGACATGAATATCTTCATTTTGGGCATCTCTCTGACATTTATCTTTCTGCATATAAGAAACTTCACGCACATGAAAGTCCTTTACGGGGTGTTTTCTGCTGTGCCTCAAGCTTTCACCATGTTTATCTGATTTTGCAAAAGGATTAGAAAGGTTTCCCAGAGAGGTTTGGTCAAAAGACCTTTGACCTGTTTGTGGTATATCTGAACTAGATTTTCCAGGAAATGTCCGATTGTGTCCTTTCCCTAAACCAACATTGGAATTTTCTTGTCTATCAGCTCTATTCGCGGCTTGTATGGTAGGGCCTTTACAAGGGTCTTCAGTAAATTCAACAGGAGACAAATTGTGAGAACTCTCGAACATATGTGCATCCATACCAGGAGAAAATGGTTCTTGAGTCAAGTTTACTGCTTTCAATCTCTTTGCGCGTTCAGATTTCTCGTCAATGTTCTTTGCATCAGAACCCCTCTTATGTTTACCTTTAGATAATCTATCAGAGCTGTCAGACTGTTCATGCCTAGAGCTATCCTTAATTTCATTTTCCCTTTCATCAAACAAACTTCCTATATAATTTTGGCGCTCCTGGAGCTGTTGATAATCAGGTGAAAAAGGTTTTGTCTCTTCTGCATATTTTCCACCTTCATTAGAAATGGTAGCTGCAGTTAGAGCCATTTCAGTTTCTTCCTGCTCCTCAGGTAAGTCTTTTTCAATGTCAACTGCATCAGATTCATTACCATCCTGCTTCTCGTCAACCTCATTCTGCAGAGATCTTCCATCAGGAGATTTAACTGGAATGGGTAAGCACACCCTTTGATCAGAGGCTTCTGTTTTGTGCTTTGACTCCTTTTCATCATCACTAGTCATAATATCTACATCCTCATCAGAAACTTCCAGTCTCTCCTTACTGCTGGAAGATGCATCACTTTCACTGTCACTACTACTTCCACTCCCTGTTCCAGCGGGACTTCTACTTCTGCTCCTACTATGGCTACCACTGTCACTTCCACTATCACTGCTGTCACTTTCACTGTCACTGTCACTTTCACTATCACTAGAGCTGCCCGCCTTCCCTTCACTACATTCGGAACCTTTTTTGTCACCAAAGATATCAGGTGAAGTATGTTGGGCATCAATTTTTTCCAATGTGTTTGGTTCTTCTTCCACTTTGTATTTTAGTTGCACTGGTTCCTCCAAATGGTCATTAGGGACTTTCTCTTTGAAGCTTTCCTGTGGTGCTGATGTCTGATCATGAAACTCTTCGGGAGCAGGTATCTGGCTATGATTATCATCAGGAGAACTGTAAAAATAACATAATGCAACTTAAATGCATGAGGGGGCCATAAAAGGAACAAACTTGCAGTACAAGAATACAAACATATTAACATGTAAAAAAAACAGGCACCTTCCACTTTCAGTCTGTGGTTTTTTAAAGCTTTCCAAATCCACTCCTGGTCTCAAAATATACCTTCCTGGAGCCTGGTATCTTGCAATCTGGTGCTCAAGATTAAATGAAAATTTAGATCAGAGATGTATTGATGTAATATATCGGAATAATATCTTCCAATATTTTCTTTTATTTGTAAAGATACGTTTTCTGATTCTAGACTTTATTATGATATATTTTCCTCCCTTATTTTTAGGTTAGCATTCAATGTCTTTAGCCTATATATTGTAACCTTTGTTGTACACAACTAATCAAGGAATTACATTAACACATTTCATATTCCTTCTTTCTATATGGTATCAGCAGCCTAGGGGGTTCCTAGGGTTTCTTTTTTTCGAGCAGCCTTATTGCTGCATGCTGCCTGCTGCCTTATTGCAGCCTTTACTTCCTATATTTCTACCTGAAAACACAGCATCCACCACCTGCCACCCAGGATATGCTCGCCGACCAACCACCGAAAAATTGGCCACAGAACCACCGCCGCGTACCCTCACGTGCCTCCCCTCTCTCTGCGCGTGAGTTCCACGCTCCACCACACGTGACGGCGCGTCCGGCAGCCAATTCAGCTGCCGCTTCCGCCGTTCTGCTCGCCTTCTCCTCCCAATTCTGTTTAGGTAAGTGGGTCCTTCCAGAATGGCCTATTTTGAGATTACTTAAGTCCTCCACCACCTCCAAAGCTTCTCCGGTTGTCATTCCGGCTCTCAATCCAAATGACCATTCAGTCAAGGATCCAATTAGTAAGCCTTTTGGCATTTTTTCTCTAATCATAACCGGTAAGAATTTAAGTCCATTGTCGTTTAATGTTTCTAGTACTATATCTAAGGATCTCTGGATTATTGACTAGTGCTACTCAACATATGACCCCTCATCCCTCATATTTTTCCACGTACACTACGTTGTCTGGTAAGCATCACATCACGGTTGCTAGTGGATCCCATGTCCTTGTTTCAGGATGTGGTACTATTTGACTTCAACCTTCCCTTCATTTACATAATGTGCTTCATGTCCCTCAATTGTCAAATAACCTTATTTCTATTCATAAGCTTACCCAAGATTTAAATTGTACAGTAACCTTATTTCCCTCTTATTGCGTGTCTCAGGATCTTACCACGGGAAAGACGATTGGGGTTGCTAAGGAACAGGGAGGGTTATATGTTCTACATCGGACTCATGGCAGTACCAGATAGAAGTTGTCCACTTCCTGTCATCAGACAGGTTCAGATTCAGTTGCATCTCAGATATGGCTTCACCACAAACGCCTTGGTCATCCTCCTTTCAGTATTCTTAACTCTTTGTTCCCCCATTTGTTTAAAAAGGAATTAGTTGAGTCTTTTCATTGTGATGTTTGTCAGTTTGCGAAACACCGTCGTACAACTTTTCGTCCTCATAATAAAAGTATTGAACCATTTGATCTTGTTCATATGTGTGGCGACCCTCTTCTACTTCTAATTTATCTGGCGCAAAATGGATTGTTTCCTTTATTGATGATTGCACTCGGGTCACATGGATATTTCTCATGAAAGATAAATCTGAAGTTTTTCAATTATTCACGAATTTTTATCGCATGATTCAAACTAAGTTTGGAAAGACTATTAAAAGGTTACATTCTGATAATGGAAAAGAATATGTTAATTAAAAAAAATTCAATTTTTTTCAAAGAACATGGTGTTTTGCATGAGTTGATGTGTGTCGATACCCCACAACAAAATGTGGTTGCAGAAAGGAAGAATCGTCATCTACTTGAGATGGCCAGAGCCTTGCTATTTTAAATTTCTATCCCTAAATCTTATTGGGGGGACGCTGTCTTAACTGCCACATATTTGATTAACAGGTTGCCCTCTCGTGTCTTGGATAGCCTTAGTCCAGTCCAACTCATGACTTCATTCTTTCCTTTAGTTCCTACTATGACCAATCTCCAATGTCGAATATTTGGTTGTAGTGTCTTTGTTAATGTTCACAGTCAGCATCGTGGTCAGTTGGATCCTTGGGCTGTTAAATGTATATTCTTAGGATATAGGATATGCCCCCGACAAAAAAGGGTACAAATGTTATTATCATCGATCGTTGTGTCTATGTATCCATGGATGTCACATTTCGTGAAACCGAGTCTTTTTACTCTGGTCCTCAGCTTCAGCGGGAGAATGGTCATGAAGCCGAGTCTCTTGAGTCATCGGTTGTTCCTCTTCTGACTGAACCTATTGAGTCATTTGTTTTTCCTCTGATGAAGGATGCAGTATCCTCTTCTGGTACTTCTGAGATGCCCAATGAGATAAATGATTTGGATCGATACCAGAAGACGTGTTAGCGAAAAATATTCCATAAAAAACCCAACCTGGTCCAACAACAACTTCAGCAGCCTGAACCGGAAGTAAAAATTCCTAACTCTGAGCCTTTGAATAGTCCTTTAAATAATACTTGTGCACCTAACCTTGATAACTTGCCAATAGCCTTGAGAAAAACAAAAAGAACATGTGCCAAATACCTTATATCCCAGTTTGTGTCCTCAAAAAACCTAGCAGTACAGCATCAGAGCTTTATTTTAGCAATAGATTCTATCAGAGTCCCCACTACAATACAAGAAGCATTAATAGATAGGAACTGGGTTCAAGCCATGCATGAAGAGATGAGTGCTTTGAACAAGAATGAGACCTGGGAAATTGTTAAGAAACCGAAGGACAAAAGAACAGTTGGATTCAGATGGATTTACACAGTGAAATATCGGTCTGATGGTACTCTGGACCAGTATAAAGCAAGGCTGGTTGCAAAAGGGTACACTCAGACATATGGGGTTGATTATGAGGAAACATTTGCCCCAGTAACAAAGATGAACATAGTTAGGATTATTCTCTCCTTGGCAGTACACTTTGGTTGGGACTTACACCAATTTGATGTTGAAAATGCCTTTCTCCATGGAAATTTGGAAGAGGAAGTATATATGGACATTCCACCAGGATATGACACTACTGGTGGAGGGAATAAGGTGTGCAAGTTGAGGCAGGCTTTATATGGGCTCAAGCAGTCTCCTCGTGCTTAGTTCGGGAGATTCACTAATTCTATGGTTTCCCGGGGTTATAAACAGAGCCAAGGAGATCATACCCTCTTTATCAAACATTCTCCGGAAGGCAAACTCACACTCCTTTTGGTCTATGTAGATGACATAATCATTGCAGGGAATGATGAGGTTGAAAAACAGGTTCTAAGAGAAAAGTTAGCTGCACAGTTTGAAATGAAGGATCTCGGAAAGCTTAAGTATTTCCTTGGGATAGAGATTGCCCACTCCAAACAAGATATCTTTATTTCTCAAAGGAAATATATCCTGGATCTGCTTAAAGAGACAGGCAAGCTAGGTTGCAAAACCACAGGGGCACATATTGAACAAAATCACAGGATTGGAAGCAATGAAGAAAGCCCAAGTGTTGAACAGGCCCAATATCAGAGACTTGTGGGAAAACTTATATAATTATCCCACACCAGACCAGACATAGCCTATGCTGTCAGTGTGGTTAGCCAATTTATGCATGACTCACGTGAGAGACATATGCAAGCAGTGAATAGAATCCTCTAGTATTTGAAGACAAGCCCAGAAGGGGATTATTATTCAAAATGGGGGGAAATTTGTCCATAGAAACCTATACAGGTGCAGATTATGCAGGGTCAATTGTAGACAGGCGATCGACTTCAGGGTACTAAATGTTTTTGGGAGGAAATTTGATGACTTGGAGAAGTAAGAAGCAAAATGTAGTTGCAAGATCTAGTGCCGAAGCAGAACTTCGAGCCATAGCCCAAGGGATTTGTGAATCATTATGGATGAGAATCATAATGGATGATCTCAGAATAAAGTATGAAGCTCCTATGAGATTAATCTGTGACAACAAGTCGGCCATTAGTATTGCTCACAACCGAGTCCAACATGATAAGACGAAGCACATTGAGATAGACAACCATTTTATCCAAGAAAAATTAGCTAATGGCCTTATAGTTGTTGAGTATGTTCCCTCAGAGTTCCAATTAGCTGATGTCTTCACCAAGGGACTTCCCACAGAGCAGTTTCAAGGTCTTACTTGCAAGCTGGGAATGATAAATATCCATTCACTAGCTTGAGGGGAAGTGTTGTAATATATCGGAAGAATATCTTCGGATATTCTCTTTTATCTAATGTTTGGTTAGAGGGGAGGGATTTTTTTAAACATTTGTTGTTTGGTTCATTTTTTAGGGAGGGAGGGGAATGGAGGGGAGCAAAATCCCTCCTCACCCAATTTTGGCTCCCCTCCAAAAGTGGGGGGATTTGTAGGGAAAGGGAGGGGATTTAAAACATTTGGAATGGAATGACTAAAATATCCCTACTTAGTATTTTAAAATATAAAATTATAAGGGTATAAAAGTAAGTTAGTTTTAAAGTCCCTCCCTCCCCTTGTGAACCAAACACAAATAGTGTTACTTTCCCTCCCCTCCATTAAAATCCCTCCCCCTTCTCTCCTCTCAACCAAACATAATAGTTACTTAAAATCCCTCCCCTCCATTCCCCTCCTATCCCCTCTCCTCCATTAAAATCCCTCCCCTCCCCTCGTTTGAACCAAACACACCCTTATTTGTACATATACATTTTCTGATTCTAGACTTTATTAGGATACATTTTCCTCCCTTATTTTTAGGTTAGCATAAATGTATTTAGCCTATATATTGTAACCTTTGTTGTACACAACTAATCAAGGAATTACATTCACCCATTTCATATTCCTTCTTTCTATATGTATCATAAAACAATAGCTTCAGAAGATTCCCACCACTTACTTTTTTTATAATGGGCTCAATTTTCCTTATGGAACTTGGAAGTGTGTCTCCAACGGCTTTCTCCAAGGCCTATAATCAAAGGGGGAAGCAGTTAAGAAATAAAATCAGATCAACCAAAAAGTTAGAGATATCAAAAACAAGTTAATAAATATATCTTAGATTTTATACAACACCTTCAAAGTCATTCCATTGGGTTTATCCATCAGAAGAGAAATTAACATGCCCTGCAAATCTAATGGCTTAGATCCACTGTTTACTTTGCCTCCTCGTGTTTTTCTCATTGCATTGTTTGTCCGGGTGGGGATTTCTTTCTCAGAGACAGCATTAGTATCTTGCTTACCCGTCATTTGTGAATGTACAGCATCATCAAGGCTCTTAGAGATATTTACAGCTCCCAGTGGAGAGGATGAAGCAGCTAAATGATCCGGTGGAGATGGAAGAGGAGAAGAATGTCTGCCCTTGTTAGTAGTCGTTGAAGGCAATCCGGATCTATGGGTAGATTTTGGGGGGCCTCCAACTATAAAAAGTACCATACATTATAGATATACTAGATGAGTTAACAAAAACTTACAGGAACAGTTTCAATGCTGATATGGAATGTCAGATTAAGATTGATTGAAACTGTGTTGGAAATATGTATATTTTAATCACCTTGAAGGGTTTCCACTTTCCTTTTCTTAAGTGCAGCATCTTTCTTCTTATTGTAATTCTTCCACGGTGTAGCTGAACAAGGAAGGTATAAAGCTCCAGTTAGATGATTCAATATATAAACATTGTTCAATTAAATTAACATATAGTCAAACTAGAAGGCTTTGCCGGAACATAACATAGTGGTGACAAGCAGATAACCATACCCAACATCATCAAGAAAACTTTTCAAGTTTCTCATCTCAAAGACATACGAAAATAGCAATTTGAAATTTTCACATTTAAAAAATTCGGAACAATCAGTTAGTAAAGTACATGAAGGAAAAGAGAATTACCCTCAACAGCAGCTAATGCCTTTAACTGGCTCTTCATAGACGGGTTAACAGGCTCTAAAACAATGGCTCTGTTGTACAGAACATAAATAAATGATCAATTGGCCCCCAAAAAAGCAATGCAAGAGATATGATCATAAGTTATCACTAAAAGTGGTATAGGCGTATAGCTATCACTATATGGAAAGTAATATAAGAAGTAAAATACTGAGCTCCATGAAAACAGAGCAACCTATTTAGCATAAGAAAGATACAGGAGTAAATCAAGATTTTAAAACTAAATATAGAGTATATTCTGAACTGTCAGAGTGCATTGTAGAATAGCATAGACTTGCATGTGGCGTAGCATAGCACATCATTTTGTTAGAAGCTGTTAGATTTTCAGTTAAATTGTTAGCTTGACAACTGTCCATAAAATCTGTCACCCCTTTGTATAAATAGTTGAGATCAGAAGATCTCATGCAACAATTCACACTATAAAATTTCAGTTTCAGATTCTCTCTTCTCTCTCTCCCACACTAACTTTCAGAAACTGTAATATGGTATCATGAGGTGATTGTTCCTGCACCATGGGTACACCACACACACAAGCTGTAACGTTCCAATCATTAATAAAACTGCTTGATTTTTGTACTGCTTGCTGTCTAGAGATGAGAAGTCTCACAGACTTACCTCTGCTCCCTCTACTACAATTTACAGTCATCCACTTGACTTACTTTTTAATGATCTACGGGGACCAGCCCCCTTACTCTCTTCTTTGGGTTTCTCTTACTATATGTCCATGATGCCAGTACACGATTTACTTGGCAGTATTTGCTCAAATCAAAGTCAGAGTCTCTCGCATTGTTAAAACGATTCAAACAAAAGGGATAAGTTCAGTTTCACTCCTCCATTAAGGCTGTTCAAACTGATTGGGGCGGTGAATTTCGTCCCTTCAGCAAATTTCTTGGTGACCTTGGCATTGTGCATAGGCTCATTTGCCCTCACGTGCACCACCAAAACAGTAGAGTGGAGCGGAAACATAGACAAATTGTTGAAATGGGTCTAACTCCCCTAGCTCATGCTTCTCTTGCCATGAAATTTTGGTATCATGCCTCCACCAGTGTGTTTACCTCATCAATAGGCTTCCCACTTTTGCAGTTAACAATGCAGTACCTTTCACAGCCCTATACCACACCAAACCTGACTACCCCTTCCTCAAAATCTTTGGGTGTGTTGTTCCCCATGCCTAAGACCCTATGATTATAACAAACTTCAGTATAGATCGGTGAGTGCACTTTCATAGGCTATTCCACCACCCACAGGGGATACAAATGTCTTAGTGCTGACTGCTGAGGGGCGAATCTACATCTCTAAGGATGTCTTATTCAATGAGTTCAAGTTCCCTTTGCTACACCTGTTTCATCTTCTTCTCCTATCGATGTCTCCACATCTTCCTCTAATCCCAATCCTTTGGTTGTTCTTCCAACTGTCCCCTCATTTGATCCACCAAAACTATCCTCCTCTTTAGCTCCCAATGCCCAACACAATGTGTTTCAGCCCAGTTCATCCACTAATCAAGTCTCCTCTCTAAGTTCACTGTCCAGTCCCTCCAACACTTCATCACCACCTGTTTTATCCACTGATCAAGTATCCTCACCCAGTCCACTTTCCAGTCCCTCCACCGCTTCCTCACCACTTGTTTTCCCTTGTACCTCACCTCTCCTTTCCTCTCCAGCAGCAGCTCCTACTCCTATCATCTTTGGTACTGTAAAATCCCCTTCCTCCTTGTCTCCACTGCAGCAGTCCATTCCATCTGGTTCTTCCCTTTGCCTAGTGCTTCTCCTTCTGAATTTGTGCCATATGACATCACTGTTTCTGGTTCCACTCATCCTATGCAGACCAGATCCATATCGGGACGTGCAAGTCTAGGGGTCTTTCTACAGGTGTTCCTCTTGTTCTATTAACTCATGTTGAGCCAAACACTGACAAGGAAGCCTTGGCCGTGCCTCGTTGGAAATCTGAAGCAGCCCTCATGAATAACAATACTTGGTGTCTAGTTCCTCTCCCACCAGACGGATCTGCAATTGGCTGCAAATGGGTTTTTCAGGTTAAAGAAAACCCTGATGGCACAGCTAACAAGTACAAGGCCAGGTTGGTTGCTAAGGGATTTCATCAAGAGCCCGGTTTTAACTACACCGAAACTTTTTCCCTAGTGGTTAAACCTGTCACTGTGAGACTTATCCTCACCCTTGCTCTTACCTAACAGTGGGCTACCCAAAAGCTTGACATCAATAATGCCTTCCTAAACGGGTTTCTTGAAGAAGAGGTTTATATGCAGCAACCTATAGGCTTTAAGCACCCCAATTAGAATCTGGTTTGCAAGTTGAATAGGGCCATCTATCTATGGTTTAAAAGAAACCCCACGAGCGTGGTTTAAAAGGCTTACCAAGGCTCTCCTTGCCTTTGGTTTTCACTTAGGCAAATGTGACCCTCACTCTTTATTCAGTCCACTGTCCACCTCCTCCCACAAGCTGTATGTTCTGGTTTATGTGGACAATATTATTGTTTCAGGCAGTTCAATGCCACTGGTCCAGACCCTTATTGATAAGTCTTAGAATTTGGGGTTTGGGCCTAACTCAACCCCAGAAACTAGCTTAAGAGGTGACGGTTGTCCACTCCTTATAAGGACTACTTTGGCCATATCTCTAGTCAATGTGGGTTGTCTCCCCCCCCCCCACGTCCAGGACTGGACATCTGGAGCGTGGACAAAAGTGGGTGGAATAACTGGCCCAATAACAGATCTAGGATAGGCTCTGATACCATTTTAGAATTTGGGTTTGGGCCTAAATCAACTCCAAAAGCTAGCTCATGGGGTGAGGGTTGCCCCCCCACTTATACACACTATTCAGGCCATATCACTATCCAATGTGGGATTCCAACGCCCCCCTCACGCCCAGGACTAGACATATGGAGTGTGAAGTTTGCAGGACTGGACATCTGCGGGTGGTCCAACGGATCTCGGATAGAAGTTGGGCAGTTTGGACTACTTCCTAGGGATTGAAGTCAAACATCTTCCGAATGGTTCTCTGTTAATGACTCAAGGCAAATATATCAAGGATATTCTAGAAAGGACTCATATGACTAATGCTAAGGGTATCTTATCTCTACACCTATGGTTAGGGGCTGCAAATTAACCAACTATGGTGGTAACTACATTCCCGATCCCTCTATGTACAGGTCAATTGTTGGGGCATTTAATATGCCACCATCACAAGACCTGAAATCATCTATAGTGCGAATAAAGTGTGCCAATTTCTGTCTCGGCCCCTTAGGAGCACTGGAAGGTAGCTCTGATGCATGGGTACTTCAAAATTGGTATCGTACCCGTACCGGATACCGTACCCGTACCCGATACTCGTTGGGTACTCATGGGTACGTACCAAGCATATATCCGAAAAAAATTCAAACAAAAAAAGTTGCGTACTCGATTTGGGTACACATGGTACTTTTTGGGTACGTACCGATTCCTATACACACGCTCTGATAAATAAAATAACATTGTTGTTTAGTAAAAAAAACATTAAAAATAGATTTTTCTATTACTTTTTTTGATATAGTTGTATTTGTGAACTTTATATCATCATTATCAACATTATTATGGACTGTCAGTGTAAAGATTTTTTACACAGTCAACCATTCAAAAATTACCACATAACCTAAAATGTTTAACTTTATCCTAACTACTTTAAAAGTCACTCATATCATAATTTCTGATTGGTTGTCAATGTAAATAACTTTACACTGACTATGTATAACAATTAAACTCTATTATTATAATTGTTGTTGTATTTATGCTTATCTTTTATATAATTTTGTCATGTTTAATCACGTAACATCATTTTTAAATAATTTATATTGACGTACCCGTACCTTGGAAAAAGCCGTATCACGTACCCGTATCCGTATCGGATACCGGTACCGTACCCGTACCTATGCAACATAGGAAGGTAGTTAAGAGAATCTCTAATATCTCAAAGGCACCATATCTCATGGCTTGCTACTGCATCAAGCTTTGAGCACTCTCCCTCTTCCCTTACAAGCCTTCTGTGATGCTGATTGGGCATCTGACCCTGTTGACCACAGATCCACCTCTGGTTCATGCATCTAGCTAGGTCATAATCTTGTCTCTTGAGTCTTGATGACCCAAAAAGCAGCAACTCGTGGCCAGATCCAGTACCGAAGCAGAGTATAGAAGTCTGGCCCTCACAGCATCTAAAATAATTAGGATTAAGACACTGCTCAAAGAGTTACATGTAACTACATCCACTTGTGTGATATTTTGTGATGATCTCAGTACTGTGGCTCTGTCCCGTAACTCAGTCCTGCACTCCAGAACTAAAAATATGGAATTGTATCTCTTCTTTGCCCAGGAAAAGGTCATCAACAAGACCTTAGTGGTTGCACATGTCCCTGATCATGAGCAAACTGCTGACCTGATGACAAAACCTCTGTCACCACTCAGATTTGAAGAACTGAGGCATAGACTCAGAGTGTTTGACCACTTTGCTTTGGTCAACCCACCCTGGTTTTAAGGGGGGGGATGTTAGTGTGTATTGTAGAATAGCATAGACTTGCAAGTTGCATGTAGTGTAGTGGAGCATAGCTCATTAGTTAGAAGCTGTTAGTCTTTCAGTTATGTTGTTAGCTTGACAGCTGTCCATCACAGCTGTCACCCCTTTCTATAAATAGTTAAGATCAGTAGATCTCAGGCAACAATTCATACAATACAATTTCAGATTCTCTCTTGCCTTTCCTCTCTCTCTCTAATGCTACCTTTCACAAACTGTAATATGAACTGAGAAATTCTGTTACAGGCCATTACTGAGTATTACTTTAAAAGAATCAAGTGTAAACTGCATGCTACTGACATTGTAATATTGTATATTGTAACATTATATAGTAGAAAATCCATAACTCTTTTCAGTCCATATGAAGCCCACCAACCTATACACAAGTAATGTAATTTACTACTACACATGTTCGTTTTATTAAATTAAATAATAATCTAATATATGTGACAGAATCCTGAAAGAAACAGAGTTAACTGCAACCATAGAAAAAACATATGTTAAAATATAGTTTTGGTCCCCTGTAGTTTATATTTGTTTTTCACTTAGTCCTTATACTTAAAAACTTCTTAAACGAGTCCTCCAAATCCAAATTGTAAACGTTATCAAAATAGTAAGTGGTATTAGATGAAAGTTATAATACAATAAAGGTTTATCCTACATGGCTAACGGTAGTTGAGATGTCCTCACAAATACAAAAGGGCATGTCAACTACTGTTAGCCACGTAAGATAAACCTTAACAGTATTATAACTTTCACCTAATAGCAGAGACTATTTTGATAATGTTTACAATTAGGAGGACCCATTTAAAAAGATTTTAAATATAGGAAGCAACATAAAAACAGGTGTAAACTATAGGGACCAAAACTATATTTTAACCAAGAACATATATCAAAATATCACCATCAAGACTTTAAAGCTAAGCTTGAACAGTATTACTATAGTATGTGCTTGCATTTTATACATGCTCATGTGTATGTTACTTGACTTTTATTGCATACCTTGAAAATTTGAAATACCAGTGTAATATTTTGATGGACTGTTCCACTAGCTACCATCTAACAAATATATTAAGATTAATTTTTAACATATGTATGATAGGAACCCATACAAGCAGACAGAGAAACTGAAAGGAAATAGAGAAAGAAGAACAATTGTTCTATTTCTTGACTGAAAATGAACAGAAAGGAGATGATCTCCTCCAAGGGTTTCCCCATCACAAAGGGTTACCCCCTTTCTAACTAAGCACTTGGTCGGTTATTACAAAGCTAACAATTCTGGATGCCTCTCCCTTTTACCCTCTTCCCTCTATTTATATCCCCTATACCTATCTAACTAACTTCTGCCTCGGCCTACTAACTGCCTCAACCCTTCTAACTAACTAACTGCCTCAACTATTCCTAACTACTTTGCCTCTGTCCTAACAATGTATCACATGCATTTTATAATTAATGCACTCTAATTGCAAACAGTAACAAATTATCAAGGAAATAGAGAGAAAGAGACTGCAAGATGGCAGAGAGTTGAAGACAAGATTTTCAAAGGGAATGAGTGCATAATATGGGGTATGTATGATAATAGCTACATACTTGCGTGACTTAAGCTTGCGTTCGGCTTCCTCTGAACGCATTTTGACAAGATTCTTAGTCGACTCGTCCAATATACGCTGTACATTCAGCTTGCGCCAGGCACACCCTGACTCTACAAGCAAACCATTTCCATCTTCACCACTTTGGCGTTCTTCATAAATATCACAGAGATCACCAAATTCCCTCGACCATGTAAATCTGAATTCCTTCCCACCAACATCAATAACCTAGCACAAATACAATAACAAGCCCTTTTAAACTACAGATAAAAAAATGCTTAAAAAAAAGAAAGATAAACTCACAGTAACAAGAGAAAGTAGCTATAAACAAAACCACATGAGGAATTAACCTCTAATTTTTAATTGAAAAATACCAATAATTTATAAGTTAGCACATTATGGAAAATTGAATCAAATTAAGCACACTATTCAATTGAAAGCTCCTACTTCCTACCTAGGTTGAACGAACTGGTACCCGTATGGGATACGATATTTTCCAAAAAACTAAAACGATATTTTCCAAAAAACTAAGGTACAAATTTTAAAATATATATAATAATACATAACAAAATTGTATAAAAGATTAAAAGACACGTATTTATGCATAACATATGATATAAAAGGAGCTTAAATTGTTATAAAACATCTCACAATAAAAAAACTACCATATTGAAATTGTTCGACATTACAAAATCTAAGCATGAAAATAAAAATTAACTCTAATAGTGTCAATTTCATTATGTGATTCACAAATTCAGCTTCGTGATGTGGCTGGAAAGAAAAAAACAAAGATAAAACCCTAAAATCCCAACCCAAAATAACATAGTTTTGGAATGAGTCACACTCGAAATGTACTCAGCCATACCCAACCCTCGTACCAAAATAAAAAATAAATTAATATGTACTCGGTAAGTACCCACGAGCACCCAACAAGTAACGGTACGGGTAAGTTACCATTTATGGATTACCCATGCTTGAGAGTTCCTACTACTATCATTACAATGCCATTCAGAATTATATTTTTCTTGAAAACAATTCAATAAGTATAAACAAATAAATAAATTGGAAGACTATAGCATTTGATTTCACAAAACAAGACTTCAAATTGCAGGGTCAACGAAACCAATCAAAACTTCAGGAACACTCTTTAATGTAGTTGGCAATTTCACTGAGATAAAAAAAGACCTAACATACGTTTCCATTGGGGTTATTGGGATTTGGATCGAATTTCATACGCGCCTTCCCACCCTGTGCCTCCACGCGCTTGATCTCTTCCACCAGGTCCGGCGCCAGCCTTATAATCATGGAGAAGGCGAGAGGGTTGCTGCCGGAAACAAGGCTGAACGTCTCCTCCACCGACGGCGCCGTTCCACGGGCGGCGTTACGGGCTGAGCCGCCGAGAGAGAGGCGGCCGGATGAAGGAGCGGATGGGCGGTGAGGAGGCGGAGGGGGGAAAGAGGAGTGGAGGCGCTTAGGGGCGGCTCGGCCCAACTTGGAGGAGGCTCCGCCGTACATGTTATTGTAGTGGTGGATGGCTCTCGTCCTCCTCTATGAAGGTGATGGAAGAACCTACGAGATTATGGCAAAAAAACTACACACGGCGAACCTAACCAAGAGAAGAAGAGAATAATACAATAATTAAATATTTTATTATTTGTTTCTCTATCTTCTCTCAGATTGCTATAATGGTCCTCTACTTTTGTAAATCTTTTTTCTTAATTTGCTTTGTGTGACGAATTTGTATGAGATTTTTAATATAGGTCCTCCTAACCTTCTTAAATTGCTTCCAAGAGTTTTTTTCTACTACCGGATTTCCCGGATCGGTTTGGTTTGATTACAGGAGAGAAAAATCTTTACCAATCAAAATCAATAGGTTCGATTTGGTTCGAATTTGCAATTTTTTTTTCAAGAAACCCGATCAAAAACATATTGGTTTGACTAGGTCCCGTTCTACAAAAAAAGTCTGGTTGACAAAAATATGAAAAAATGCATAAACTTGTTATAAAAAATACATGGTCAAAAGAAATTTTTCCCAACTAGACAATATATGAAAATTTCTCAAATATGAGATAAAAGTATCAAAAGCTATTATGCAAATAATTTAAAAAATAAAAATATGTCGACGAAAGTTAGTCCACTTAATAAGGTTACGACTCATATCCCACAAGGACGTGAGTTCAAATCCCGCTGTCGAAGTGAATACCTCGTTGATGGGTAATTTGTAAGTATCTCTGTAAACACTCTTTGAATCGTGAGACCTGCCCTAGTCTTGGCGAGCCCTTGGGACCCAACTCACCTAAACTTTTGACACACACACACACACACACACACACACATATATATATATATATATTCAGTTCGATACGGTTTAAAAAATCTTGAATTTGAGAACCGAACTAATTACTATCGCATCTTAATCGGTTCAGCTCGGTTTCAACCTGAACACCCAAAAATCTGAACCAATTTTATTGGTTCGCTTCAGTTTTTTGGATTCATCAGATTGTTAACGAACCAACGAACACCCCTAATTTCTACACATGTTCCATCTAACATGCACTCCCAAAGTTGGGGTGCACCATTGTACTCTTAGTTTTAGTCGTTGATTAATTTATAAAAAAATCAATGATAAAGATTTATTACCGTAACTTACTTAACAGATAGTTTCATAATTTCTGTTTGGCCTCTAAAAAATTCAAAATTAAATTTCACTCATTTTCTTTATTTTCTCTCTCTGTTCTTCCAAATCCAGCACTCCACCATCGCAAATCAAGCAAAATTCAACTATGCACCCTAGACATTGGCAACAATGGAGCTAAAGCAGAATGATGGCTAGCTCTACACCATGAGCAATCTCCTTTGCGATTTAACTTTTGAGCGAACCTTTGACATCTCAGAGATCCTTCACACTGCAAGCAACATGCTCATTATTGGTGAGTCCTAAGTTAACTACTACCACGACTACGCGACACTTAAGAGTTCCTTTTAATTGTGAACAAAATCTCATTGTCGACGAGATTGGAGATCCTGTCAGTTCACGCATTGGAGATCCTCCTCATTGTGAATGTCATTCTCACCACTAGCAATCTCTAAATCAGATACCATCGTTTCTACTACAACATCCATTACTGCCTCCACACACAATCTATGGGCCATTAGCGTCTCACCTTTAAATTTTGTTCATCATGTAAACTCTTTCCCTTTTGTGTTTCGCAAAATATGTTGTGTTTGATTTCTGCCTAATCCACCACAATAGCCTCGTGACAATATTTGGAGCGGTAATTTCTAACAACTACCTTGTGCACAACCCTTAAATACACTAAATGTATCGTGAGGTAGGTAAGGTTTGTTTAATGAAACATGCTCAAAGTGGAGGTGTTGCGCAAGTCTGAAGGCGTGACAAAGGTGAGTGGATTGATTAAGTCATCATCTTTGTTGGATCACCGCTAGTGGCGAAGTCAAAAAGTCCATTGCGTCCTATGAAATGTGTGAAGCCATAAAGTGTAAGGTCTTTGATGAAGAAGGCCTCGAGCTGGATTTGGGTTGTGTTAGCGGCGATGGATGAGGGAGAAGGGGTAGGGGATTCGATGACAGACATGGGTTGAGAAGAAGGTAGTAGAAGTGGAGTGGGGTAGGAATGAGGACAAATGTAAATTTCGCATGCTTTTTGGATTCTTTTATGATTTTAAAAAAATGAATATAATGGGTAAATTGAGAAGGTTACGATACACCTTAACTTAGTAGGGTATCATAGAATCTGCCTTGTTTTTATACATTGCCAAATCATTAAGGTGTGTTGTTTTTTTCTTTGATCATGTATTCTTATATATGTGAATGCGGATGCACATCAGAACTTTTGATGATAACAAATATTTGAATATGGATGCATATCAGAACTCTTGATGACAATAGACATGTGAATATGGAAGCATATCAAGAATCATGATACTAACAAACACCTTGCAGCAAGTCCAAAATCAAGGATGACAATCAAGAAATCTTTATGTTGTTGAATTGTAGGCGAGTAGCGCAACAAGTCACCACAAACCTATGTAATAGAGCAGCAACCCGAAACCTGAGAGGTACGTGGAATCACATTGTCCTCAAGGACTTATTCGACTAGGGTGAAAACCAACTAGGATTTAATAGGTTTGTTGCGGCTGGAACCGAAATAGTAGGAGAAGAAGACAGTGCTTAACCCAAGAAGGAGTAGAAAAAATCAACAATAATTAATCACTTGCACAGTTTCAAAACAAAAATTCCGTAACTTTTCTTTTTCACAAAAGCAACTTTATAAAGAAAAGTGAAGCCGCCCATTGGAGAGTGAAGCCACCCGTTGGGGAAATTGCACCGTACAAAGTCATCCAATTAATATATTGATTTGAATAAATTAAAATACAATTAATATAAAATTCAATTTGAAAAGTGGATTTAAAACTAACATATGGTTGGTCTGAGTGATAACGAGCTTGGGCCCCTTAAGCAAGTGATCAAGGGTTCGATCCCTGGCTCTTGTGTATGCAAAAAATTTGATTGAGAGAGGTCAGCCCTTAAATATCATCCAGGACCTCAGGGGATTAGCTCAGAAGATCCTTGAGAAACCAAAAAACTTGCATTTAAAGCCCCCCTACATTTCCTTTTCCTACTAAATTGCATAATAGCATTTTGAATATCACCTTTCCAAATGCACTTACAGGTTCAAGCAATTATTTGAATTAACAAAATTAAATATTACACATATAGTATTTGAAAACCTCTACCTTATTCCAATTGTAACCTATGCAATAAGAAATCTGCACTTTAGAACTTTTGTATCCAAAATAATGTAAATAAATGCATTAAAGAAAATAAAGAATGTTAAAAAGGAAATGTTATAGGAATTAAATGATAATAAAAGAGAATATAAAAAATTTAATATTAAATTCAAATTTCCAATTTAAATTTTGAAATAATATTAAATATATAACAATCTCTCATATATTTCAAAAGTTTAAAGGAAAACATTTAAGAAATTTTGAAAAACAAATCTTTTTCCTAAGTTAACATCATAGGTGTAAGTGCATCGAATTTGGTGTCTTTTGGACTATGAATCAAACCTATACTAATAAGACTTATCATACAAGTGAGTTGGTGAAGTAAACTTCTATGAAGCAAAATATTTAAAGCCCATGTACATTTCCTTTTCCTACTAAACTGCATAATAGCATTTTGAATATCACCTTTCCAAATGTATATACAAGTTCAAGCAATTATTTGAAGAGTAGAGGCTCAAATTAGTCCCTGAAAATTTTCGGGGATCCACTTAGTCCTTGAAAAAAATAAATTAACCATTTAGTCCCTCAAATTTACAAACGCGGGACACATTAGTCCCTAGGTTTAGTTCAGACATTCATTTACTTGCCTACGTGCTCCATTAACCATTCTATTTGGTCTGTCAGTGATATTGTGTGACTTATGACGAATTTCCATCCTAGAAAATGTATGAAAAGTGAAAAAGGTGCATAATTTTCAGGTATTTTGGATTTTAAAATTGTGTATTTTTTTCCCACTTTTTATTTGTTTCCACAGAGGAAATTCATCATAAGTCATGCAGGATCACTACCGACTCAGGTAGGATGGTTAATGAGACACGTAAGCAAGTAAATGGACGTTGGAATACATCTAGGGACAAATGTGTCTCGCCTTTGTAAATTTGAGGGACTAAATGATTAGTTTATTTTTTCAGGGACTAAAAGTGGGTGTCCGAAAATTTTCGGTGACCAATTTGGACCTTCACTCTTATTTGAATTAACACAATTAAATATTACACATATAGTATTTGAAAACCTATAGCTTATTCCGAATGCAACCTATGCAATAACAAATCTACACTTTAGAACTTTTGTATCCACAATAATGTAAATAAATGCATTAAAGATAATATGTTAAAAAGGAAATGTTATAGGAATTAAATTATAATAAAAGAGAATTTAAAACATTTAATATTAAATTCAATTTTCCAATTTAAATTTTGAAATAATATTAAATATACAACAATCTCCCATATATTTCAAAAGTTTAAATGAAAACATTTAAGAATTTTTTTGAAAAACAAATCTTTTTTTTCTAGGTTAATTGGACTATGAATCAAACCTAGATTGATAAGACTTATCATACAAGTGAGTTGGTGAAGTAAACTTCTATGAAGCAAAATACTTTGTTGTATGATAGAGGTTTATCAATCACACTGCACACCTACAATTCTCGTTGTTGATGATGTTTTACGCTAATAGGCCATGCGCGTGTTAAGTCTCCGTTTTTTTTGTTTATCCAAGGTTTTGATGAATACAAACAAGAAGAGTATGATTAAAGTGAACTTGATGAATATTTCTAATTATCTACTCTAAGTGTGTAGTGCTAAACAAACAAGTGACCTCTATTTTAGAAGTTGATTTCTGATTTGAAGCGTCTAAATCATCAGACGTCTATCTCTCAAATAGGCTTCAAATGGACAAGACACGTCTTTAAGCCTACACATCTCATCAAAGTCAAAGACCAAGCGTCTAGGTCAGATAAAGCTCTTTCAAGGTCAAAGATCAAACGTCTAAGCTAAAAAGCTTAATCACAAGCATTCGTTAAAGACAAAGCGTCTAAGTGTATCTAATCTATCAAAGATCACTCTCAAGATACTCGTCTGAATTAGAAAAGTCATCACGCGTCTTCCACAGCCGCCTTATATGAAGAAGTTGGCAAGATGAGTTCTGAAGAAGACACTTTGATATATCAAGTATTAAACATCAATTATATCAAGTTACATCCAATACTCAAGAAAAAGCTAATCACTAGACGAGTGGATATTCAAAAGGATTCAAAGTACCAAGACAAGTGAAGAACGTGTTATAAGTATGAATGCTCATCTTACAGATGTAACACCATGTTTTCTTGTTTAATGTGTGGGGCATAAGTTAAGCATATTTAAGGGCTTAATTATGTTCCTCATGGGTTGAGGCATGTATGATCCAAATTTGAGAGAATTTGACCTTGGAAGAAGCTCAAAAAAATGCAAAATCGTCGAAGAATGGGTCAAATCAGCGCCAAACATTTGAATGTTGAGATATCCCACACTCAAACGTTGACCGTTGACGCTCAAGCATAGGGTATGTGTTGGTGTAAACCCTAGTGGCTAATCTATTTAGAATAGATCATCATTTGTATCATGACTTTGATCATATATTTGATATATGAATAAGGCATTCAATTTATTATGTCATCCTTTTGTGCATAACAAAGTCCTTAGAGTAAACAGTTATGAACACCCAATTTTGTCCGGATGTAATCTTTTTAATTAAGTGATTATAAAAAAAGAAAAAGAGAAAATACAAAAATTTTAGGAGGTTTTTTGGTCCATGATCCTTTTTACTTAGCCCACTTAGAAGCTCATTTCTCATTTCAAAAAGTTGAAAAATAAAAATAAAAAATTTAAAAAAGATAAAAATTAAAAAAATTAAAAGTTCAATTAAAAAATGGGCAGAGAGGCACGGTTCTGCTTTAGCATTTTGGGGAAGTCCTTTCTTCTTCTAACTTTTTCTTTCATCTTTTTTTTCATTAGGCAATACCAACAATGACAATGGTACACCGCTCTCTTGCACCTCCACATCACCAAACACAGGGGACAAAGATGTTATGCTCCCTCCTAAGGCCATGCTAATAGCAAATTTTGGCATAGTCCTCTCATCATTTTGCCTATAAGTTCTAAGCAGTCTCACGAAGAGCAGGAGAGGTTTTTCTAGGCATCAGAGAGTTAACTTGGGAGTGAGAAATAGAGAGGAAAATTACAAGAACTCCTCTACCTCCAAGAGCGTTCTTCATGGCTTTCCAAGAAGAAAAATTCTCAAACCACCGTTCCTGAGAACCAAAACCCCTCCCATTTTCTGACTTCACTGTCCATCCCAAACCCATCCTCACTACCCATAGGTTTCACTTTTCCCAGTATCATTCATCCTTGCCCAAGCCATTAACAGAGCATCACCCTTCACCCATTAGACAAGCAGAACAGGGGAAAGGGTTGCAATTCACAGAGCCTCCCTACTTACTCCATCGAACTTAGCCTCCGACGAGCCCGAACCAGCGCCGTCGCAGCTCCGCTGTTAGCCTCGGACCAGCGCCGCCGTCCACTGCTCCGCCCGAACCCGTCGCGGACTCGTCAGAGTATCCTCTGTGTTCCGCGCCTCCGCCAGCACAAAGTGGTTGCGCCGCCGCAAACCACCTAGTCGCCGCGCCGCTGTTACCGACTTTGCGTTTGGGGTTTGCCCTTTATTTCTTCCCTTCTGTAACTCTTTGAACTGATGTTGTTTTCGTTTTTTCCTTGTGCTATGTTTTTTTGTCTTTTTAATTTATGTTACATCTCTGTTATTAATATGGGTGAGAGAGTTTGAGCCTGATTGGCAAGACAATTTTATCAGCTTATAGCGGATGGGAAAGTAATCCCGTTTGATAAGCGTTTCTGTCACGAGCTTATGGGCCTATTTGATAAAATTAGCTGTTAGCGGATAAGCTAGCTGATAGCGGATAGTTTATAGCGGATAGCGGATGAGGTAGCTGATAGCGGATAGCGGATAAGCTAGCTTATTTTTTATGGAAGTGTTTGGTAAAACTAGCGGTTGAACTAGCTGAAAAATATAAAAAGACATAAAAGGACATCTTCATTAATGATTTTACATAAAAGAGAGAGAAGATAATAAAGGTAGAATTAAATGTAGATAATAAGGATAAAAGTGGAAAGAAAAATGAAATGCTATAAGCTATAAGCTTAAACGCTACTTCAAATAGCGTCTGAAAAAAACGTTATAAGCTCGTGAAAAAATGCTATAAAGCAATTATTTGAATTAACAAAATTAAATATTGCACATATAGTATTTGAAAACCTCTACCTTATTCCAATTGCAACCTATGCAATAAGAAATATGTACTTTAGAACTTTTGTATCCAAAATAGTGTAAATAAATGCATTAAAGAAAATAAAGAATGTTAAAAAGGAAATGTTATAGGAATTAAATGATAATAAAAGAGAATATAAAACATTTAATATTAAATTCAAATTTTCAATTTAAATTTTGAAATAAAATTAAATATACAACAATATCTCATATATTTTAGAAGTTTAAAGGAAAACATTTAAGAAATTTTGAATATCACCTTTCCAAATGCACTTACAGGTTCAAGCACTTACAGGTTCAAGCAATTATTTGAATTAACAAAATTAAATATTGCACATATAGTATTTGAAAACCTCTACCTTATTCCAATTGCAACCTATGCAATAAGAAATATGTACTTTAGAACTTTTGTATCCAAAATAGTGTAAATAAATGCATTAAAGAAAATAAAGAATGTTAAAAAGGAAATGTTATAGGAATTAAATGATAATAAAAGAGAATATAAAACATTTAATATTAAATTCAAATTTCCAATTTAAATTTTGAAATAATATTAAATATACAACAATATCTCATATATTTCAAAAGTTTAAAGGAAAACATTTAAGAAATTTTGAAAAACAAATCTTTTTCCTAAGTTAACATCATAGGTGTAAGTGCATCGAATTTGGTGTCTTTTGGACTATGAATCAAACCTATACTAATAAGACTTATCATACAAGTGAGTTGGTGAAGTAAACTTCTATGAAGCAAAATATTTAAAGCCCAAGTACATTTCCTTTTCCTACTAAACTGCATAATAGCATTTTGAATATCACCTTTCCAAATGTATGTACAGGTTCAAGCAATTATTTGAAGAGTAGAGGCTCAAATTAGTCCCTGAAAATTTTTGGGGACCCACTTTTAGTCCTTGAAAAAAATAAATTAACCATTTAGTTCCTCAAATTTACAAACGCGGGACACATTAATCCCTAGGTTTAGTTCCGACGTTCATTTACTTGCCTACATGCTCCATTAACCATTCTCTTTGGTCCGTTAGTGATCTTGTGTGGCTTATGACGAATTTCCATCCTAGAAAATGAATGAAAAAGGTGCATAATTTTCATGTATTTTGGGTTTTAAAATTATGCATGTTTTTTTCTACTTTTTATTTGTTTCCACAGAGGAAATTCGTTATAAGCCATGCACAACCACTAACGATTCAGGTAGGGTGGTTAATGAGATACGTAAGCAAGTAAATGGACGTTGGAATTACATCTAGAGACTAATGTGTCCCGCCTTTGTATATTTGAGGGACTAAATGATTACTTTATTTTTTTCAGGGACTAAAAGTGGATGCCCGAAAATTTTCAGTGACCAATTTGGACCTTCACTCTTATTTGAATTAACACAACTAAATATTACACATATAGTATTTGAAAACCTCTAGCTGATTCCAAAGGCAACCTATGCAATAACAAATCTGCACTGTAGAACTTTTGTATCCAAAATAGTATAAATAAATGCATTAAAGATAATATGTTAAAAAGGAAATGTTATAGGAATTAAATGATAATAAAAGAGAATTTAAAACATTTAATATTAAATTCAATTTTTCCAATTTAAATTTTGAAATAATATTAAATATACAACAATCTCCCATATATTTCAAAAGTTTAAAGGAAAACATTTAAGAATTTTTTTTGAAAAACAAATCTTTTTTTCCTAGGTTAATTGGACTATGAATCAAACCTAGACTGATAAGACTTATCATACAAGTGAGTTGGTGAAGTAAACTTCTATGAAGCAAAATATTTTGGTGTATGATAGAGGTCCATCAATCACACTACACACCTACAATTCTCGTTGTTGATGACGTTTTACGCTAATAGGCCATGCGCGTGTTAAGTCTCCGTTTTTTTTGTTTATCCAAGGTTTTGATAAATACAAACAAGACGAGTATGATTAAAGTGAACTTGATGAATATTTCTAATTATCTACTCTAAGTGTGTAGTGCTAAACAAACAAGTGACCTCTATCTTAGAAGTTGATTTCTGATTTGAAGCGTCTATATCATCAGACGTCTATCTCTCAGATAGGCTTCAAATGGACAAGACATGTCTTTAAGCCTACACGTCTCATCAAAGTCAATGACCAAGCGTCTAGGTCAAATAAAGCTCTTTCAAGGTCAAAGATCAAACGTCTAAGCTAAAAAGCTTAATCACAAGCATTCGTTAAAGACAAAGCGTCTAAGTGTATCTAATCTATCAAAGATCACTCTCAAGATACTCGTCTGAATTAGAAAAGTCATCACGCGTCTTCCATAACCGCCTTATATGAAGAAGTTGGCAAGATGAGTTCTGAAGAAGACACTTTGATATATCAAGTATTAAGCATCAATCATATCAAGTTACATCCAATACTCAAGAAGAAGCTAATCACTAAACGAGTGGATATTCAAAAGGATTCAAAGTACCAAGACAAGTGAAGAACGTGTTATAAGTATGAATGCTCATCTTACAGATGTAACACCATGTTTTTTTGTTTAATGTGTGGGGCATAAGTTAAGCATATTTAAGGGCTTAATTATGTTCCTCATGGGTTGAGGCAGGTATGATCCAAATTTGAGAGAATTTGACCTTGGAACGAGCTCAGAAAGTGCAAAATCGTGAAAGAATGGGTCAAACCAGAGCCAAACGTTTGGATGTTGAGATGTCCCACGCTCAAACGTTGATCGTTGACGCTCGAGCATGGGGTATGTGTTGGTGTAAACCCTAATGTCCAATCTATTTAGAATAGATTATCATTTGTATCATGACTTTGATCATATATTTGATATATGAATAAGGCATTCAATTTATTATATCGTCCTTTTGTGCATAACAAAGTCCTTAGAGTAAAAAGTTGTGAACACCCAATTTTGTCATGATTTAATCTTTTTAATTAAGTAATTATAAAAAAACAAGAAGAGAAAATACAAAAATTTGAGGAGATTTTTTGGTCCATGATCTTTTAGCTTAGCCCACTTAGAAATCCATTTCTCATTTCAAAAAGTTGAAAAATAAAAATAAAAATTTTAAAAATGATAAGCAGAACAGGGGAAAGGGTTGCAATTCACAGAGCCTCCCTACTTACTCCATCGAACTTAGCCTCCGACGAGCCCGAACCAGCGCCGTCGCAGCTCCGCTGTTAGCCTCGGACCAGCGCCGCCGTCCACTGCTCCGCCCGAACCCGTCGCGGACTCGTCAGAGTATCCGCCCGCCACCGCTAGCTCCGATCGCGACTTCTCCTCCTCTGTGTTCCGCGCCTCCGCCAGCACAAAGTGGTTGCGCCGCTGCAAACCACCTAGTCGCCGCGCCGCTGTTACCGACTTTGCGTTTGGGGTTTGCCCTTTATTTCTTCCCTTCTGTAACTCTTTGAACTGGTGTTGTTTTCGTTTTTTCCTTGTGCTATGTTTTTTTTGTCTTTTTAATTTATGTTACATCTCTGTTATTAATATGGGTGAGAGAGTTAATATGGGTGAGAGAGTCAGGGTAATCCCTCGCAGTTTTATGGGGAATACAATCCAGAAACTGAGGAACTATGGCTTCACGAAATCTAGAAGGTCTTCGTAGCTATATACTGCCGCAAAGCCAAAAAGGTTACCTATGCCTCCTTTAATACTCGAGTACCACGTGTTTTTTAGCCCTAACAAACAAGTTTTAAAGAGTATTTGTTTTCTTTTATATACACACGTTTTTCACTTTATAAATACTAGTTTTCTGATTGAAGAACAAAATACAATACAAGAGAATAAGAGAAGAAATAAATTTTAGATATTTCTAATCCCCATTTTTCATTGATCATATTTTCTCTATTTTACTTTTGTGCTTTGCACTAGTCTGTTTTTACTCTTGTATCGTCATAATGCTTCAATTTGTATTATCTGTACTCTGAGAGGGTTCCCGATTAATGGTCCTTATATCACTTTGTAAGAGGGTAGATTTACCTCATTGTGAGTGAAGGAAAGGTATTCTTCAGTTATAAAAGATGGGGTAGTCTTCTTGTGTGCATTCTTGTGGCTCAAACATGCATGAAGGTGTCGCAAGAGGCGTGAAGGGGGCTAAGGATCTTTGAGACACTAACACACGGCTAGGTTTCCCAAGAGGTGTGAAAGAGTGCTATGTGGTGTCAAGGTTCACAAGTTTGTTTGATAGTGGAAAAATTCTAGGCGGTGGGGTTGCGGACTAGACGTAGGTCACAAGTGGCTGGTGGCCGAATCGGGATAAATTGTTGTGTTTGCTTTTCTCTTCCCTATCTCTATTTTATTTTTATCTATTTATTTATATTTTTTCGACACCTTTTATTCATTCACATTTGTGCTCAATGACAACAATAAAAATTCTTATTAAGTTTACTTGTTTTGCAATTTTTTTATAGGAACTTAGTTCATCCCTCTTGAGTTTGAAACCAATTCTCTACAAGTGGTACCGAGTCTTAACTCTTGTGTAAAGGGCTTAACATGGACGAAATGGCTTCAAACGCTTTCTCTAAGGGTGAAGAGGCTTATATAAATCGACCTCTCATTTTTAGTGATGAAGTTTATACCTATCGGAAGGAAAAATGAGAATTTTTATTGAGGTAGTTGACATGGAGGTTTGGAAAGTCATTGAAAATGGTCATTTTATTCCTACCTACACTATCGATGGTGAAGTGGTAGAAAAACCAAAAAGCATATGGACCCATGAAAATAGGAAAAAGGTGCAATATATTTTGAAAATTGGAAATATTATAACATTTACTTTTATTTATGATGAGTTTTTCATTTCCTGCCCTCATAAATTCAAACTGCCCCTAATTTTATGCTTAAGGGGACTTCCCAGACTTTTGTTTGTACTTGACCGTAGCTTTTGCGTAGATTGCTCTTTCTGAGTTTTCAACTTATCGGGTCTTTCTAACTTTTGCTTAGATCGCCATTTTAGGTTTTCAACCCAGCAAACCTTTTTTTTTCCTTCTCTTTTTGACCCCAACTCTTGCGTAGGTAGCTTCTTTCGATTCTTCAACCTAATGAGTTGCTCTATTTTTTTTTCCCAGATCGCCTTTTCTAGTTTTCAGCCTAGCAAGTCGTTTTCTTGGAAGTGCTCTAAAGTATAGTACTTTTTTACTGCATTGAATCCCAAGCAATGGCAAATCTTGACCATCCATATTTGTGAAGTTTAAAGCTCCTTCAGAGAAGACCTTTTGCACAACATAAGGTCCTTCGTAGTTTGTAGCCCATTTGCCGTGTTGATCCTTTTGATTCGGTATATCTTTTTTCAACACCAAATCTCCTCCCTAAAATCATCGAGGACACACCTTTTTTTCATAAACTTTCATCAACCTCTCTTGGTAAAGTTGGCCATCATATAAGGCAATGAATCTCTTCCCCTCAATGAGATTCAATTGATCAAGTCGATCTTAGGGCTATTCCGCTTCTTCTAGTTTCGCCTCCATTAACACTCTTAATGAGGGGGAATCTCTACTTCATTTGGGAGCACTGCTTCCTTCCCATAAACTAAGGAATTCAAAGCTGCCTCTGTGGGAGTACGATTAGCGGTGGGTCAACATCCTGCCATAACATGGCCCAGGTGGGGTCAGAGTTAGATTGAAAAGTGCCGTTGGCTGCTTCTAGGGTTAAAGAAATAAAGTTGTGCCTTAACTAACAAGAATAACTTTTGGACTGATGGTAAGCGCTTGATCCTACAAAGTGGTAACAAAGCCAGGTCATGAGTTCGATTCCATAGTAAGGCATGACAAGTGTTGGGGGATTGTTGGCGTTGAGCCAACATTCTGCCTTGGCAAGGCTCGGGTGTGCTCGGAGTCAAATTGAAACGTGGCGCTAGATGCTGCTAGGCTCAAGGAAATAAAAATTCGCCGTGACTAACAGCTAAAGCTTTTGGCTTAGCAATAAGCGCTTGATCCTGCAATACGGACGAAAGTGCTATAACCATGCAAGGCAATAGGTATCATTTCAGGCCAATCCTTATAAGTTACAACCATCTTCTGAATTATTTTCTTGATATTCTTATTTGCTGCTTCAACTACCCAATTCATCTTTAGGCGGGTATAGTGAGAAGTTTTGGTGTTGTATTTTGAAACTCTCGCACATCTTCTTCATCATGTTATTGTTTAGATTGGTCGCATTATCAGTGATAACCTTGCTTGGCAACCCATAATGACAAATCAACTATTTTTTGACAAATTTATTCACTACATTTATAGTTAATTGGCAGAAGAAGCAACTTCAACCTACTTTATGAAGTAGCCGATGACAACAAGAATGAAACTATGTTTGTATGAGGTCTTTGGTTCAATAGGGCCTGTGGCATCAATTCCTACATTGAAAATGGGCAAGGTGCTATTAAGACATTTAGAGGCATTAAGGTGCATAAGCCATGGAGCATATTTGTTCCCTTCATTCATGTCCCTTACATATTTTTTCTTGCTTACAAAGGTTAGCCTTTATGTTGTTGAAAAGGGGCGGTGCCTCTTTACAATTTTAGATCTTAACTAGATGATGGATCTGTGCGATGCAGGGATAAATAATATGGGGAGCATAATTATGTATTATTTGAAAAAATGATTTATTTTTATAAGTTAAAAATAAAAAATAACTAATAATTTAATTATTTTGTTAACTATTCTTGTGACCTAAAGAAACATTTTGAAATTTAACTAACATCAATAAATTTAACTGCAAAAAAACTCGCAAAGTTCTTAAAAAATAGAGAGAAAATAATGAGACAGATGTGAAAAATGTACAAAATAGATGTAATTTTTTTTAACTTACCTATGTTAAATTCTTAAAGACTCATCTATAAACCATATTTGAAGTGCACTTCAAAATATGATTTTCATTGTATCATATAAGTATCTTCAAAGCACAACATGATATAGCCCTTGACATTGCATAATATATAAATATGAAAATATTTTATTTGAAATATTTATTACAATCATAACAGAAATATATTAAAATGAAAATATCAAATATTTGAAATATTTTACTTTTTAAAATTGTAAGAAATAATTTAACATATAAAACTTATTTCAACAATGATTTATGTCAAATATTTTTTTCTTTTACAGTTGTATTTATTAACTCTTAGACCTGAATTTTAAAATTAAATTAAATTTGCGGCATTGAATAGGTATTTCATGAAATATAAAATTAAAAATTATTTTAAAAAAAGTATTTTAAAAAATCATTTATACATAAAAATTATGTTGATGTTAATTAAAATAAATTATAATATCAAAATATCAAAATAAATTAAAAATGCATTTAAAAATCATTGGAACTTCATTGTTGCTTCCACCAAGTATCTTTCTTTTATTGGGACAATGTTCAAGCCTATGTGTATCTGATTATTTACTTTTCTTGCAAGGTACTGCACCCTAAACTGTTTTTGATACTCAGACAATTCCTCTCTTCTTACATTCTTCCATTCTTGAAAAGCCTACAAATTGACAACACAAATTTGGTTTAAAAGAAACCACGTTAAAAATACAGAAATGTTATTTTGATACTGCTTTTGGACACCTACGGTTGACACCGTAGGTGTACAGTGTTAAATACAAAACAAGAGACGTCAAATACAAATCAAAAGATATGGACAGACACCCTCGTGTGTTTCCCTCGCCAAAATCGTGTTGCCAAAATTCTCCCCCAAAATTCTCCCGCGCTCTCAACCTCGTCTCCCTCCCTCTGAATCTCGTCTCTCAACCTCGTCCCCTCGTCACCATACCTCGGTTCCCTCCTTCTCCCTCCCACTCAACCTCGTCTCCCTCGTTCTCCCTCCACGGTCCCAATCTTCTCCCCCTCGTCTCCCTTGTTCTCCCACGTCGTGTCTGAACGACCTCATGGGGCCATTGTTAAAGACGGTGGTGACGAGAACGGTGAAATACGGTGGTCTGCCCAAGCTATCTCTTTCCCCTTCCTCACACGGTGAAATACGGTGGTGTGCCCAAGCTTCTTCAGCTCCTGCACTGCCTCTGAACGGTGGTGCCATTGTTGGAGACGGTGGTGACGAGAACGGTGGCAACCAGCTTCCAGAAAGGCTTGAAGCAAGGTATTTTTTTGTGGACTGAAGATTGTGCTTTATTTTCATTGGTTGAATGGTTGGGATTGGGAAGTGGGGTTGTTGTAGTTACTTCTATATCTGGGAAGTGGGGTTGTTGGTTTTTGATAGATAATGTGGATTTGACTGTGAAAATGTTGTTTGAAATGAAAAAAAATAGCACATTTTGTAGCTATAATTTTCTATCTCACTATCACTGCTGTCAAGCATGTTTATTGAAATTATGTTTAATAATGTACTACGAATATGGTTACTGTGATAAACCTCTTGAAAGCATTACCCTGTGTTTTTGACTTGTGAAAAATTTATCTGGACAATTCATTAACCAAAGAATTAACTATATTAACCAAACTTTTACAAAGCATTAACTGGAGTTTATAAGAGTTGTGAAATTTATCCAGACATGCCATTATATGTTGTATTTTTGTTGCGATTTTTAAATTTACAACCCTTTTTTATGCAATAAGCTTCTAAATCCCTATTATTGTAACATAACCTATAATAGATCTAATTGGGTTATTTTGTGCAGTGTTGGTGTGGCACCGACAATTGGAAATTCATGGATAGTTCAAATAATTTCGTGGATTGCGATAGTGTTGATGGTGAATCTATTGGAGCTGACAATAATAATGATGATCACGCAAGTTGGGAGCCTGTAACAGGGATGTGTTTTTCTTGCATAGATGAGGCTAAAACATTTTATGGAGAGTACGCTTCAAGAAAGGGTTTTGGGTGGAAGATTAGAACATCAAAAAAAGGAGATGATGGGAACCTCTGCTACTTAATTCTAGCATGCTCAAGAGGAGGGTCTCATATGTCGAAAATTCTATGTACGTTGAAGACACTTCCGACTAAGGCGCAAAATTGTCCTGCAAAGATTATTATTAAGTTGGATGAAGATGGACTGTGGAACGTTACAAAATTTGAGCCCGACCATTCTCACGAGGTCAGCCCTACAAAGGCAAGGTTATTCAAGGCTAACAAGAAAATCAACCTCCATGTAAATAGAACAATTCAAATCAATGATGAAGCAGGAGTGAGGATCAATAAGACTTTCCAATCTCTTGTTACAGATGCAGGAGGGCATGAAAATATACCATTTTGTGAAAGAGACGTGAGAAATTATGTCCACAAAGAAAGGCGCGCGATTGGGAAAGATGGCGATGCGCAGGCCTTGATAAGTTATTTTTGCCAAATGAGGGAACAAAATACAAATTTCTTCTATGACATAGATTTGGATGATAAATTTCATGTAAGAAATGTGTTTTGGGCTGATGCAAGAAGTAGAGCTGCTTATGAATATTTTGGAGATGTTGTAAATTTTGACACGACATATTTGACCAATAAATATGACATGCCTTTTGCTGCGTTTGTCGGTGTGAATCATCATGGTCAATCAACATTGCTTGGATGTAGTCTGGATTTTGCTGAAGACACAGAGTCATTTGTCTGGCTTTTCCAATCATGGCTTCGTTGTATGCTGGGAAAAGCCCCCAAGGGTATTATCACTGACCAATGCAAGGCTATGAAAAATGTCACTGAGTTAGTCTTCCCTACAACTCGTCATAGGTGGTGCTTGTGGCATATAATGAAAAAAATTCCTGAAAAGCTAAGCGGACATGGTGAATACAAGAGGATTAAGTATGCAATGAAAGCAGTGGTTTATGATACAATCACAGCAGCCGATTTTGAAGACAAATGGTCTTGCTTCGTTAACCAATTTGAGCTTGGACAGAATGACTGGTTGAGTGGGTTGTACAAGGAACGTCATAGATGGGAACCAACCATGCTAAAGAAATATTTTTGGGCAGGTATGTATACTTAATTATGTTGATTATCTACTTAATGGGTCATTGTGATACTTCTCAGTTTTTGACAGCATTTTTCATATATGGTTAATGACTTGTAAATATGTGGTTAATGGTGTTCATTATTTGGTTAATGGAAGAAAATCCTGAAGTTTTCCACTCCCATTATAATATATGGTTAATCACTTGCAATTATTTGATTACTTCTGTTCATATACTGGTTAATTTTAATCACTCGTATGTACTTGGACAGGTATGTCAACAACGCAGCGAAGCGAGAGCATACATGCTTTCTTTGATGGATATATCAATTCAACAACAAGTCTGAACCAGTTTGTAAAGCAGTACGATAATGCTCTCAAGAATAGAGCGGAAAAGGAATTTCAAGCTGATTTTCCATGCATGGAGACAACAATTCCCTGCGGGTCAAACTCGTCGATTGAAAAGCAATTTCAAGGCGAGTACACTCATGCCAAGTTTAAGGAGGTTCAAGCTGAATTTAGAGATAAAATTAATTGTGCTTACTCCTTGAAGACTGTGGAGGGTTGCCTTGCTATTTATGATGTGTTGGAGGAGGTGTTATTTGGAGAAAGGCCAAAAGAATGTGTCTTTAAAGTTGTCTTTAATCGTGACAACCATGAGCTGTGCTGTGAATGCTCGTTGTTTGAGTTTAGAGGTATTTTGTGTCGTCATGCCCTATGTGTGTGTACCCAAGAGAGGCTTAAAAACGTGCTTGAGAAGTACGTTTTAGCAAGATGGAAGAAAAATATTAAAAGGAGGCATGCATATATTAAGAGCAGTTATGGTGTGACGGAATTGAACCCACAGATGGACAGATTTGACAAATTGTGCAAGCATTTCCATGAGGTTGCTGAAGTAGCTGCAGATTCTGAAGATGCAACAAACGCACTCCACGAAATATTACATGAATTTAAATCTAATTTGCCCACCATGGATGCTACAACGAACAATGTTAAAAGGAGTTCCAATGCTGACTCAAATCCAAACAAAGCTTCTGAAATCCACAGTCCATTGCGGGTCAAAAGTAAAGGTCGTCCTCCATCAAAGAGAAAAATATATGTAGTTGAAAAGGTTGTTAAGAGGGCCAGGAAGCGAACCAAGCAAAGTGATGACAATGAGACTACTAAGGTATGCGTTTTCTATCAGAAACTGTCAATTCTTTTATAATTCCAAGTATACCTTTCTGACATATTTATTGCATCTTACCTATTTTTGGTCCAAATGTGTAGGAGGATAATATGGGAAGATTGGGCAATCAGATGGAAGCCAACATCTGTGTAGAATCATCTATTGAGGTTGTGGCTGGTGGAGATTTGCCGGATGCGAGTACCGTGGTTCGTCTCCATTATAAGATTGTACTAAATGTATAAAATGTTTGGGTTGGTGTGTAGTGGGCTAAATTTATATGTATTTATGGATTTATGTGTTATGTTATAGAGTTTTTAGATAATTTATGCACTAGTTGTTGAAGACAAGCTGAGACTTTATTTGATTAGTTAACCTTTTTCTATACAGTCGAGAGGTGTTTATATGAATTCAGATGCTTCAGTTTCCGTTTTTGAAGACAATCGTTGGGTTCCTCAGATATTAGCTCATTCTACGCAGGCATGGATCTTTCATGCCCTGTCATTTATTAGCTCATTTTCTTTTATTTTAGATTCTTATGTGGTGCTGTCCACGTTGGAAGTAATCTATCATTCATGAATCTTTTGACAACGTCCGAAATAGACTTCACGGGATCCTCGCAGTTCAGTACAAAGTTGTGACAATTTCTTCATCGAGGATACCTTCGAAGATTAGGCACTTTTTGCCCTTTTTTGTACCGACTAGTGATATATGTATTTTGTGAAAGGTTGTCACATATTTATACTAGTTGGAAGATCACGAGTTGGAAGATTACGAAGACAATTTTTGCATGATGGTATGGTGTACTCATTAACATCACGGTCCATTGTTTTGTGTCCAGCTCCTTACTAATGAGTATTTGTTGGTGATGCAGGATGGTTGTCTTGAAATCACGTTTGTCGCTTTTTGAATGACATGTTTGCAGCACAAAACAAGCATTATGCTTTGTAAAGGCCTTGCTGATATTTTTGGGTGTATATGATATAGATAGAGAACTTGGTGCATGACCAATCAGGATATTATTTTGGTGTATGAGTCTATGTAAATGACAGAACGTTGTAAATGATTCCATTATTTTGGTGTATATAAATATAGATATGATTCCATTATTCACAGGAAAAGTTTGGTTAATGCCGTGTAAAAGTTTGGTTAATATAGTTCATTCTTTGGTTAATGGCATGTCCAGATACTATTTTCACAACTCATACAAAGTTTGGTTAATGCCTTGTAAAAGTTTGGTTAATATAGTTCATTCTTTGGTTAATGGCATGTCCAGATACTGTTTTCACAACTCATACAAAGTTTGGTTAATGCCTTGTAAAAGTTTGGTTAATATAGTTCATTCTTTGGTTAATAAAGTTTGGTTAATATAATTCATGACTGAGGGTGAAGATCTTCACCCGTCTGAGGGTGAAGATCTTCAGCTTCAGACGGGTTAGCAAAAAGTGGGTTAGTTTGGTAAATAGATTCAAAACAAGGTTATATTGGTAAATAGTTTCTAAAAGTGGGTCAGTTTGGCCAATTACCCGGGATTAGAAGACCTTGGCTCCACAAGAAACACTTGTTTTTGGGAGGCAACATGTTTGTCATAGCAGACAGGTGATACCCCTCTGATGACTATCAGACGGGTGAAAATCAGACGGGTGAGATCAGACGGGTGATTCACCCGTCTGATATTATTTCGAATATATCTAATATATAATAATATTCGAAATAATTTTTTATATTTTATTATAAGTAATAATTAATTGTAATAAATTAGCAATACTAAAAAAAAATGAATCAAATAAGGTCATACCCCCCAATCCTTCTTCGATTTGAACTGGATAAGTTCAAAATCAGATCTTCAGCATTTCTTCACCCGTCTGACACCCGTCTGATGGTCATCAGACAGGTCAATCACCCGTCTGACAGTCATCAGACGGGTGAAGATCTTCAGCGTTTCTTCACCCATCTGACACACGTCTGATGGTCATCAGACAGGTCAATCACCCGTCTGACAGTCATCAGACGAGTGAAGATCTTCACCCTTAGACGGGTGAACATTTCTTCACCCGTCTGATAGACATCAGACGGGTGAAAATCTTCAGCTTCAGATAGGTTAATGCTGTGTAAAAGTTTGGTTATTATAATTCATTCTTTGGTTAATGGCGTGTCCAGATGCTTAAGTAAATTTTTCCCAACCCATAAAAAGTTTGGTTAATGCCTTGTAAAAGTTTGGTTAATATAGTTGATTCTTTGGTAAATGGCATATCCAGATACTTGAGTAAAATTCACAACTCTTAAAAACTCTGGTTAATGCTTTATAAAAGTTTGGTTAACTTAGTTTATTTGTTGGTTAATGGCTTATCATGATACTTGGAAAAATTTTCCCAACACTATCACCACAAATGAGATACTTCCATATTACAAGTGTGGCCATTAACCATCTGCAACACATTTTTTGCCACAAATGTCAACCTATTAACCAAAGTTGGATGGAATGAACTTACACAAATATGATGATAATATCTTCATTCATTCATACCATTAACTATTCAAAACATCTGGAAAAGATATAAACAAGAGTCATATGACCTTTGTGGTTCATATTTACCATATACAATCAGCCCAAAAAGATTTGAACGAGTTACATAAACTTTGTGATTCATATCTACCATATACAATATTACACAATTGTTCTAAACAACCCCCCAAAAAATGACAATTAACCAGCCTTCACATATTCCCTAAACCCATCCACAAACTTCTCCTCATTGCCCTTTTCTTTTTCTCACATACGTAGCCTTAAATGGAGTACGCATTGAGACACTTGGGACTCGCTTTCTTGAATTTTCCTTCATTCTTGTTATGATGTTTGAGGTAGCCCTAGCACCACCATCCACATTATGTTCACCTGTTAACAGTGATCCAAATATTAGATATTAAATAAGCAGGATTTTAAGTTGCAATATGCATAAAGCTTAATAACATTGACAATTCCAATTTCTACAGTGTTCCTAGTAAAAATTAAGCAAGCAGCCTTACGCAAATAAGAGGTTCAAACAGAATCCAATGTAAGACACCAACCATAATGTTATGTTCCTCTAACATACAATACTTACCAACACCATCTTCATTGTTTACTTCCTCTAGCCCACCAACCATAACTGTCGTTGGATCATTAACACCATAACCAGCATACTCCTGAGGAGTGCTTAGCAGTAATTCACCTGCATAGAAAAGTTTATCAATGTGCTTTCATCAAGGCAACGAGCATAAACACTTGAAAAAAAAAATGGAAAATTAATGCTCGTTTAGTAACCACGTGTCTCTTGCAACATCTGAACATCCTTCCACACTAGCAAAAATATTAGTGTGAGGAGATTGACACACGGGAGATGCATGAAAAGAACCTCCCTTATCTGTATTGGGCGGCTCGGCCGTTGATTGGCGTTGAAGCTCTGCATCTTTAAGCACCCTAACTTCTTCCTCGAGACTTGCAATCCTCTCTCGGCACTGCCTCAACTCCATCACGAATTGCTGATTCTCGGTAATACCCACAAACTGGCCTTCAGCTTGATGCAAGGCATCCCTGACCATTTGAAACTTAAGCTCCTCATTTGTTGCGGTTACCCTTAGAGTTACCTGCTAACACAAGAATCACATCAAATACACATTGTATTTGAATTTCAACATGTTTTACAAACAACTGACGTCGATACTTACCAAGTTTTTTTCAAATGCTTCCTTTATTCTTTTTTTGGTCAACCACAGAATTTGCCAGTTCAAAAACTGTGGGAAAGGAATCCCAACAGGATTACTAGGTGTTTTCCCCACCGACAGGTGGTTCATGGCCCAGATCTGCAACAAAGAATAACATACATAATACCTGTAAATTTATGTAAAGAGAATGAACGATGTTGCTATAACACATGACCAAATAAATACCTGCAGGATAGCTGCACATCCACATATATGTATCTGGCTAAGATTTTTCCCCTCTTTGACAGCACGAGCAGTTTTGGTCAAACTGTCAACCAAGAAATCATAAACCGCTAGACCCCAATTGAAGCTATTTAAAGACTCTAGGTCATCTAGCAATTTAATACAGCCAGTAAATAACAGTCTCCCTGATCTTGGAAAGTAAAACTCTCCAAATGCAAGGAGAATGTACATCCTACAAAAATCACCCACTTCCTCCTCAAACAAATCAAGCCTCGGTAAAATTTCATCAACGGTTACTTTAGACTCTTCGAACAAAGATGATGTATAACAGTTAACATCGTCATCAACGCGCACCCGCTCACCACCAACCACCGAGAGTCCTATTGCAAGGCCAACATCAATTGGCACAAAAGGAACCACCTTGCCCGTAACTCTAAAACCCCCGCTCCGCTCATCCCATCTAGTCACTAGTTCATGTAACAGGTTACCAGAAATTTCCAATTTAGTGGGAATGTTTAGAACCCACTTGAATGGGGTGACCTCAATTTGATTTTTCTGTTCATGTGTCAGCTTCTCATTAACTTGAAGCAGCCATTTTGGTGTACATGCATGCCTCAAACGTATCTGCGAAGTATCAATAAAGTTCATGTCATTAATAAATCGATAACATTCATGCAAATGCAAATAGTTAATATATTCCTTACATTTGTTCCTTCCATTCTTGAACTAGAGCACCTGCAAATTTAGGAAACACATGTTGTCAACAACCATACCAACAAATTACACAATTCTAGCAAAAAATCCAGTATGGACATATCAAATTGAAAAGTGAATTGCACCAAATCAGTCCAACATGTATATATCCATGCTATTTGAACTAAAAAATCTAAGAGATAAAGCAATTCAAATGCCAAATTCCATTTTCGGTAAAAGAAAAAAATTGTTTATGGTTGTATTATGATTAACTGGGGTTTTGATTTTGGAAAAGAAGGGTGAAAGAAGAGAAAAGTTTGAGTTCACAAAAAGTGCATATACAGAAATAGTATACTCTTTCAAAAATTGATCTGAATCTTCCTTTGAAACCTTTTATGCTGCAGCTTTATAGAAATTAGCAATTAGTAGAAGAGGCATCTCTAGGTACTAAACATTGTGTTGAGTTCACTGTCGTGTGTTCTTTCAGCATATAAACCTACCTTCTATCTTGTAGGGCTTAGTAAATTCTGATTTCAGGTCCAGATTCAGCTGTTAATTTGGGGTCATTGACTAGTTCCACAAGCACAATGACAGCAGTGACAGTGAGATAGGAAATTATAGCTACGAAATGAGCTATTTTTTTCATTTCAAACAACATTTTCACAGTCAAATCCAGATTATCTATCAAAAACCAACAACCCCACTTCCCAAATATAGAAGTAACTGCAACAACCCCACTTCCCAAATCCCAACCATTCAACCAATGAAAATAAAGCACAATCTTCAGTCCACAAAAAAATACATTGGTTCAAGCCTTCCAGGAAGCTGGTTGCCACCGTTCTCGTCACCACCGTCTCCAACAATGGCACCACCATTCAGAGGCAGTGCAGGGGCTGAAGAAGCTTGGGCACACCACCGTATTTCACTGTGTGAGGAAGGGGAAAGAGACAGCTTGGGTTCGGAGCGCCTGAGGAAGGGGAAAGAGACAGACCACCGTCTTCAACAATGGCACCACGAGGTCGTTCAGAGACGACGTGAGAGAACGAGGGAGACGAGGTGGGAGAAGATTGGGACCGTGGAGGGAGAACAAGGGAGAAGGAGGGACGAGCCTGAGAGCGGAAATGGGCAGAAAGAGGAGGGAGACGAGGCTGAGGGAGACGAGGCTGAGAGAGACGAGGGAGAAGAGGCGAGGGAGCGAGGGAGAAGAGCAAGTGAGTTACAGTGTTCCCTCGTTAATTTTCCTTTCCCCTTTTTCCTTCCCTCCACTGAACCCTTTGATTTGTATTTGACATTCTGTCTCTTGTTTTGTATTTGATACTGTACACCTACGGTGTCAACCGTAGGTGTCCAAAAGCAGTGTTAAAATAACATTTCTTTAAAAATAAGGGTTATGTATTAGATCAAATAAATTCTCAATCCAATTTATTTGCAAGTATGGGTAGCTATTGAATTATTCTCATGAGGTCCGACAACATTTTGCCATTTATACAGATTAGGAGCAAAACAACAATAACTACTAGAGCAAAAGGAAGTGTAGTTTTGTTAAAATAATCATACCTATGTTAGTTAAAATAAAACACAACACTTCTTAAGAATCAACCACAGATTCTACCATTCAAGAAACCATAAGAAAAATGTTAATGGTAAAAGGGGAATTAAGAAATTGAGAGTAGCAGTTCCTACATAACCTGTAAAAAAACCTACAAAACCTTACTCTATAAACACACAACTACACCTCACGCTAAGTGTCCAAGTTAGAGCTTAAGCCTTGATAAATTAAAGCAGCAAGTATTTTAGAAAAAAAAAACAAAACTTAAATGTAAAATTTATGGACTTGTAAATTTAACTGGTGCTCAATCTTATGTTAGAAGAGAACCTAGCCTTGGTGATTAAATGCTTAATGTTAGTTTTGCTCATACTGCAGAGCAAAAGATGATACATGTTATCCTTTTATTTTTTGGGAAATTAATGGGCTTCAAATATGCAATAGCTGCAAAAGTTGATGCAAAAATTTCCTCCTGAAAAAAGTCAACGGTATCACAAACATACTCCTAAAGATTTACTACTGAGATTTTTAGTTCAATTTCAGAGTGTGGAAAAAGTAAATGCAGAATCATAAACAAACTTGTTTGTTGATGACTGGACAAGTGTGTATTAGGTTTAGTTCCAACATTTACTTAAGAGCTTTGGCACGCTCAATATTGGTGTACATGGTGCATCAAGATCCTATTGGTATTAATCATCACTGCACTTATAGTTACTAAGTGGTATAGCTAATTGCCAAGCATCAAGATTACCAAATCACAATTATATTAACAATGATGATAATGACAAATACATTTCTTCATCAAAAGCAAGGCCAAACCAGATATTCATCATTTGGAGATATTTTAATTGAGTGAGGCTGAATTCCAAGCTCACTTCCATCAAATATTGTGTCCACTGTGTAGCCAGTCTCAAAATTCATCAGGGAGCGAATGTGTTGCACTGAGAAAATTAATGATTCCCCATGAAAGATCAGTGTTAGCTCCTTTAAAAGACAAACATAGTAATATGAGAAACAAGAAAAATTAAAACTCAATGGAAGATACCTGGTTTGGCCAAACAACAACTACCGTCACAACACCGTTTCGCCACCACCACGCCGGAGTGCCATTTGAAGCAGAACTGCGTGTCGCTCGTCGAATTGTCGTCTGCCACCGCGAACCAGAACACACAGCCACTGCGCCATCTGAGACGACCCGCCGTCCCAGCAGTAGAACCTAAGATATTAACTAACCTTAATTGCATTATAAACATTAACGTGCCTTATTAATACGAAGCGAAGCGGAAAATCGAGCGCGGAAGCAAAACAATTTACGGCACGCTACGCCTCAGAGTACACAGCTTTAAATATAAAGAAATATATCACATACATCATTGCCCCATCAGTAGGGCTATAATAGTGAAGTAATAATACGTAGAGTATTTTAATACAAACCAAAATAAAAGCATGAAAATAGGCCGATAGGCAACTCTTCGGCTAACCACGATCATTGCCCAACCTCTCAAGGCTAGGGTCCGTGGCACGTCCTCCGGCGTCAGGCTCGTAAGGAATGTCGTCCATCTCCTCAGCAACTGGTTCCTCCTCGGGATCTTCCCATAAAATAAAGGTAACACATACAGAAAATAAAGGGAGATAAGAAACACATATCATCAATATGGGAGAGGGGCATCAATACAGCATATATATATACATCACACAACACAATTTAATTATACGACACAACCTCATCCATCTCTTAAATCACCCATCGCAATCATCACAAAAGTCATTCTCTCGGATAATCCTATAAGAGGGATACTAGTCCCTATGTATATGCTGACTTCTCTATATGCATGTCGGCCGATACATCACATCCCCAGTTGGACATCCCCGTCGGGATTACATCACATCCCGCCTCGGGATTTCAAGTAACGTCCTCAATTGGACATCCCCCTTTGGGATAAAATGTTGTGGTATAAAATGATATGAAAATGCAACAAACATCCATCGCAGGTTGATATCGGAACCTCACGCCTAAACACTCGTCCACGACCATGACACATCGCATCACATCAACATCAACATCAACATCACGTCATCATCAACATCACATCAAAATCACGACGTCTTGCGTCTACGAACCATAGCTCCACGGTCGGGACTACAACGATATCAACCCGAACAACATCATCACTCACTATACTCTCATCAACGTTCAACCACCAATCAAATCACAATAACATTACAACAGTAATTTATCCAGTATAAACATCACCATAAAGCCAGATAACATAAAATCACTCCAACAGTTTAACACAACAGGTAAACAGATAATCAATTAAACATATCAACACATCAACCTCAATCAATTTTATCATCCATGATATCAACTTACTGGTGATAGCCCAAAAGTACCTACACCCAGGATCCAGACACTTTATCCAGGGCTCAACCTCTAGTAGGGTTTAAGGGTTCCCCTACGCAGATATATATACTCTATACTAAGCTTGCCTTCCCAACGATATTAGTTCTTTCTCCCCACCTTAGTGATTTTCACGTGCAGCTCCGGCTACGACCCCTCAACAGTCAGTCGGGTGCGCTGTCGAACGTTCGAATCCTGTCCGATTCCATACAACCAAACACAATCAGAAATTAAGACAGTTAAATCAAAAACTCCATAATTCCTTAGGATTAGCTACTGCCCCTATTTAATTAATTAGGCTAGGGATATCTAAAAATTCCTAACTCTTGGATCAATGATCCTTAGGTATCCCTACCATAATCAATGAAGGCATTAGTTAAAAAAAACAAAGATTTCTCCTATTGCACTACCCCTAGGGAGCTTCAAAAATTCTTATTTCTTGGATAACACCCTAACTAAGTGTGATAACCCTAGATATCAACTCAAAACATCAAAAACCAACCAAAAACTCTACCCTATACAAATAGGGGGTTTTGGCCTCTCCTTCAAACAAATAGCTAGAGAGATTTCTTGGCTCTAATCTCTTGGATCAAGCAAGTATGCCATGAGTCTAGGCCATAGAAATTGGTTTGATATTAAAATGATTTTTCTACAATTTTTCATGGATTTTTGAAGATTTAGGGACAAAAACCCTAACATTTATGATCATGAAAATTAGAGGAGAAAAATGAGAGATTGAGAGAGATAGAGAGAACTAGCTACCTCCTATGATGATCTCCTTCAAATTTGGTGAAGGTTGCGGCAAGAAATTCAAGCTTAAAGTCTCCTAAAAATGGAGTTTTTGTGAGGAGAAAAAGAGAGAAAGAAGAAGATGAGTGTGCTGGAGGGGGGCTGTGCTGGTCGAAGAAATGAGGGTGGGAGTGTGAGAGAATGAGATATTTATTTAGGAAACTTAACACTTAAGAAAATAGGTAAAAATAATAAAAGGTAATCAGTAAAAACTAACTAAGAGAAATTTGGTCAATTCACGTCCCGATATTTTCAAAATTCCCGCGATACTGGTAGGAGTCCCCAAATGATTTAACATAGCCCTGGTATGAAAATCATCGGCTCAAGATTCTCGAAAAACCCTAAGACAGCTCGAATCGTCTACCCGACTAATTTTCGATCCGAATATAAAATATTATTTATATTTTTGGACGTCAGGATATATTTTAGCAAAAAGATAGAGGATTGAATTCTAAGACTAAAGGTTCTGATCGTTAGTCAAAAAGAGGTCTTGTTAGTAGAAAAACAATATCATCCGAAAAAACATAGATCGGGCTCCATTTGAGTTTTCGGCCCAAAACTTAACCATAGTCTGCTACAATAGCATAGAGCATGACTACAACCTCGAAATAATTTATTTAATTTTTTAGACCTTCCAATAAAATATAATTACTTAATTATTAATTAATTAAAAAGATGAAGAAAATCGGACATTTACACTATACTTGTGTGTCACTTATTTCTCCGCGCGAAGTCACCATCCAGCTCCGCCAGCCGGTGAGCAGAGCCTCCCTTACCGTTGACACACCAGCTCCACCAACGTAAACTTCTAGATCGTGCTGTCTAGTACCACCCAGGAGCCGCCGTCCATGCCCATAATTTTTGCTTCGCATGAGCAATAAAGAAATCGTTGATACAACTTCACAGATTTAAACGAAACCCTAAGAACCTTCTCCAATTTAAATTAATTGTGTCATAATATCAGTGATTCCCAATTGAAGAAGAGGACACGCTGCTGCTCAAAAGGCTTTGGAGGTTGCGCCAGTATCTTTGGTAAATGGAGAAGTTAATGACGCCACAAGTTTTATTAAATGCTTTACAATAATCATGCAACCAACTGTGTCGTTAAGGGCTCGTTCGGTGGTCAGGATAAAATAAGGATAGATAAAATATAAGAGTAGGATAAGGATATGATAGTATATGAGTTGGATAAGCTTTTATCCTGTCCGATGTTTGATGCGCATCAGATAATGATAGGATGTGATATAAAATATCCACAAATGATAAAATTACCCTTATATCAAAATTATACATTTAAATTAAAAAATAAATTTTAATATTATGTGTTTTTTTTATACATTTAAATTAAAAAATATTTGATGATATATATTTTCGATTTTTTAATTATACATTAGTCCATTTTTAAAATTATAAAAAATTAACTTTTTTTCACTTTTTATAAAAATTGCTAATTAAACCACATATTTTAATTAGTAATAAGGTTGACTAATTAGGTTTGAAACCATAATTAAATAATAACAATATTAAGGGTAAGAGATAAAAGAGAAAACATTTTCTTATCTTATTTTGTTGGTTCTAACCCAGCTCCACCCGCAGGATAAAATTATAACTAAGTAACATGATATGATAAGCTAACATGATAAGCTTATCCTATCCTGCTGGTTCATCAAACTGCAGATTAAAGCAGAACAAGATAACTTATCATATCCTGTCTTTCTTATCCTGACCACCAAATGAACCCTAAATGTTTTGATTTTATTGGTATAATAATTTTTAGCTGAGAGGCACATATAATTGTGGTATTAAAGGAAATATAGTCGGCAATAAATAGATAGAAATATCTCGCTTTTTGGCAGGAAAAAATGTTTGTGAATTCCCCGAACGAACCTTACTTTTTTTATATATATATATATATATATATATATATATAAATATAAAGATTAAGATAAATATATAATAAAGATAAAGATAAAAATATCTCAAAGCAAAGGAACAAGAAACTTGGTATGAAGCTTGTTTCTACTAACAGTGACCAAGACCTATGCTTGGTTTATGAAATGTCATATCCCCACGAAATCAACTCTTCAAGCTCTTTGCTAATCATTGCTTCCAAACATAACCTATTTCATTTCAATTCTTCTTGAAGCATCCAACCCAACCACAACATATTCCAGCATATTACAGGTTTTTTTATTAAAAAAATGAACAATTATTGTTTGTTACATTATTTTATAATTATAGATGTTAGTAATGGTTATTATTGTTTCTCGTTGAATACTTAAACTTAAATATTGTGTTATGATTGGACCTATTCAATATGAAGTTCTTAATTTTTTGAACTTATGAATGCTATGTTTATTGTTGATTGAACTTAAATATGTTTTCATATTGTTTCATTATAAACGTAAACTATTTTATTAGCTTGAGCCAGTGTTGAAATCTGTTCAACCACAATTGGACCCGTGAATCAGTGTCTTCACCTATTTAATTACGTGTTTAGTTTTTTAAAACCTTGTTTTTTTTTACTTTTATCATATATAGTTTTTGTTTATTCTCATACTTTTTAAAAGAACACTTTAATGAAATAAAATAAAAAACATGGACAAAATAGGTGTTCACATAATGGACATCAAATTTCCTATTGTAATCATATTAACGCCTTTCTACCAATTTTTTTTTTTTTTTTACTAAAAAAGATATTAATTCATTTAAATTGATAAAATACATTGAAAATAACACAAATTCAACATCGCTAAAAATCGAAAAGGATGAATCTGCGAACAAACTCACAACAATCAAGTTAATAGCATAAAACGTTAAAATGCCTACAAATGTGACAAAATCAAAGTGACCGGAATACCCATGCCTCCGGATCTGTAACGTTGACGTCCAAGTCTTGATTGAATCTGTAATGGATCAAAGCTGATTTGCCAATCTGAACCAAACGAACACCGCAACAAGACCGGAAACCGAACAATACCTCACTCGGACGGTAAAATCACGGAAAAACACGAAAGAAAAATCAAATCTATGTAGAAAAACCACTTATTTAGATAAAAGGAGAGAAAAAACGATATAGAGGGGTGATTCCAGGCCAAAAAATGGCCCAAAACCACCCCCACCGATGGATAAGGAAGAAGGAAGAGAACAGTAGAGGGAAGGTTGAGAGAGTGGCGGTTTTAAGAAAATCGCTGTACAAATTAAAGTTACCAACGCTAATCCTAAATCCTACTATTTCACACTTTATTATATTAGAGAATAATGTCAAAGAATGGAGTTTATATTGAAGGATAACGCTTTAAAAACCTTTATACTCTATTCACATTAGCAAGGACTAAAGTTTATTTATTTATTTATAATATAATATTTAAAGTTTATTTATATACAAAAAATTATTTAACAACTAAAATCATACTTAACTAAAGCATCTATTAAAAATATTAAATATCAAATTTTAATATATTAAGTAAAAAATAAAACTGCAAATTGACAAGTAGGTCGAGACATGTAAGTTGGTAGATAGTGCTTTTAGGATACCGATTCCTGTCATATGTATGAAAAAATATTATTAGGAGAGATAAAAATCCGCTTTAATAATCTTTACGGCTTGAAATAGATTAGTTTCCAACCATTAACTAAATTACTTTTGTGCACCCACCAAAAAACATTCGCCAGTAATAATAAATAAAAGTGAGGACCTTGGTAAATAGCAAAGTAGCGGTCCAAGCTTTTGGTCCGTTCTCGTGGGTTGGGGCAGAACGTCATAACCCGAACACGAAGGGCTTTAATTTTCATACCCCCTAAATTAATTTTCATACCCCCTTTAATCCATCAAAATTACCAACTCACCCTCCATCCCTCAGTCCCCCCTCTATCCATCACTCTCCGTCCTCTCTCTCCCTCTCTTCACTCTTCTCTCGCTTCTTTCTCCTCTCTCGCATCTCTCTCTTCTCTCACTTTTGTCTCCCTCTCCCTCACTGCTGCATCACTGTAAATCCTGCTTCAACGCTGGTTAACTGCTGCTTCACTGTGCCACTTAGCAAGGTTACATCACTCTCCCTCGTAATTTTTTTTTTCTGGTTCGCGATTTCTCCCGTATGAAACCACACGGGGTTATAAATGAACACACTCCCGTGTGGTAGCATACGGTAGTGTGTATGGAAGCCAAATACAGTACCGTATGGAATCATACAGTAGGTTTAACCATCATTCCATACGGTAGGTTTAACCATCAACAGTCTCAGCAGGAAGTCCTGGACGTAAGTTATTTAGTTTAAACAATCATTTATAATTATATTGACAATATTCGGATTCATTTACTGATAGAATATAACATTGTATTTGGTAGCGGTACCGGGAAAGAATGCATACGATCACTCAGCTCGTACGACCCATGGTGGAGGACAATCATTCTAACATGGATTCATTGAGGGTTGTACTGGACTTGGCTGCTACTCCTATTATGGATGACGTTGCTTCGCATTCGAGGATAGCGGCAGTTAGAGGGAGGGGTGGGTCCAGTAGGAGGGGTGGATCCACTAGGGGTAGGCGTAGCTGATTATATGTAGTTATTTAATTGATGTAAATGACTTTGATTAACCAGTTTACTTTGATTATATATATCTGAATATTTACAGTTACAAATCTGAATATATATATTTACATGCCCAAATGAAGAAGCTTTAAAAGCTTTAAAAGATCACCCGTCTGAAGAAGCTTCAGAAGGGTAAACATTTAAAGGTTCTTCAGACGGGTGAACATTTAAAAGGTTCTTCAGTCGGGTGAACATTTAAAATATGACCCGTCTGAAGCATTTAACTGATCACCCGTCTGAAGCTGTAAAAGATCAACTGTCTGAAGCTTTAATTTAATTGATCACCCGTCTGAAGAACCTTTAAAAGATCACCCGTCTGAAGCATTTAATTGATCACCCGTCTGAAGCTGTAAAAGATCAACTGTCTGAAGCTTTAATTTAATTGATCACCCGTCTGAAGAACCTTTAAAAGATCACCCGTCTGAAGAGGCTTTAGCATTTAATTGATCACCCGTCTGAAGGTTGTTCAGAAGGGTGAACATTTAAAGGTTCTTCAGACGGGTGAACATTTAAAAGGTTCTTCAGATGGGTGAACATTTAAAATATGACCCGTCTGAAGAACCTTTTAAAAGATCACCCGTCTGAAGCATTTAATTGATCACCCGTCTGAAGCTGTAAAAGATCAACCCTCTGAAGCTTTAATTTAATTGATCACCTGTCTGAAGAACCTTTAAAAGATCACCCGTCTGAAGAAGATTCAGAAGGGTGAACATTTAAAGGTTGTTCAGACGGGTGAACATTTAAAAGTTTCTTCAGACGGGTGATCTTTTAAATGTTCACCCGTCTAAAGAACCTTTTAAATGTTCACCCGTCTGAACAACCCGATGGTGACTCTTTCTTTCTTTAGAAAACCTCCTGAATCTGACCTTAAGATGATGATCACAAATCCATGTGAATATCCAACATGGCGAACCCAATTCACAAGAGCATCTCGATCAGAAAAGATCTGCAATTTTTATTACAACGTTAACTACACTAATTTGTACTAAAACATACATTTGTCTTACAAATTAGAGATTACTTTACCTTTTTAGTCAAAAAGACATTGCTATAATCCACAAATTCTTTTTCATTGTCAACTATGTCAAGATCATCCGTTGGCTCAACGTATGGCATGTCCTCACCATGTGATATATCATAAGCCCACTCATCATGAGCATCCATAGTAAAAACTGTGATATATACAAAACGGGTGTATTAAAATGTGGTTACTGGGCACCGTAACCAATTACCGTACAAAAATATACGATAGTGTAAAAAATTACCTTACGTGTAGATCTATACGGTAGTTGCTTCATATAAATAACCTACCGTATACAATCATACGGTAGTTTATTTATTTAAGCAAAGCTACCGTATAGTTGTATACGGTTGTTTATTTATGAACATCAACTACCGTATGATTACATACGGTTACCTATTTATATAAATTTACACAACCGTATGATCATATATGGTCGTTTGTTTACTTAAACTACCGTATGGATATACACGGTACCTTAAGCTTTTCAACAAACTACAGTACTTGACTATATGGTAGTCTATTTATTAAAACAAACTACTGTATATATCTATATGGTAGTTTCTTTGTTTAAACTACTGTATACAGTCATACGGGAAAACGCGATCGAGAGAAAAAAATTACAGCGACTAATGTTACCTTCAGTAGATTTTAATGGATGTTTAAGATGTTATTTTTCTTCACTGAGTTAGCTGGGTGAAGGATTTAAGTGGGATAATGAAGTTAAAGGGGATATGGGAAAGAGAGTGGGGTAGAGAGTGGTGGGGTAGAGAGAGAGAAAGAGAGTTGAGTGATGGTAGAGAGTGGTGGGGTAGAGCGAGAGAGAGAGTTGAGTGAGGTGCAGGAAGTGGTGGGGTAGAGAGAGAGAAGGAGAGTTGAATGAGTTGCAGGAAGGGTAGTTTTGGATTTTTAAAAATAGGGGGGTATGAAAATTAAATTGGGGGTATGAAAATGAAGGCCCGAACACGAAAGAGAAAAAAGTGGGCCAGGCTTTCGTCTAGGCCCAAATATAAAAAGCAACAGGGAAACTCCACAATAACACGTTTAGTTTTGTTTCGGTTTTGCCCTTTGTTCAAGCCAAGCTTCTTTGCCTCCATACACAACTCTTCTTCCCTCTTATTCTTCTTCTCACTATCTTCCTTCCTTCTCGATCCTTCTATTCTTTTCTATTCCACCACAATGATTACAGGTCACTCATCTTCTCTCCTCGATTCTCAATAAAAAACTATTGGGTTTTATTTTTCTCTATATGCATTCATTTTGATGCCGTTTTTTTTTTTGTTCAATTTATTTAAAAAAAAAAATCTCTGTTGCGTATTTGAAATCGTCGCGATGTGCGGTTGGTAATTTAGGGTTTGAGTGTTAACTTTGTTTGTTAACTGTGCAAAAGAATAAAAATATTTGTTCATCGGAAATTTTAACTGAATTTAGGGATTTGAGCTTGATTTCATTTATGTATTCCTTTTTGAATTTCTGCTATTTAGGTTGCGCTAGATTGGCTTCACTGTTTTTAACTTACATGTTTCCTTACTGTTTATCATTAAATATTTAATGTTTGAACTTTGGAAAGTAGAGTTGTAGCTAGCTGCATTTAACTTGTTTTGAAGTCAAACTATTGCCTTAGTCTTATATCTCTTGAAGATTGTTAGCAATAAACTGAAATTGGGTTTTGAGGATGATTGTGGAGGTCATAGATTTGCCATAAGATTTGAAAATATGTTTAATATTAATTGGATTGTTGCCTTGTCAATTTTAGATTATGTGATGTTATCTTTAATATATTTGATTTGATTCCATTACTTACTACTGCACTGCATGTTTCTCTACAGTGAGTGTAAAATGGCAAAAGGAGCTTTTCAAAGATGTGGAAATTGATATGTCCCAACCTCCGTATGTTTTTAAGTGCCAATTGTATGATCTAACGGGGGTACCTCCAGAAAGACAAAAAATTATGGTCAAGGGTGGTCTGTTAAAGGTAAGTAGATCGTTGAATGTGATGCTGAACATGCTTAATCTGATTTGATTTTGATATTTTTAAATTTTAATTGTTAATATAAGTTGAACTGAGTGGGTGGGTCTTATAAAAGATTTCTCTATGACTCTATTTTAAGTTGGAATGAAGTTGTATTTCAACTCCTTTTCCACCCTTCCTTTCTTCTTGTAATTCAGGATGATGCAGATTGGTCTACATTAGGAGTGAAAGAGGTTAGTGGTTTTAGAATATGTTTTTTAGTACTATTCTACTGTATGTCATACATCCTTTTATTTAAATAATCTACATAATCTCTTTTTGCAGGGTCAAAAGCTAATGATGATGGGAACAGCAGATGAAATTGTGAAGTCTCCAGAGAAGGGAACTGTTTTTGTTGAGGATCTTCCTGAAGAAGAACAAGTAGTTGCTGTTGTAAGTTCCAACACCTTTTCTCTTTACATTCACATTATTTCATGAACTGAAGAATAGTTTTGTTTGTCCAACAGTAACAGGGCAGCTCTAAATTAATAGGCATGGTTCACAAGTTTCTTAACTGATGTATAATCTTGCATTGATCCTCATGATATCAGTCATTTATAAAACTTGGATGTTAAATTAGTTTTCTTTTTGTTAGGAAGTCTAAGCTTGCGAATAACCTTGATCTTGAATCTGAGATATAGATTGACAACAATCCCTTTTATCTTCATACTTATTTCTTTTCTTGAAATTCCAGCTAACTGTGAAATTTGTTTTGGAGGAAAAGATTCATCACTGGTCCCTTTTCCCTCCACACACACTTTTTTCCTCTGGGTTGTTTTGGTCCTGGGGATGAGAAGGCTAAGCTTGTCAAACATTGCATGGTCTATGTTTTTGAACTTCGAAGTGGGGTGTAGCGTTGGGAATGAAATGCTCTTATTGGTGTTGTCCTCACATTGCAACTTCTCAGGATTGTGGTTAACTTGATTTATTGTCTTTGCCTTCTCAGATTTTGTGCTTTCTCTGTAGTTAGGATATGTAGACGGGAGATATTCTAGTGTTCGATTCAGATATTCAGTGGGTCTAGTTGCTGTCCAGCTATTTAAATTAAAGTTTTGTTGTCAAATATAGTAAATTATTGTCAGTGGATTTATTGTCATGAAATGACCAATGTGATGCCATTGATAAATTGAGGACCAATTTGATGTCGCATATATCTTTGGAGGAGCAAAATGGTTGTTCACTCCAGAATATTATTCATAGTCTAACTAACAATGCTTAATGCTATCAGATGGGTTTTATCGTCCCAAGTATGTTGAATTCCATTTTATTTTTATTTGTTTATGTTGAGTCATACAATAATTTTATGTTTTAATATTTGATTTTTTTTCTCTTTCCTTGGTTCTTCCAGGGACATACTGCTGGCCTTTTCAATTTGGGAAATACCTGTTATATGAACTCAACATTGCAATGCCTCCATTATGTGCCAGAGTTGAAGTCAGCTCTGATTAAGTGAGTCCTTTCTAAGGGGACATAATTTGACATTTTTATCTGTGGCATCTATGGCTGAGATATGATGAACAATATGTGAACTTTCTTGGATCAGGTACTCACAATCAGGACGAAACAATGATGTCGATCAGACTTCTCATATGTTGACCATTGCAACTCGTGACTTATTCAATGAGCTTGATAAAAGTGTCAAGCCTGTTGCTCCAATGCAATTTTGGATGGTTAGTTCTGCTGCATTATTTTTCTATTTTTGTTAATTTATATCTTTAGATCATATGATAAGGTTTTGAGGAGACTACTTTTTGAATTTCAAAATATCATAGTAATACAATAGTATTGGGTAGATTATCATTAAAATTCTGGTACAAATTTATGATTTCAGGAATCGGGTTGTGAAAATAAATAATCATTATAACAAAAATTATAATGTTACTTTGTTCTTTTTCTGACACCTTTTGAATCTGAGAATTTGTCAATTTAAATCTCCTTTTGACAAGCTCTTAGCCTGAAGTTAGGAGTATCACATTTTTGAACCCTTGGTGTTTGGGATAAGTGTATATTCTGTTATGGATTGATTTCTATTGTGTTTGGTATAGAATATAAAGCGTTAGAAATCTTGATAGAGTAGTATCACAAATTTTGCTTACAATTTTATTAGATATTTATAATTAGTTACTCATTTTTCTTCATGGGAAGTAAATTGTGGTACGTGTTTTCTTGAATTGACCAATATATATATATTTTTATTTTTTTTAAAACTTAACAGACACTTAGCTCACTCTGGTAAACATGGGGTGGAAGTCTTTTCAAAGTAAATTGCTTCATTTTTATATTTTCAGGGTGGAAATCTTTTCATAGTATCTGCCTTTTATAGTGGCCCATAAATACCCCATCTTAGTCTGATGGCAATCAGCCACCTCTGCTGGTGTTACTTGGCCATTTGAATATCTTCTGCCATTGGTTAAGGCACAGTGCCAACTCTTTATCACCTGATGTTGCATTTATGCAGACAATGTATATCAGAGTAGTGAATAGCGGGCAATCGCGCCGCTATAGCGGGTTCGCGGCGCGGCGCGGAGCGGTCTGGGCACGCTACTGGCCCTCCATCGCGTAGCAGTTTCTGGGAGCGGCGATCGCGGCCGCAAAACGTGTCCGAATAGCGGGTTTTCGCGGCCAAAAAGCGCCATTAGCGGCCGCTATTGGTTGAGTGGGTTAAAACCCGACTTTACTCTCCCCAACTATGCATGTGGCGGTAATAAGTTAGGTTATTTTCGGGTTTTCAATATTTAGGGTAGATTCTTTCCTTTATATTACTCCCATGTTTCAATTCAACCAATATACACGAACTCTGTCTCTCTTCGAACGTGAGGACTGCCATCGTCTTACTCACCGGCGCCGTCATTTGCTCTTCCACTCGCCGCCGCCGTCTTTTCCGGCCAACCCATAGTTCCGGCCACCCTCTTTCTTCAACACAGGTTTATTTCTTCTTTTCTTCTTTTCTCTTCTCTCTGTTTTTTTGTTCGTCCTTCTTTTCCCTTCTTTGTTTCTTCTGTTCTCTCCTTCATCTCAGTTTTTTTGGTTGTTCTATAGTGCTCTGCTATTGTTTTGAGTCATGGTTGCTTCATCTACTCCACCACAAGTCCCAGCTTCAATCTCTTCTTGTGGTTTGGTTAAGCCTTCTGGAGATAACATTGATATAGCCTGGAAATGGAACAGTTTGAAGAACCTCAAGGATCGAAAAACTGTGACATGTGATTTCTGTGGTCACACTAGCACCGGTGGGATTACCAGAGCCAAAAGGCACCAGATGGGACTGCGGGGTGATGTTAGTTCATGTAAGAAGGTCCCAGCTGAAGTTAAGGTCGTCCTCAAGGATGCCCTTGAGCAGAAAAAAACAGCAAAACAGAGTTATAGTGAGGAGTTGCAGTCTGATGATGATGAACCTGTGCACCGAATTTCTGAAATACAAGCAGGAAAAAGGAGAGCTGAGATTGATGGTCCTTCTGCCAAGAAAGCAAAAACGATCAAAGGGCCAATGGATTTACTTATTCTCAGAAGTTCAGAAACAACCACAACAAAGAAGCAAAGGCAAACAGCAGTAAACGAGCAATGGGATAAAGAAGCAAGGGCAATCTGTCTCCAGTACATAACTCGCTTCTTGTGTAGGAATTCAATAGCCTTTAATGTTGTGCGCTCAAAAAGCTTCAAGGAGATGCTTGAAGCGGTTGGAAACTATGGGAAACATCTCAAGCCTCCAAGCTATCATGAGGTTAGAGTTCCGGGAGTTAAAAATGAAATGGAGTATACAAAGGGACTATTGAAGGAGCATGAGGAAGAGAGGGCAAAGTATTGATGTTCCATTATGTCGGATGCTTGGACGGATAGGAAGAACAGGACCTTAATAAATTTCTTGGTGAATTGTCCATTGGGGTCTATGTTTGTGAAGAGTGTTGATGGTTCTTCGTACATGAAGACCGGTCCGAAGGTTTTTGTGCTATTGGACAGCTTTGTGGAGGAGATTGGAGAGAGTAATGTCATACAAGTGGTGACTGACAAAGGAAGCAATTATGTCATGGCTGGTAAGAACTTAACCTACACTAATGTAGTTTCCTAATTCAAATTCTCAAGTTGTTTATTGCTGATCAATGTTTATTTAATTTGCACTTAGGTAAAATGTTAATGGTCAAGTACCCAAATCTATATTGGACTCCATGTGCTGCACATTGTGTGGACTTGATGCTAGAAGATATTGGAAAGATTGCTCGAATTAAAAGGGCAATACAAAGAGGCGTCGCTCTTGTTGGTTTCATTTACAACCATACTTTGGCTTTGAACACAATGCGGAAGTTCACAACCATATTTAAATTTTTTATCTTATATGTCTATACATTCAAATAGCGGCTATACCGCTCCCGCTATCCCGCTATAGCGTTTTTGGAGGTCGGCCGCTACGCTCCGCTATCCGGGATTGATAACTATGATGTATATGATGGTTGGTTGTTTTTGTGGCCGACATATTTATGAACTTTTGAAATCACTCTCCGAAGTGGAGCATTGTCACTGTTAGAATGTGATTTTAGAAATATATTGCGTTTTACCCTCTCTCTGACTTTTATTTTGCTTCTTTTATGTCATTTGTATATTGAAAATTTCTCTTTTCATAATTTTTTTAATGATTGGTTACTATTCTGCTCTTGCCCCAGTCGAAATCTTGGGGTGTGGCTGGAGAAATGTTGTCCTGATTTGTTACCAAATTTGCCAGGTTTTGCGGAAAAAGTATCCTCAATTTGGCCAGCTGCATAATGGAGTGTTCATGCAACAGGTTCACAAGTTGCCTATCACTTTGTGGAATTAGTTTTACTGCTTTGATTAATTTGTATACAAAGATTTGAATTTTCATGCTTAACAGGATGCTGAAGAATGTTGGACGCAACTTCTATACACACTTTCTCAGTCTCTCAGATCCCCTGGATCTAGGTAACTTTCTTTCTTTTCACAGTTATTGAATGTAATGACTCCTGTGTCTGGTGACCTATATTTATTGTCATAGTAGTCAATGGTGGCCACTTCCAAAGACGCTATAGCAGCATAGCGTGGAGTGGGATCTCCGCTAAGATAGCTGCTACAATAAAAAACTTCAAACTTTTGTAAAACACACCTAACTAATACTCCTAATATTTATAAAACTTCATTATGAACAATAAACAGAGTTTCCAGACTCAAAACTGAAAGGGTCAACATGATTTAGATTGAAAAATAGAATGACAACATCTAAAAAAAGATTGAAAGACAAAATAGAAGTTCTCTGTGCATGGAATATAGAAAGACAATGAAAAAGAAAGATAGAAAGATAGAGAGAGAAAGTTGCATGCAGAACAAAGGAAGCTGCCGAGGGGTGGCTTTGTCAGAGAATTGGCGGGCTTGGCCGGAAATGGGGTGAGGTTGACTGGTTAATGTGTTGGCTGCTGGGATTTGGTCAGAAAATGGATGTGTTGCAGAGCAGAGATGCAAACAGAGAATAGTGGCTGCTGCTCCTGCTATTCTGCCTGCGACTTACCTGCTATAGCCTACCGCCACTTGCGTGACACTGAAATGCGACACTGCAGGAGTTCTGGAGTGGCAGAGGGCCGCTATAGTGCGTCTATTTGGCACTATTAACTACTGTGTTTATTATTTAGAAAAGGTGGTAGATTCAGATTGAATTACCTATTTACCGAAAGGTTGAACTCCGGTTTCTTTATGTCTGGTCGAATTAGTTTAAAAGTTCGATTTCAAAGCGATCTAGTGTGTTTTACAAGCTCTCCTGATTGTATATTGTTTATTTTTCAGTCACTTCAAAATGCCCTGAATATTTATTTCAATCTAATAAATTTTATGGATTGTTTGTCAGTGAAAATCCAGATGCAGTGAAGGCTCTTTTCGGTATAGAACTTATTAGCAGGTAGAGTCATACTCATTTCCTAACTGTTGGCCACTAATGTGCAATAAGTTAATTGTATTCATAAAATATTCTGTGCTTAATTGTTTTATTTGTCATTTGTAGCATTGTTCTTGGTACTATTCGCATCAGTGATTGGACAGACTTCTCTTGAGTGTTTGAAGAATCTAATTGATTCAGTGTTTCTGTCTTCCAATTTTAACTTGTAGATGCCTTGTTATCATCTTCTTTATGCATCCTTTTTTCCCCTCCAAACCTCTGGTGGCCAGATTTCAATTAAACAATCAGTCTTTTATTATATTTTGTGATTTCCTATCTTAATGTTTGTTTCATGTTTGGGACAGCTCGTGTATAGCAAATGTGTACTTGGCAGAACTTATTTTGAAAACTATTGAGAAAAAAAGTATATCCTCTTTTGATGTTTTTAGAAATTAAATCTAAAACTGTATGGTAGCTCATAGAATTTTAATATGAAGACAACTTTATTAACATCCTGAAGATGATAACTTCGTAAATAAGAACCCTTATATTCCTTCATTGTTTTCGAATTCTATGGAATTAGAATACAGTTGCTTGAGAACTTTCAAGAGAAATTAGAGTACAAGAGTACAGCTTTTCTTTTGTTATTTTCTTCATTTTATGGAGAGTTGTTAGAGTATGTTAGTTACTCTGCTGAGTCAGCCTCTGTAGCTTATGCTACAAGCTACCTCAGCATCTATATATAGGACTTGTGTAAACAACTCTAGTTAATAATAACAGATTACAGTTTTCAGTTTTTCTCCTTCTCTCTCTCTCGACTCTCTTCTCTCTCTTTCTAATATGGTATTCAGAGCTTAATGATCCTTGAGCCATGACTTCCGAAGGCAACAATGTTGGAACTCCACCACCACCGCCGCCACCGATAGCTCCAGTTGCTACTTCCTGCTTCTCCTGGGGGGTCCTCACCCATCCCCCCTCTGTGTCAGCCTCCCACAAATCGCCATCCTATGCTCACCAGGCTCAAGTCTAAGATTCAATCTACTACTCATCCAACTACTTTATTAACTCAATCTGAACCTGCTACTCCTCAGCAAGCCCTTGCCATTACCCAGTGGCAGCAGGCTATGCAGAGTGAATATGATGCTCTGCTCAGTAATGGCACCTGGACTCTTGTGGATTTGCCTACTGACAGAAAAGCCATTGGCTGTAAATGGGTGTTCCGAATCAAGGAAAATCCAGATGGGACTGTGAATAAATACAAGGCCAGACTAGTTGCTAAGGGCTTTCATCAACAGTGGGGGCGAGACTATACAGAGACTTTTTCTCCAGTTGTTAAACCAGTCACCATCCGAATTATTCTTACCTTAGCAGTCACCAATGGGTGGAATATTCAGCAGCTTGATGTCAACACTGCCTTCCTTAATGGGCTGTTACAAGAAGAGGTCTACATGCAACAACCCTTTGGCTTTGAAAGCTCCAACCCGACTCAGGTGTGCAAGCTTAACAAGGCAATTTATGGTCTGAAACAGGCCCCCCGAGCCTGGTTTGAAAGACTAACCCAAGCTCTAGTGCAGTTTGGGTTCTCCACAAGCAAGTGTGATCCTTCACTCCTCACTCACACTCAGTCTGGTCATACCACATATATTCTAGTCTATGTTGATGATATCATAGTCACTGGATCTTCCTCTCAGCACATAAAAGGCCTAATCACAAAGCTCAACACAGAATTTACCCTTAAGCAACTTGGGGAACTTGACTATTTCCTTGGCATAGAGATTAAGAAGCTCCCTAATGGCTCTTTGGCTCTGTCACAGACCAAGTACATTAGAGATTTACTATCCAAAGCTAACATGAGTGATGCAAAGGGCCAACCTACTCCTATGGTCAGTAATCTGAAGCTTACAAAGTATGGAGCAAACTACATGGATGACCCCACTCTATACCGGTCAGTGGTTGCGGCACTGCAGTATGCCACCATCACTAGACCTGAGATCAGTTACAGTGTTAATAAAGTCTGCCAGTTCCTTTCCCAACCTCTTGAAGATCATTGGAAGGCTGTTAAGAGGATACTAAGATATTTAAGAGGCACCATTTCCCATGGGTTGGTGCTGAAATCTGCAAAACCAGGGCTGCCTTACACGCTGCAAGCCTTCAGTGATGCAGACTGGGGTGCAGATTTGGATGACAGAAGGTCAACCTCTGGTTCTTGTGTTTATTTTGGTCCAAATCTGGTCTCATGGTGGTCCAGAAAACAGCCTCTCGTTGCTAGATCCAGCACAGAAGCTGAATACAGAAGCCTTGCAGCCACTACCTCTGAAGTTCTGTGGGTCCAATCATTGCTAAAGGAACTCAGAATATGCACTCAAACCCCTGTGATTTATTGTGATAATCTGTCCACAGTCTCCTTATCACATAACCCTGTTTTGCACTCAAGAACCAAGCATATGGAACTAGATTTGTTCTTTGTCAGGGAAAAGGTTATTGCTAAAACACTCTCAGTTTGTCACATACCTGGTCTTGATCAAGTGGCAGACCTACTCACCAAAGCTCTCACATAGAATCGGTTTGAAGCTCTCAGGACAAACCTTGGAGTCATAGATATCCTATCCTTTGTAAAACCACCCTCAGTTTATAAGGGGGTGTGTTAGAGTATGTTAGTTACTCTGCTGAGTCAGCCTCTGTAGCTTATGCTACAAGCTACCTCAGCATCTATATATAGGACTTGTGTAACCAACTCTAGTTAATAATAACAGATTACAGTTTTCAGTTTTTCTCCTTCTCTCTTTCTCGACTCTCTTCTCTCTCTTTCTAATAAGAGTGGATGTAGCAAATGAACTGAACTAGGCAAGCTGAGGAGGCTAGACAAGGCTCACTTCCTAGTAGTTTACGCCTGTAATTATGTATCCATGACTCGATGGGTCTAATTATGGAGGCTTGGCACAACGATTGGAGTTGTTGCCATGTGACTTGGAGATTACAGGTTTGAGTAGTGGAACCAGCCTCTTGCAAATGCAAGCTAAGGCTACCTACTATAGACCCACATAGTGGGTCTGACCCTCCTCTACACCCCGCATATAGCGAGAGCTTTATAGCACCAGGTTGAGGAGGCTAGATAAGGCTCACTTCGTAGTAGTTTACGCTTATAATTGTGTATCCATGACTAAGTGGGTCTAATTGCTGGAGAGATTTTTAATTTGTGTTTTATTCATCTATTTGTTTCCTAGTGCAGCATTTTAGCCTATGCTTTATGGTGCATTCTGGTTGGTTCAACTAATTATGCATGAAAAGAGACAATTCAAACTTTTATGTTTTGATTTTGGAGTCTATTAAAATGCGTATTAATGCCCATAAGTACTCATTTTCATTTGATAAATTGTTAGGGTTCATTGCCAAGAGAGTAATGAAGAAAGCTCAGAAACAGAATCTGTTTATTCACTTAAATGCCATATATCGCAGGAGGTGAATCATTTGCATGAAGGACTGAAACATGTAAGTGCTATAAATGTAACACAAATATGGACTCTGTTTCTTTCCATACACAGTAGTTTTTATATGGTTTACTGAGGATGTTATGTTCTCCTTGCAAGTAGGTTATGTTTTGTTTTATTTGACTAGCTTTATCATCCTTAACATTTTGTTACTTGATCTTTTTTTTATCTCCCACTTCCTTCCATCATCATCCCCCCTACACTACAAGCTTTTACTAATACTTCTGTTTTGATCAAGCTGAACAACTGCACTATTGCACGGTGAAAGTGCGATAATATGGTTGATCGCTGAAAATTACTTAAACTTCATAATATCATTTCTTTCTTTCTATGATTCTGTTTACTATCACCTATTGAGGAAAAATTGTATAATCTCACCTTAGATTGTTTTCACCATGTGAGGAGATCATTAGAAGCCCGAGTAAGAAGACTAGAGGCTATGGATAGAGGTAGAGGGAAGCTAAAAAAAACTATGGGTGACACCATTAAACGGACTTCGAGCTAAATGGCCTTTTTGGGTACATGATTTATGACAAAATACAATGGCATTGTTTTATCCATGTAGCCGACTCACCGTTGTGGGAAAAGGCTTTGGTTGTTTTGTTTACTGCTGTTGCTGAATGATCATGGGATCTTGGTTGTTGTGCAAACACCATTACTTCAAGTTTATCTCTTGCACTGTTACCTGTACATGTCTCTTCTTGGTTTGGTGCAGAGGTCTTAGGTTTGGGCAGAGGTGGACCCTGCTTTAGCATAGGTCTTAGGTTTGGTTCAAATACGTACACAAAATAAAAAAGAGGAAAGAAAAGGAAATTTGCAAGAAAGGAATTCATGGTAAAAATATTTCTTTTTAGGAATTAACCATTTAAGTGGTTATCGATGTTCAACCAGTGGTTAATGTGTAATAACTTGTTGACTTCATTAATCACTTGGGTAGTTAATTTGTTACTTCCCTCTTTTTTTTGTTAAAAAAAAGAAATCTCCCAAAAAATTACAGCTATATGAAAAATTTCAACTTAGTGTGGCATGATTGACATCTATCAAATGAGCAAAGGTCGATTTAGGTTCCCCCTCAGGTGTAATGTTCATGCTTTGGTGTGTATGTGTGTGGGGGGGGGGGGGTGTGAGTCAAATTTCCTAGTTGAAATCTGCAGAGTTTCCCGGTCCAATTATCTACGGAAAAATATGATGTCTATCAAATTGTTTAATCTTATGAGTTATTCTTTGTAGTTTTTCCTCATGATGAATAATTTGTCTTTTTAAGAACTTTTATTAAATTAGCTGACTTTTGTAGGGATTAAAATCAGAGTTGGAGAAGGCATCTCCTGCTTTGGGCCGTAGTGCTACCTACTTGAAGGAATCACGCATCAATGCCCTCCCAAGGTTGATGTTCTCTTTTTGGCTACGATCTTTTTAAATTTTTATTTTTTTTAGGGTTTTCTTTAGCCAATACCATGTAATTTCGGAGTACATACAATTTAAAGCTGCACAATTTTCAGCCACCTTTTATAATATAAGTTACACCAAATATGTTCTTGTGTGATCATTCTGTAAAATCTTAGTTGGTGAAGCATTTGAAATCTTGATTATGTCTTGATGTCATGACTGATAGTCAGCTATGTACTCAGTCCAAAAACCTAAGTTGCTGGGTTATGGTTTGTGATTGTCGAACACATACCTTCATTCAAGAGTCATCTGCGTTTGAAGCACGGACAATGCATAGGCCCATTTTACATTGTGCTGAAATTTAATTGAATTTATGAATGGAGATGGCAAGGATCAAATTCCTGACCACCATGGCTTCGATATCATATCAAGAATCAAATCAATCCATTTATTTTTATCTGCAACGGGGACAATGACTAGAATACAATTGTATTGTTTATTTGTTCATTCTTATTCTCCCACCCCCACACTTTTTGGTGTGGATGCACAAATATGAAGCTAAACAATGATAGTAAACTACCAATTTTTATAAGGTTTTATTTTAATGATGTAGGTCTTGTGGCCTATGCAGAACATAGCGTTGATAGGTTTGGTTTGTAAACCAAGACATTTTTCTTCAGTTTGTTGTGAAACAAGTGGGCATCAGTTTTGTTTGTGATGTACATTGTAATCACTATGATTGGGTGTGGTTATGTTAAGTAACAAAACTTATTTATGAGTCCCTAGTTTGTCTTTCCTAATATTACTAATTTAAGTTATACACCTTCGAAAATATACGAAAGAAATAAAGATTTAATGATAGTACTTATGGTCTTTCTCATGGGTCATAATTAAAATATTGGTCGAGTTTGGATCAAATTGGATCGCTAAATATAACTGTTTAGTCTTGTGGAAGTTCAGATGAAATGGATACTTTTTTCCCCCTTGTTGAGGTTCATTTATTCCTTGTTAATTGCTCGTTGATGGGCGCAATTCTGAAAGTGGTTTCAACTATTGTCTTTTTCAAGGTACTTGACTGTTCAGTTCGTTCGATTTTTTTGGAAAAGGGAATCCAACCAAAAGGCTAAGATTTTGCGGGTAATGCTCACTATCTTTCCCTTTTTTTTTTTGGATAGGGTTGGGTTGTGAACAATTTTCCTTGGGAGGTTTTGTTTTGCTTCTCAAAATTAATTTTACAATGTATTTATGACTGTGCTTGCTTATCTCAGAAAGTGGATTATCCTCTGGTGTTAGATGTTTATGATTTTTGTTCGGATGATCTTCGTAAAAAGTTAGAAGCTCCTAGAGAGGTATCCACTCTGTTTTGACATTTGAATTTTTGTAACAAAAAGATGTTTTCTTAGTGAAATGTGTTGTCTATATTTTCATTTTGGACATTGTGCTTGCAGATCCTAAGAAATGAGGAAGGCAAAAGGGCTGGTCTCAAAGTCAGCGAGAAAAGCTCTCTTCAAAAGGAAAGTGATGCAAAAATGTCTGATGCTGAGGTGAGGAAACAACCCAAATTACATCATGTTTGATATGCAGGATTGTTGATTCCAGTCCTTGATTTCCATGTTTGCAAGCAAAAAATGTACGGAATAGTAATTCAATCCCATTCGTCATTCGGCAGAATTACAGTGTAGCACGAAATCCCATTTCCTCTTAGAGTGCTGGGTTGGGATTTCATGCACCATGGAATGAGATTTATTTTTTCTTTTAACCAAATATACCCTCATTGAGGGTGGGCCCTGGCGCAACGGAAGGTTGTTGTCTTGTGACCTGGAGGTCATGGGTTCAAATCCTGGAAGCAGTCTTCCTGCTTGCCGTGTTAAGGCTGTTTACATCTACCCTTCCTAGACTCCACTAGGCTGGAGCCTCGTGCATTGGGCTGCCCTTTTTACCAAATATATCCTCATTAAGTTTTACAAAATGAGATTACTCATTATGTTTGTACACACTTCAATTTTCTCTTCACTAATAAAACTGTTTATTTTTAGCAACATTTCTTGTTATCAAGTTGGGAGGGGGAAATCTTAAAACATTGCTCCCAAGAATGTACAAATCATATTAGGACAAGACTTAGGAATAATTCCATAGGTACATTAGGTGTTGTTTTCCAATAGGAATAAGACATGCGTAGCAACTCATCAATGAAAATCTAACATGTGTAACAGTTGTTACACATGTCTTATTTTCATTGGAAAACAACACCTAATGTACCTATAGAATTGTACCTAAGTTTTGTCCTTCATATTAGATACATATGATCCGGATGGGAAATAGCCATAACAAGTTTCTCCAGCCTTTGCTGTTAGAAGTTATTGAGTTGTTGAACAAGTTAGATTGGAGAACTTCAGTTACTCATGTCTTCCGGGAAGCCAATCGTTGTGCGGACTTTCTTGCAAATAGGGGTCATTCTAGTTCCTTTACTTGGACAGTTTTTGATAGGGCTATGCCCTCTCTAGCTTTGATTTTGAGAGAGGATGCCTTAGGTGTTAGCTTTCCTCGAGCTGCTGCTTAGTTTGTTTTGTTGATTCCTTTTTATATTAAAAAAAAAAGTTTTGTCCTTCATGTTAGATACACAATATACACTATAATTCATATAAGAAAAGTAGAAAACTTAAACTTCTTGATTTTCTCGCAAGGCGCAATTTTGTCATTATACCCTCATTAATTTTTACAAAAAGACAATTGTTTGTCATTAAATTTGCACACACTTCATTCTTCTTATCACAAATAAAAGTGTTTTCTCTCTTTTTAGCAACATCTCTTGTTATGAAGTCTTGAGAAAAGTTAAACTTCTTGATTTTCTCGTATGGTGCATGTTTGTCATTTATATCAAGGTAGTTAATCCCACCATTTTACAGCACTATAGTGCTGGTATGCTGCATAGCGGCTTCTGACAGCTATGGAAGCTACATCTTGGAGTATTTTTGTGTTGTGCCAGTCATGGCTTAGATGGCGCCTATTGTGACCCATTTCGCGGCTATTGCGGACCCTATAGCTAACTGGGGAACCATTAGCATTTCTTGTCTGCCCACCATTTCCAGCCATCCCACCACATTTTCCAGCAAACCTATTTCATTTCTGGCCAGCCTACCGCCTTTCCTGAAACCCACCCTCCTTCACACCACTCTGTGTTTTGGGTGTTCACTTTCTTCACACCTAGGTATTTGTTTTATTTTTATTATTTTGTTAGTAGTTTCTACCCCATTATCTTCCACAAGCTTAAGAGTTGCAGACTAGTGGTTTACAGCTCACTCACAACTAGTCTATTGACCCTTGAATCTTAATTGACATTTATTCTATTTTTCATGTTAGATGTTTACAGCTGGTTATGACATTTATTACTAGTTTTCAATTTCAAGTGGTGGGCTTCTTGGTTATCACATTTGTGCGTTTGGAAGAGCTTATAGAGAGCTTATGAGAATAGCTTATGAAAATAAACTTATACAAGTAGTTTATGAAAATAGTTTATGGTCTTCCCATAAGCTCTTTTTAGCTTATTTCCATAAGCTTGTCAGAGAAGCTTATGAAAATAAATTGTTTATAGCTTATTTGAAAAAGAGCTTATTGAATAAGCACTTAATTAAGTTGTGTACCCAAACGCACCCAGTTGATATTAATTGCTATTAGTTATATTTTTTCATGTCCTTTTATTTTTGTTAAGACCTACTTATTGGTGTTGTGATATTATTTCAAACAATATATTTATCATATTATTGTTATTAACTTATTATTAATATACAGTTATTAATTTATAATTATGTAGAACTTGTGTAAAAAGGCAATTTCTGAAGTTATATAACATACATATCTATATGTTTAATTTTTGTCTTTTTTGCAATTTTAAATGTAGCAGTAGCTATACCGCTATAGCGAATTTGGGGTTGGCCCCTCCACGCCGCTAACTGGGATTGACTACTTTGATTTACATAAACTTTTGATTCCATTTCTCAATAAACCATTCTATTCTTAAAATTGCCGAAGTGTGAATGGGGAATAGTCATTCTCTTGCCCTCAGCATTCCACGGAATAACCATTGCATATACTAGAGGTTCCACCACGTGGCAATATTTAATGTAGCAGTAGCTATACTGCTATTGTGAATTTGGGGTTGGGCCCTCTGTGCCGCTATCTGGGATTTACTACTATGCTTGATATCAACTTTTATTCCATTTCTCAATAAACCATTCCTTTCTCAAAACCGCCGAAGTGTGAATTGGGAATAGTCATTCTCTAGCCCTTAGCATTCCATGGAATAACTATTGCATATACTACAGGTTCCACCATGTGCTTAAAATAAACATAATCCCTTATACATTTTCTGTTCCATTGATTTAGGGATCATCAAATGGAGGAGGGGAGCCATCTGTAGCTCCAATGGAGGAAGGTAAAATCAGCAACATTCTTCTACTAAATTTTTTTCCATTGCCAATCCTCTTTCTACTTTTTACTCTCAATTTTGTCTATAGGTGAAAAAGAAACACAGATGACTGGAATTTATGATTTGGTTGCTGTATTGACCCACAAGGGTAGAAGTGCTGATTCAGGACATTATGTTGGTTGGGTCAAGCAGGAAAATGGTTGGTTTTCATAAATAAATTGCATTCTTGGTATATCTCACCATATATGGTCTTTTTGAAGTAATCTAATATTTATTTTGTTGGCAGGGAAATGGATAGAGTATGATGATGATAATCCCAAACCAAGAGTAGAAGACGACATCACTAGACTATCTGGAGGAGGTAAGGATATGCAGAATTAATTTGTTGAACCCTTTTTTTGTTTGTTATAATTGAGCCTAGTATGAAATAACAACTTCACATCCTGCAAAAGATCTTCTTATGCATACCTTTATTTATCTTTTTTTTTTTTCAAAGGTTTAGCCAATTCATATTTTTAGTTTCTATTTTTAGGAAGTCATAAGGGAAGCCATCGTTTTTCTCCTCTCTAATTTGTGGCATGTGATGATTAAGTAATAAAACAATTGTCATCTTTGTCGCTAGGTGATTGGCATATGGCTTATATAATCATGTACAAGGCTCGTGTTGTATCTGTGTAATTGCTGCTACAAGGAGCTCACTTGGTGTTTTACGACAGAGATTCGGGGATTGTGAAAAAGAATGGTGTACGGGTTATTGTATTGTACCCTTGAGGTTTGATGCATGTTAGTTATTTTTTATTTGTTTAATTTAGCTATTGTATTTAAATTTTTTAAATGGCTGGTGTATAAGGATTTGAATCGAAGATTGCTATCATGAATCTCCCCCCTTGCCTCGACTGAGCCCAAGAGGCAGTTGAATATCAAAGTTATATTTCTATGATGGAGCCTAGAAAACTTCTGTGAATGATAGAACAATCTCCTTCATGAAATGCTTACTGACCATATAATGAGTTAGATATTTTGCTTTTGATTGAATATATAAGGCATTAGTTTTCTCCCCTCCCCTTGCTTAAGTGGTCGTGAACAGTTGTATAGGGTCTATCAAAACAGACAAACAGGTGCGGCGAAATTTTGGTTCGATATTTGATTGTAATCGGTGAATTTGAAATGTGGTACTTTATGTTCATCGGCCCATTCTTTCAATTGGCATTAGGGGTGTTCGCGGATCGGTTCGGTTTGGTTTTGAGTATAAAAACCATCCGATCCAAAGAGTAAAATATCATGCGGTTCGATTCGGTTCGGTTTGCTTCTTTAAAAAAATCCGATCCAATTAAATGCGGTTTGGATCGGTTCGGTTAGTTCGGTTTGGTAAAAATAAACATGATCAATTAAATGTGGTTTGCCCTCTTTCCACTCTTTTAATTTATTTCATACTACAAAGGCACAAAGCCATAAATCAAGCAAACAGTGCGTCTTTTGTTGAAGACAATAATCTTACTACTTAGACAAATATTTGTACATACGAACACGTTCTATATCAAGCAATAAGTATTTTAGAAAAATTGAATTCTATATATTTGATTCTTTTGAAAATGAAAAGTTATTAAGTTACACCTAAAGAATAAAGATGGTCCAAAAAGAAATTTTTAGACTACAGTGAGTGACCAGTGATGTGCCGTGTGTGTGGGTAGTAAATGTAAAGCGCAACGATATATTACATGAATCGGTTCGGTTGCGGTTCGGTTCGGTTTCAGGAAAGCAAACCGCAAACCGAACCGAACCAATCGGTTCTCATCAAATATCATCCAAAAAAATCCAAACCGAGTCAGTTTTTATCGGTTTTCGGTTAATTTGGATCGATTTGCGGTTTTGTAGCGGTTCGGTTTGGATCTGAACACCCCTAATTGGCATGCATAGACGCATGATTTATAAGGCAAAATAGGTTAATTTGTGTTATACGTTGTTTGTTTGTTTGTTTTTTTTGTTTTTTTTTTTTATATTTTACATTGGTCCTATGAGGTTTTTTTAATATGGTTTTACATTTTATCTTCTTTTTTTACGTTAGTCCTTTCCGTCAATTCCAACAAAACGGCGTCAGATTTGAGAATACGTGTCTATGACGTGTCCCATGTGTTTACGTGGCATGGATGTTTTTTTTTTTTTTTTTTATTGTTTTCTTGGTCTAATATGAGATGTTGAATATTGATTATTATATGAGAACTGGAAGATTTGTTCGTGGGTTTCACCTTATTTTTATGGATCAGTCTTATTTTATGTGGGTGTATTTTTAGTGCATTCCTTAATGCTTTGAGTTTTGGTACATTGTTTCAAAGCTATATGAGGTTGTTGGGAGGTTTTGTCTATGGCATTTTAAAGCTTCCAATTCAAAATTTTGGTTTTCAATCCTTTATCATTCAAAATTTTGGGGTTTTTGTTATGTTGTTGGTTTGAGAATGTGCATTTAAAGTTATTTTTTGCATTTGGTTGACCTTTTTATATATAATATTTGAATTAATTTTGAATTTGTAATTGTAGCACTTGGTTGAGTTTTATCAGTAATTGAGTTTGAATCTATGATTATAGGACCAAAATGAAAATAGAAAACATATAGGATCGATGTGAAAAATAAAAACATGTCAACATTCAGTTGAATGTCACGTAAGCATTAATGGCACTTATGTCGAAATTAATGGAAAAGATTCATGTGGAAACAGAATATAATGTGTAGGGTCAATTTGAAAAAAAAATATTTATATGATCGATGTGAAAAGTAAAAAAAAAACGTATAGGACTATCACCCTATTTTGTCATTTATTTACTAAATATGGATTGGGGTCTTGTTTGGGTAAACAATTCATTAAAGCGATTATGTAAGAAGATCTTATATGAAAAGTTTTAATATCATAAGTTCATTTTAAATTAAATTATTTAGTGTTTGGATACATATGTTGCTTTTGGGGTCGAAAGTCACATGGAATAATTGTCTTGTAAATGAGCATATAACATTTGACCATATGTTGAAATAAGTTTTTGCACAAGACTTTTTTAAGAAGCTAAAAAAATTACTTTATATAATAAACTAAACGATTTTTTAGAAGTTAATAAGTTACTTATTCAAACTTATCCAAATATTATTTTTTTTTTGTACATAAAAACACTTGTACAAATAGAGAATCTATAATAATTTGGAAGGTATGTTATTCAAACAACCAAACAGGGTCTTAATTGTAATGATATGAAGGTTTTTTGTGCTATCAATCAATTATGCATGTCATATCATTAAAATGTTTAATTCTTATAAAAACTATTCTAGAAGTCGTAGCGACCTATGTAAATGTAAAACTAGTATTAAAATAACAAAATTAGCCTTTCGTCCTTTATTTTAATTGTCTGGTTCAACTTAGTCCCTTAACTTTTATTTTGTGTCAGGTTATTTCTGTATGTTGGCAAACGTTTACGATTATCCTTTATGTCCGTTTCCATCCAATATTGTCAAAACTTTTGTTAAAACTCAATAATTAGTTTGGGAGAAAACCCATCAAATACAACAACTGTGTTTGCAAAAAATATAAAGCTCAATAAACACTCAGAGTGAATAAACTATGAAGATTTAAGCTTTACTCCTATTTTGATTATTTGTGTCAGAATAGTCCTCTATGTTGGCCAATGTTAACATTGTTATCCTTAGCGTCAGTTTCTATCTAACATCGTCAAAATTTCCGTTAAAACTCAATAATTATCTCGGGGGAAAACCCAACAAATACGTGTTTGTAAAAATACAAAGCTCAATAACACTCAAAGAGTCGATAAACTATGAAGGTTTGAGCTAAACTCTTTACTCCTATTTTGATGAGCAAATGTTCGATTCGTGCTTGACTGAGGACTGAAAAAGATGAAGAAAGCATGAAGATTTTCACAAAGAAGAACGTTTGACGTTGGTGTGCGTTTTTCTTGAATATCTCTTCTATTTTGAATTTGAAACTCTTCAAATTTTATATAAGTTTCAAACCTTGTAGCAATTTATCAATGTTTAGAGATGGTCTTCGAAGTTTATAGCTTTCTGGAACAATGTACATCTGCTTTATCTGAGTATCGTCGCGTGTCAGCGAAAAAGCACAAATGAGACTTTGACTTTACGTTTTTCTGGAGGGTTGACTGTTCTGCGTTCTTCTGCTGTTGTCCTTGGTAGGATGAAGTACTTCAAGCTTGAAAAACTCCGTATAGTGCGAAGGACTTGGCTTGATAATTCAAAGAACTAGATTGTGACCCGCACATTGCGCGTTGTGCGGTTGGAATTTTGTTTTCAAATTTTATAGTATTCAATTGGGATTAAGTTGACAAAAAATGAGTTGGTAATAAAAGACTACTTGTGTGAAACAGTGAAAGGTAATAGAAGAGTTGTTCTCATTGTAAATTTAAATGATTGAATTACATATGTTGAAAATTTCATTCAAGGATGCTTATTGATTTTGTTTTCACCATTGTTTTTTTTGCATTTTTTTCTCTTGGCCTCGCTAATGTTGCTTATAGCTTATGTTTTATCCTTTTTGTTTCTCCTTAAGCTTTGTAAAGAATTGGTTCTTCATCAGAGGATGTTATCTCATGCATTTCTTTTGTTGAATTTTTGCTTGTCTTGCACTTGATACTTTGACTATTCATTTGATGATTTTATGCAAACTGTTTGATTGGTCGATTGTCTTTTTTGCTTGCCTTTGAATAGTGGTTGTTGTTCTTCATCATCGTCGTCTTCTTCTACTTCTTCTTTACCTGTTGCTTCTTCTTTTTCTTTGGTTTTCGTTGTTTGGGTGAATTGTGCTCCTTATTGTATTAAGAAAAAAGATGTTCGTAGTTGAGTTTGTTGTAAAAGAATATAGTGTTAATAATTTTTAGTGTGGATATATGTCTAAATTGTTTTACCTGTTTGATTGGTTTGTGTATGACTTGATCCAGTACAATGTTATTTGGGATGAAAGTCCTTGCGACTGTATAGTTTTGCAACCCTTCTTTTAAGTTGTGATCCATCAACATTGTTATAGCTTATTCATTACTATTCTGAATATCTCGTAATTTATAAGCCCATCTCATTATTTATCTTACTTTGTTTAATGTAATACAACACATGATTCATTAGCATTGGTAATACCTAATTAACAATAGCTAATTGCAGAGCATGTGGAAAGTATTGGACATTGAGGTGAGGCTAAGAAGACTTGGTACTAATTGAATTTATTGCAAAAGATTTTATCATGTTGAAATATCTTAATGGCACAGAAGATTGAAGACCAAAATAACTTATGGAAAAGAAGGCCTTGACCTTCGATTTTGGTTAGCACTTACTTATACATTTGTAATATCTGCATTAGCAATTTTATTTATGAAGCACTTCTGTATCTAGTATTCATCAACCTGGGTCATTCCATTAGCATCCAAGTGTTTCTTTTTAAGAGTTTCTTTGAGCCTTGTTGAACCAATGATTCTCCATAAAAATGATTATATTGAAATGATGTCTTATTTCAGTGGGGAGACTTAACTATATGGAAAGGGAAATGATTCTATTTAATGGGACAATCAACCAATAGTAATCAACCAATAATGAGTATATTGGTACAATTAATGATGTCCATTTGGTTAATTCCATGATTCAATGACTCCAAATAACATAGTTAAGAAAAAGGGATAAACCTATTAAATGGTATTTAGAGCATGCTACCCTCGATTGTTTTTTGGTAGTTTTTTTCCCTTCTCTCATATCAGAAGTACATCTGTTACGTCTTGTGCACATTGATGAATTGATTACCTATAAACTAAAATGCAATGAGTTTGATCAACTTAGGTTTCCAGTGACAACGTTCTACTACAATATCTGTTATTTGTTTACAACTATTTGAATTGGATATGCATAGGACACACTATTTTTGTTAGTCGGCTTTTCCTTGTAGCCTTCATGATTTTAGGGAAAAGTGTCAATGTATAAAGGGAGGATACAATGTTGGCTTAGCCCAAAGATGCACATAATTTTGAAATGGTTGGCAAATGTTTTTTGGATCCATTTTTAATATCCTCTGAATCTAGTTTTTTTTTTATGTGGAACCAACGTCCTTTGTGTGCAAGCGATTGAGTTGAAAAGTTTATTTAAAAAAAGATGATGATGCAAATAGGCGAGGAATGAACTTGCCACTACAAACCAATAGAATTTGTACCCATAGTAAAATGTTTTAAGTACCCAAAGAAACCATTAAGGGAGAAGAAGTAACATTTCATGATTAGAGTCCCCATTCGATTTGTGGGATGGATTTTTGAATGGTGAAGGGCCTTTGACCATTTGTCTATGAGCTGACTCGTCGTCCCATTAAAGAACCTAAGATATTTAACTAAGCCTTAAACCGTATTATAAACGTTAATGCGCTTTATTAAGACGAAACGCGGTGGAAAGATTGAAAACGTGAAAACGAAATTATATTAAGGCTAAGCCAAAATACGCGTATATCAGAGTAACGCAGTTTAAACGTAAAGTAGGCATACATGCATCTGTTGCCCCATCAGTAGGGCTACAGTAATAGTGTATACATACAAAGTACATTAATACAGACTGAAATCTAAATACGTAAGAAGGCCGAGAGAAAGCTCTTTGGCTAACCACGATCACTTCCCAACCCCTCGAGGCTAGGATCCTGGGCTCGTCCACCGACATCGGGTTCATAAGGAGAGCCATCCAGCTCCTCATCAACTGGTTCCTCCATGGGGTCTTCCCATAAAATAAAAGAAACATACAGAGAAAATACAGGAAGATAAGAAACATGCATCATCAAATATGGAAGAGAGGCATTAGTACATCATATATATATATATATACATGCAGCATACACATACGGAAAACCAACAACACAACGATGCCCATCTCTTGAGTCATATAGCACAACCATCTCAAAAGTCATTCTCTCAGATAAACCTATAAGAGGGATACTAGTCCCTATGTATATGCTGACTTCCCTATATGCATGTCGGCCGATACATCACGTCCCCAGTTGGACATCCCCGTCGGGATAACATCACGTCCCCAATTGGACATCCTCGTAAGGATAAAAAAGTATATCACGTCTCCCATTGGACATCCTGCCTCGGGATTAAAAACATCACGTTCCCAGTTGGACATCCCCTTTTGGGACAAATATGCTGTGGTATGAAATGCTATGATATGCAACAAACATCCTTCACAGGTTGATACCGAAACCTCACACCTAAGCACTCGGCCACGACCACGATGCACTGCATCAACATCAACATCAACATCAACATCACGACGCCTTGCGTCTACGAGCCACAACTCCATGGTCAGGACCACGACGGTATTAACCCGAACAATATCATAACTCACCATACTCTCATCAATACTCAACCAGCCAAGCACAATAAAATATCGCAACAGTAATTTTATGACAGACAAACAACTAATCACATGGGCAGTTCATCATAACAGTTTAACATATAAGCACATAAACAGTTCAACATATCAATCTCAATCAATCACATCATTTAGATTATCATCTTAGTGATGATAGCCCAAAAGTACCTACACCTAGGGTCCAGGCACTTTGTCCAGAGCTCAACCTCTAGTAGGGTTTAAGGTTTCCCCTACACATGTATATATTCTATACTAAGCTTGCCTTCTCGACGATATCAGTTCTTTCTCCCCACCTGAATAGTTTCCTGATGCAACTTCGACTGCGGCTCTGAAACCGTCAGTCGTACACGCTCTCGAACGATCGAATGCCGTCTAATCCTTCATAACACATCACAACCAGAAATCAATAAAACCCAATCAAACTTATCAAATTCCTGCAAGGTTAGGGTTCGGCCTCTATTTATTAAAATAGGCTAGAGGTGTTGAAATTCTACCAACTCTTGGATGAATGATCCTTAAATATGTACAACACTAGGGTAAGTTTTTTTACACAAAAATTTGAAGCAAAACTCATAGATCACACACAAGCTAGGTTCGGCCTAGGCTAAAAAAATAGCTAGGGTTACCCAAAAATTCCTATCTCTTGGATTCATTACTCACTAAGTGTGATAAGACTAAACCAAAGCTCATTACAATAAAACTTCAACCAAAACCTTACCCACTCAACAATGGAGGATTCGGCCCTTTTTACCCATTTGATCTAGAGAGCTCTTTTGGTTTCAATCTCTTGGATTATGATAGAAGACAATGAATCTAGCTCAAAGAAATTGGTTTGGCATTACAAGGATTTTTCTACAATTTTTCATGGATTTTTAAAGTTTAAGCTTCAAGTTGAGAAAAAGCTTGAAACCTAGAGTTTCAATGGAGGAAAATGGAGATTGAGAGCTCAAGGATGAGTTCCATACCTCCTAGATGACAAAGATGAGTGGGATGATCAACTTGCTTCACAACTTTCTTGAAGAATCTTAAGAGAATTTGAGAGAAAGTGAAGAAGAAGTTGAAGAAATGAAGAAAGAATATGGAGGGTGAAAATATGATGAAAGGAGGCGTGGGAAAAGAGAAAGGGAGAGATAAGGAGGTTAAAAATTCAGTTAAGGGTAATTATGTCATTTCACCATAGGTTTTATGGTGATTTCATGGAAATTCAAGGGCGTTTTGGTCATTTCGCGTCTAGATATTTTAAAAAACAATCATGACATTGGTACGCATCCCAAGGTGATGTGACCCGATGTGACTTCATGATTATCCATTCGCGGGTCCCGTTAAATCCCTATTCGGCTCCGTTCGTCACCCGATTGAAGATTTCGCCCAAATAGTTTATTATTATTCCGATTTTTGGGGCGTGAAAACAATTTTAGCAAAAAGGTAGGAAACGTGATTATAATACTAACTGTCTCGTTTACAGGTCAAAGTTAGGTCTTTATAGTAGTAAAACACTACTGTCAGTGAAAAACGCAGATCGGGCTCCGTCTGAGTTTTCGACCCAAAATTTAACCATAACTCCCTACGATAGCGTAGAGCATAACTATGGTCTCAGATTATTTTATTTCACTCTCTAAACCCTTCAATAAAATACAAACACATAAATACTGTTTAATTAATATTAGAAAGCTTTTTAAAAAAAAACGGGATGTTACAGTCTATACTCTACAACTTCATGTCTAAAAGATTATAACCAAATAATAGCTTGTGTTTACCCTCATCACAGTAACCCCACATCTCTATCAAGTTCATTAGGTTAAGCCTTCCAATGCTGCTCACTTCAGTAAGAAACTCTCTTTCTCCATATTGATTAGCTTCCCTAAGTCTTTTTATGGCTGCAACATGGCTATCTGACAATACTCCTTTGTATACAATACCTCCTGCACCTCGTCCAATCTCTTCACTGAAACCTTTTGTGGCTACTTTGAGCTCAGAGTAAGTGAATTTTCTATATCCATTGGTGGCAAGAGCATAAGCATATATATCTGCATCAGGTTCTTGTTTATTCCTAATACATAAACACCAAACCAAAAATATACACAAGGCTTCTAGTTCTCCCAACCCAGTTGCAAACTACAACATGAATTTCACTGATCTATTTTCATGACCATTGTCATATGTTCTTTCTAAGTGCACTGTTTCCATGTTGGCAAGACAAGAAAGACTATATTCTCCAAAAGACTCCTTAGTATCTGAAAGTGATGGGGAAATTATGCTTTTTGGCACTCTCAAGTATATGTTGATCCAATGAAATTCGGTGAACGATAAAATTGCAACTTTGGGTAGCAATTGAACACCCACTCCCCGGACTATAGGAATGCTGGAAGCCTTTGCAATTTTCAACTGCAAGCATAAACCCTTACATTGATGAAGAGTATAATTTGGAAAGAACCTATAGTCATAGCCGTAAAACTCAGAATGGTCTAGAAATAAGAAATGAATTATGTTATAAGAAAGATTGCATTTTGGTTCACACCCATTAGACATATCAGTGTCATCCTTCATCTTATATCCTGGAAGATAGGAACAATTTCTACCAGAATAAGGATCATAGGTACACATACTATTGGAGCCACAAATGCAATAGATTCTACAAGGTGTCAAATTGGATTGCCCGGAAGCAAAACCCACCAAAGCCGAGGACCCCCAAAAGATGTGCATATATAGAAGAATGATTAACAATTGAATCTTGTTAAGTATTGACAGAGTGATCATTTTGTTGAGTCTCTAAAATTTCTGATGTGAATTTACCATAGTTTTGATGAGATTAAAATAGTTATTCAATGATTTAATTGAACCCGTTTGTGATGGTTAACTCGTCTACTCAGTGTGCAAATCAAAACATTAAGTGTCTATATGAACTGAGCTTTAGCGTATTATCACCCGTCTGGATCTAAGGAAAAAATTCACTCGTCTGAACTAAGAAAAGTTCACTCGTCTGAACCAAGGAGAAGTTCACCCGTCTGAACTATTAAAAGTTCACCCGTCTTATGAAGTCTTCACCAGTCTATTGATCAGCGTTGAAAAAATCCCTTCAACTTGTCTAATGAAGTAATCAACCGTCTGATCAAAGAAAGACTCGCCTGTCTGAAAGACTACGCATTTGACGTCATCTCTTTATTAAGAGTCAACCCGTCTAATGAAGTTACTCACCCGTCTGGTGACTAATGTTAAAGAATATATTGGATGAAAGCTGTCTCGTCTCTGAAAAGGAACTTCAAAAAAGTGCTTTACCTGAACACAACTGCATCTTACACTAAAAGGGAAAATCTTCCCTCTGATGGCAAAAAAGCAAGTATAAAGACCTACTAAGACCAAAGGTGTTTCAGAAGTCTTTATCATTCTGATGAGAGAGAACAAGCGAAGTTCCCAAGGCTTTAATGGCTGACCAGAATGACTCTTTTACATTTAATGAAGATCTGCAAAAAGCCAAACCTTCAAATAATGTGTCTAACGGCTTTAAAATCTTTAAGCCTATTTAATGAAAAAGACATTGAAGATTCAAGTTAGAGAAGAGAATGAACACAATATTCAAAGAGCAATTACTCTGCGCATTTATATCTTCATTCTTTAATTATTTATTCTTCAATCATTTGAAGTTATTACACAGTTTTTTAGAACTTCACATTTAATACACTCGTCTGAGGGCTTGTGAAAGACTTGCAACTTGTAATTTACTTTACAACTTCTCTCAAACAATACCCGTCTGAGCCTGGAGAGGCTAGGTGTGCAAACAATACTCGTCTGAGCCTGGAGAGGCTAGGTGTGCAAACAATACTTGTCTGGAGCCTGAAGAGGCAAGGTGTGAAAGTAATACTTGTCTGTCCTGTAACCTGATTCAGTTATAGTGAGAAAACTTGGTGCTGCCAAGGACTGGACGTAGCCTCATTTGTTAAGGGGTGAACCAGGATAAAACCTACTGTGTGATCTCTCTCTTTCCCTAAACTCTTTAGTTTGATTATTTATCTTAACTATCATTTAACTAAAGGGGTTATAATTGTGTTTATCAAACTATTTTCATCTCTCATGATTGTGTGTTTTCTGTGAAAACCTTCAGACGATTTATTAGTCTGATTGACCTGTCTTAGTTTACTCGTCTATTCCTTACACCCGTCTGTGCTTGCGAAAAGGTTTCTTAATTCCGCTTAAATTTGTCAAACACCATTAAATCCCCCTTCTAGTGTTTGCATCTGTCTATTTCAGTTGGTATCAGAGCTCAGCCTCTAGGTTGAGCACCTAACAGTGTAGAGAAAAGATCCTGAAGAATAGATAATGACTTCTGGAGCAAGCTCAAGTGGAAACCCCCAACCTGAAGGAGGATCCATGACTGGACCCCCTTTCTTTAATGGTGTAAATTACAACTATTGGAAAGAAAGATTTCACTGGTTCATCTTGTCAACAAACTCTGATGTATGGGATGTCATCATTGATGGTCCTTACACTCTTCGAAATGATGATGGCTCAGACAAGCCAAAGGCTCAGTGGACACCTGCAAAAAAGGCAAGATGGGATCTAAACCATAAAGCCAGATATGCTATAATCTGTGCTCTCTGTCCAGAAGAATTTGAAAAGGTATGTGCTTGTGATTCTGCTAAAGAAATGTGGGACTCCTTATCTGTCACACATGAAGGAACTGCAAAGGTAAAAGAATCTAAAATTTCTATTCTTGTTAGAAAATATGAATTATTCACCATGGATGAAGGTGAATCTGTTGCTCAAATGATTGGTAGATTCCAAACTATTATAAATGGTTTGAAATCTCTTGGTATAATATATACTAATGTTGAGAAAGTTGCTAAGATTCTCAGAATTCTTCCAAGGCAGTGGAGACCTCGTGTCACTGCTATATCTCAAGCCAAGGATCTCACTTCCTTGACTATGGATGAACTTCTTAGCACACTCATTGTTCATGAGCAAGAGCTCGATGAAGATGTGTCAATCAAAAAGAGCAAAGCCATTGCTCTAAAGGTTGATCTAAAGGCATCTAAAGCCTTAAAAGCTTCAAGGGCAGACGAGTCTGACTGTGACATAGATGAGTCTGAAAATGAGGATTTTGACAATGATGAAGAGACTTCTCTCATGAACAGAAAGATGAAAAAGCTCTGGAGAAAGAAGAAGTTCAGAAAGGAGAAGCCTTTCAGAAAATTCAACAAGGAATCCACCTTAATAGACTAGAGTCATATTGTCTGCTATGAGTGCAAGAAGCCTGGTCACATCAAATTTGAATGCCCTCTTGTAAAGAAAGCTTCCAAAACGAAATTCTTCAGAAAGAAGAAGAAAGGAATGATGGCCACATGGGAAGATCTTGAATGTTCATCTTCTGAAGGAGAAGAGACAGAAGAGGAAGCTAATCACTGTCTGATGCCAATACAGATTCAGAACCTGAAACTGAGGTACATTATGAACTTGAGGAATTGCATGATGCTTATGATGAGCTGGTAGAGGAATCCAAAGGCTTATCTAAGGCCTTCAAATCATTCAAGAGAGAGTATGTTAAGCTCCTTAGTGAGCATAAACAAAAATCTCAAAGTGTGAGATGCTGGCCAAAGAGAATAGCCAGCTGAGGACTCAAAAGTCCGATGAAGCTTCGATCTCAAGTGAAACATAACATTCTGAAGAAGTTGTCACACTTCAACAGAAAGTGAAGGAGCTCACTTCTAATCTTGCTAGATTTGTTAATGGCAGAGATAATCTGACAAAACTGCTTGGATGTCAGAGACACTCTCTTAACAAAGAAGGCATTGGATATGATCATCAAGCTGATCATAAAGTATTAACAAAAACCTCAATTTTCTATGTTAAACCCATTCTAGTTAGAATTAGACCCGTCTATAACTTCTGTGGAAAAGCTGGGCATGTTATGTCTAAGTGTCTTCACAAGAAGAAGAGGAAGTCTTCACAGACTCCTAGAATTAACAGAAAAGGACCCAGAAAAATATGGGTACCTAAAGATAAAATAATTTCTGTTGCAGATATCTTTAATAGGACAAAGCAGACGTCTTTGCTAGTACCTGGACAGTGGCTGCTCACGACATATGACAGGAGAAAGGACTATGTTCCAAAACCTCCAGTCTAAAAATGGTGGATATGTTGCCTTTAGAGGCAACCCAAAAGGAAGAGTAATTGGCGTTGGTACAATTGGTGGTAAACCTCCTTTTCCCTCAATTTCTAATGTGCTTATGGTTGAAGGACTAAGACACGATTTACTTAGCATAAGTAAATTATGTGATAGTGGGTTTGATGTCTCCTTCACTAAAAATGAATGCATAGTCAAAGACAAGAGTTGCAAGACCCTCTTTTCAGCTAATAGACAGGAAAATCTTTATAAGATTGAGCTAACTGATCTTTCAGATCAAAGTGTAACCTGTCTGATGTCTAAAAAGGATGAAAGATGGTTGTGGCAAAAGAAACTAGGACATGCTAGTATGAAACTTATTTCGAAATTGAAAAAGAATAACCTTGTGAGAGGATTGCCTGATATTAGTTTTAAGAAGATGTTTTATGTGATGCATGTCAGAGAGGTAATCAAGTAAAATCAAGTTTCAAATCTAAAAACCTTGTATCAACCCCTAGACCTCTTCAGTTGTTACACATGGATCTGTTTGAACCCGTTAGTGTTGCCAGTTTAGCTGGAAGAAAATATGGATTTGTCATTGTTGACTATTCTAGATTTACATGGGTACTTTTCTTAACCCACAGGGATGAGTCTTTTAAGGCCTTCTCTGTATTCTGTAAGAAAGTACCAAATGAGCAAGGTTTCTGTATTTCTACCCTTAGAAGTGATCATGGGGGAGAATTTGAAAATGAGCAATTCAGACTGTTCTGTGAAGAGAATGGAATTTCTCACAACTTCTCTGCACCTAGAACTCCACAAAAAAATGGAGTGGTTGAGAGAAAGAACAGATCTCTGCAAGAGATGGCTAGGTCAATGCTCAATGAAAATAATCTCCTTAAGTACTTCTGGGCTTCAGCAGTAAACACTGCATGTTATGTGCAAAATAGAATACTTATAAGGTCTATCTTAAAGAATACTCCTTATGAATTGTGGAAAGGTAGAAAACCCAACATATCTTACTTCCATGCATTTGGATGTGAATGCTTCATCTTAAATACCAAGGATCAACTTGGAAAGTTTGACTCCAAGGTAGACAAAGGTATCTTCATCAGATATTCTGAAATGTCTAAGGCATATAGAGTTTTTAACTCTAGAACCTCTGCTGTTGAGGAATCCATTCATATAAAATTCAATGATAATTTAAAGACTGATAGGGAACTATCAGATCTAGAAGATGATCTTGCAGGACTCGACCTTACCCAGCATATGAGTCAACAACCAAACATATTTAAAATTGAGTCTGCTGAGGAATCTGGCAGACAAGTGGAGCAGAAGAGTCATCAGTCAAGTCAACATCAGCATGATGATCTTAAAAGTGACTGGAAATTCAAAGCTCATCATCCTGAAGATCTTATCATTGGAAGTCCCTCTGAAGGTATTAGAACCAGATTTGTCTTAAGAGAGTCAAGCAATATGGCTTTTTTATCTGAAATTGAACCAAAGCATATTGAGGAAGCTCTTGAAGATGAAAGCTGGATTCTTGTTATGCAAGAGGAACTTAATCAATTCAATAGGAATGATGTCTGGAAACTTGTCTCCAAACCAACAGACAAGTCAGTTATAGGAACAAGATGGGTTTTTAGAAACAAGCTGGATGAAGATGGCAAAGTCGTCAGAAACAAAGCAAGGTTAGTAGCTCAGGGCTACAACCAACAAGAAGGTATTAACTATACTGAGACTTTTGCACCTGTAGCTAGAATAGAAGCTATTTATATACTCATATCATATGCAGCACAACATCAAATCACTTTATTTCAAATGGATGTAAAAAGCGCTTTTTTAAATGGAATAATTGAAGAAGAAGTTTATGTCAAACAACCTCCTGGTTTTGAAGATAATGAAAAACCAGATCATATTTTCAAACTTAAAAAAGCTTTATATGGTTTAAAACAAGCACATAGAGCATGATATGATAGACTTAGTTCTTTTTTATGAATAATTGCTTTATAAGAGGTAAAGTTGACACAACATTATTTAAGAAATGCTCAAAAGATAACTTCATAGTAGTTCAAATATATATTGATGATATTATTTTTGGAGCTACTAATGAAAAATTGTGCAAGGAATTCTCTAAGCTGATGCAAGCAAAATTTGAAATGAGCATGATGGGAGAATTAAAGTTCTTCCTTGGACTGCAAATCAAGCAGACGAGTGATGGTATCTACATCCATCAGCAAAAGTACATCAAGGAAATTCTAAAGAAGTACAAAATGGATAGTTCAAAGATCATGAAAACTCCCATGCAAACTAATGACAATCTAAGCAAAGATGAGGAAGGTAAAAAGGTAGACCAAACTATCTACAGAGGTATGATTGGATCTCTTCTTTATTTAACATCTAGCAGACCTGATATTCAGTTTAGTGTCTGTATGTGTGCTAGATTCCAATTTGATCCCAAAGAATCACATCCTAAGGCTGTTAAAAGAATATTCAGATATTTGCTTGGAACTACTAATCTTGGTTTAATGTACTTAAGAACACAAGATTACAGATTAGTTGGTTTTTTTGATGCTGACTTTGCTGGAGATAGAATTGAAAGGAAAAGTGCCAGTGGAGGATGTCACTTCATTGGAGCAAACTTTGTCTCTTGGTCAAGCAAAAGACAGACGACTATTACTCTCTCAACTGCAGAAGCAGAATATGTCTTTACTGCAAGTTGCTGCTCATAACTTTTATGGGTAAAACATCAACTCGAAGATTACTCTATATTTGAGCATAATATATATGTCTGGTGTGATACTTCAAGTGCTATTTGCTTAACTAAGAATCCCATACAACATTCTAAGGCTAAGAACATAGAAATCAAACATCACTTTATAAGAGATTATGTTCAAAAAGGTGTATTTGATGTTAAGTTTGTTAAAACTGAAAATCAATGGGTTGATATCTTTACAAAACCATTAGCTGAGGATAGGTTTAAATACATAAGAGATAACTTGAATATACATTGCATTGTTGAATAACCTGTCTAGTGAGTATTGCATTACCTGTCTGTGATTAACCGTCTGACTCTATAAGTCATACTCATATTTGATATAATCTTTTCAAATGGTTATTATCCTTTAATGTCATTTCTTTATCTGAGGCAAAACATGTACAAGGCAGCTTTTTTGTTTTCGTTTAAAATTAAAACCATCTTTGGTTTTTAAAAAGGGAAAAAGTTTTTTCTTTTAAAAGGTATTTCGTTCTTACATTTTCAAATATCTTTCTCTTCATTTTTAAAATCGTCAAGAGGATGCATCTGCTCAGGGGAAGCAGTTGAAAAAGTCTTTAGGAAAACCCAAGAACAAACTTGCATTTCTTTCTTTTTGTTTTTTTTAGTACCCTTTTGTAATTCTTTTTTAAAATTAACTGGTACACAGCCAATGATGGTTAAATAAAACTATCTTCTTTGTTTCTCTGTTTTTACCTTTTTGCTGATGTCAAAAGGGGGAGAAAGCTAAATGAAAAATGTTTTAATGTTATAAGCTGATATGAACAAATGTTTATCCGTCTGATATGCAAATATGATAAATAACAGTATCTTTTTTTCTCTCTTTCTCTTTTTATTGTTTTTGATAATGTCAAAAGGGGGAGAAAATACTAAGATAAGACTAAGATAAAAAGATCAATGCTTATCTGTCTGATGCTTATCTATCTGAGTATGTTGTAATAATGGAACAATGTTTAACCTGTTTGATTATGTTACAATTGTCTGATACACATACATTTCTACTTTACATGAATTTTCTTAAGTTTATTAAATCATTTAACATGTTTTGTCATCATCTAAAGGGGGAGATTGTTGAGTCTCCAAAATGACTGATGTGCATTTACCATAGTTTTGATGAGATTAAAACAGTTATTCAATGATTTAATCGAACCCGTCTGTGGTGGTTAACTTGTCTACTCAATGTGCAGATTAAAACATTAAGTGTCTATATGAACTGAGCTTTAACGTGTTATCACCCGTCTGGATCTAAGGGAAAAGTTCACTCGTCTAAACTAAGGAAAGTTCACTGGTCTGAACCAAGGAAAAGTTCACCCGTCTGAACTATTAAAGGTTCACCCGTCTAATGAAGTCTTCACCAGTCTGTTGACCAGCGTTGAAGAAATCCCTTCAACTCGTCTAATGAAGTAATCAACCGTCTGATCAAAGAAAGACTCACTTGTCTGAAAGACTACGCAACTAACATCATCTCTTTATTAAGAGTCAATCCGTCTAATGAAGTTACTCACCCGTCTGGTGACTAACGTTGAAGAATATATTGGATGAAAACTGTCTCGTCTCTGAAAAGGAACTTCAACAAAGTGCTTTACCTAAACACAACCGCATCTTACACTAAAAGGGAAAGTCTTCCCTCTGATGGCAAAAAGCAAGTATAAAGACCTACTAAGACCAAAGGTGTATCAGAAGTCTTTATCATTCTGATGAAAGAGAATAAGCGAAGTTCTCAAGGCTTTAATAGCTGACTAGAACGACTCTTTTGCATTTAATGAAGATCTGCAAAAAGCCAAGCTTTAAAATAATGTGTGTAACGACTTTAAAATCTTGAAGCCTATTTAATGAAGAAGACTTTGAAGATTCAAGTTAGAGAAGAGAACGAACACAACATTCAAAGAGCAATTGCTCTGCTCATTTATATCTTTATTCTTTTACTATTTATTCTTCAATCATTTGAAATTATTACGCAGTCTTTTAGAACTTCACATGTAATACACTCGTCTGAATGCTTGTGAAAGACTTGCAACTTGTAATTTACTTTACAACTACTCTCAAACCATACCCGTCTGAGCCTAGAGAGGCTAGATGTGCAAACAATACTCGTCTGACCCTGGAGAGGCTAGGTGTGCAAACAATACTCGTCTGAGCCTGGAGAGGCTAGTTGTGCAAACAATACTTGTCTGGAGCCTGAAGAGGCTAGGTGTGAAAATAATACTTGTCTGTCCTGTAACCTGATTCAGTTATAATGAGAAAACTTGGTGCTGCCAAGGACTGGACGTAGCCTCATTTGTTAAGGGACTGAACCAGGATAAAACCTGCTGTGTGATCTCTCTCTTTCCCTAAACTCTTTAGTTTGATTATTTATCTTAACTATCATTTAACTAAAGGGGGTTATAATTGTGTTTATCAAACTATTTTCATCTTGCATTATTGTGTGTTCTCTGTGAAAACCTTCAGACGAGGTATTAGTCTGATTGACCTGTCTTAGTTTACTCGTTTATTCCTTACACCCGTCTGTGCTTGCGAAAAAGTTTCTTAATTCCACTTAATTTTGTCAAACACCATTCAACCCCCTTCTAATGTTTGCATTTGTCTATTTCACATTTCAACACCCAAAAGAACAATTTTTTTAAGTAAATTTAAAATGACAAAAAAGAAAAGACTTACCTTGTTGATGAACCTTTCATGCTCTTCAGCTTGTTTGGCGAACTTAACGTCCTGTTCAGAAAGCATTTGCTTTGTCTGCTGAGCTTGTTTGGACAACATCTCCTTCATTTGATTTGAGCCAAAATGAAAAATGTGACCAACCTTGCTTTGAATTCTTTAGTCTCCGGTGACCAGCAGCTCTAAGGACAACAATTAAGACTAAGACAATCATTGTTAGAAGATAAAGTTCTAAACAAAATTATATAAAATTGCACAAAAAAATGGAAAGGTTAGTTTTTTTTATATATCTCTGCATCTAACAAACTATAAAATACATCAATAAAGTAGATCAAAACAAATAAACTTGATAAATAAAATGCTATCAGATGCTAAATAAGAGAATACATGCATCTTGCTATATTTGTGAGCCAATAATTAGATTCAAATGCCAAATTATACTAAAAAGATATTAATGTTGCTGATCTAGTATATCTCCCACAATTGCTTTCATGTGTAAAAAACCAAAATTCTTGATATAAATATTGAACTTACTACAAAATAAAGTAGCATTCTAAACAGTGATCAAACATTTCAGAAACAAAATAAATACGCAGAAGCAAAACAAAAAAAAAAAAAGCATATAACTCAAAAATAAAAGATAGTTCAAGGAAAGCCTACCCCTTTGAAGGCACAGAGAAAGACAGATCGAGATATTATCTCTCCTCCTAAATGTTCCTTTGTGATGGGATTCAGTTTAGGAAAAGAAAAAATTCTAACATTTATGATAGTCCACATTCCAACTGCTGCTAGATAACTTTGATTGGGGTTTCCACCAATTGGATTTATGTCTAGGCATGAGATCTCATACTCCAGTTGGGCAAGCTTTACTTCCTGTATGTCATCTCCAATTTCGAGGTAAACTAATATCCACCTCCTGTGGTCAACAAAACCGAGTTGAGATCCTCTCCATTTTCTTTCTTCATTACTGTAGTTTTAGGTATATAAATATGATAATGTGACATTAGGTGGGGTCCAAATATCATTTATACACTCAAAATCATAGTAATGAAACTCTCCATTTATCATAAGAAATAGAGATGATCTTAACCCAACAAAACCTGTGTCCAGATGTAACAATAATTACCAACTTTACTACAAACTTAATGTGTGTTGTCATAGCAAATCCAAGAATGGAAACATGCATAATTTAAAAGTAATGAAATAGATTGTAGCAAATTCACTTAAATGGTAACTTTAATATAGCTTGCTTGGACACCATATCAAAACTAATTGTCGAGACAAAACACTCTCCATAAATAAAATTCATGATTCACACTAAATATTTCCAACAAACTTTTAAATGACATTTCATGATTTTAGCATTCAAAGTCCATCCATTACCCTCTGTTATCAACACCGAATAGGGATAGAGGAATCCAGGAAAATGATAGGGTCAAGCTGTCATTTATTTCAAAAGATAAAGTCAGCCTTAGTGCAAAGGATGAGTCTCAATTTTAAACTAATGTCAAAAGAAATGGTGTTACATAAAATTAGAATAGATCTACAAATGTCAGAATTCAAAAAACAAAGGAACCTTTTCTTATACCTTGGTAGTGACCGTATAGTTAATTGGTTTTCTTCTAGGTCCTTGTTGTCTTCTTCCTCAGCACTGTGAATCCTGTAAGAAAACCTTAAGGATGAGCAAGCAAACACAAGCATAACCGAGATTCCTAAGAGTATTTTTTTGAAACTCCATACCTTCATACACTAGGACAGAGGGTCATCGTCCTCAACTTCGTAACTTTGAGGCCACACCTTAAGGTGAACGCTTTCATGACAATAACGGATGATGGCGGTTTGCGACGGAACTGCATCAGTGGACACACATAGTGGAGAAACTGGAAGGCGACCGTGGTCGATCTGCGTTCTTGGTAGGTGGTCGCGCGGGATCTGCACAACGCGCATAGTGGAGAAACTGGCCGATGAGCGTGGTTGATCTGCGTTTATGGTTGGTGGTTGCGTGGTTAATGGTGCAGATTTGGATGGCGTGAAAAAGAGATACAGGGTGGGAGAATTGAGTAGAGAAGCCATGAAAGAGAGATACGGAGAATTGAGAAGCAGACTTCTAAAGCTACACACGTTAGATTATCAGTGACATGGAAGAACTTGTATTAGGTGGCAAAAAATTGTATGAGATGTCAATGCAATATTTTTGGGCTCTGTTTTAATATATTATAAATAGATAAATAGATAGATAATTCGCTTCCTTAGTTCTTCCAGCTGTTAAGTCTTTTTGACTTGTCATATGTTTGATTGGTCTGAAGTCTCACTTCTCCCGATTCTAATATTAAGCTTTTTGGTCTTGGTTTGGACTTTTGACCCGTCTCATCTTCATAGTGAACTTTGCCATGTCTGATATCATCCCAACTAATCTGGTCTGAACCTTCAACTTTAATCTTATCTCTTTGACCTCCATTCATCTTATCTTAGCTCTTCAACTTTCGCCTTCAGATCCTTGACTTGTCTTGCCTTAGAAATTTATGTCTTTGACCTTTGCTAGTTTGATATCATCTTTTTGGATTCTTTCTTATGGTCATGACTTGAATTGTCTTATGCCTTCTTGATTTAACTCTTTACCATGGAAAAGTCAATCTGAACTCAAGGATGAGTTCTTTTTCACTTGGGGCGGATACTGTAGGGTGAATTCATTGAACTTGATAGAGTTCAGTGTTTCTACCACAACTTCTTCTAGAAAAGTTTGATTCATGCATGGCTGTTGGTATTGGAAAGTAGACTCATGTATCTTTCCAACAAGTTATCAATCAAGTTTAGATTCCAAGGAAAAATAGAGTTCCAAAGTTCTGAAGTGGCACATTGGAAGTTGTAGTTTCTTGTTATGAGCTTTATGTATTTATTTCCCTATTTATGTTTTCTTGTTATGTGTTATTTGTAACTTATGAATAGTTTGTATCAAGTGAAGAAAATGCATACTGGAGTATGTGATCATTTGATGTTACAAATACAATTAAGAACATAAGTTATCTATTTCTCTCTTTTTTCTCTCAATCTTGTGAGGTGGAATTTAACATCCTTTGTGTTTGACCAATTTCTTATTCCTTCCCCTTATCAACTTCTTATCATTCAAGCATGTAAAATTCATCCAATTCTTTTCGGTGCAAGATGATTTCACGGGTTTCACTGACAAGGCAAGACCATTTGACTCTTTCCATTTTGAAGTTTTGCTTCTCAAGTTTGCATCAAAGGTTCAAAGAAATTCATACTCAATTATCAACTCCTGATGCCATGCGTTTTTTTTAACATCAAGAAACGGAACATAGTTTTCTAACTCTATGTCAAGACCAATCTTGTATACTTACAAAAAGTAAAGAATCTGTATCCATGTTGAGGTTGTAAGTTATTAGAGGAGATGAGTCAATTATGTGAATCTTGTGCAACAAATGGGAAGAAAATTTGTCTTTTATCAAGTTTCCAACATTTCAAACTAGAGAAATGGAAGCCTAAAATTTCTTATATGAGGGTGCAGTTTTTGGATGTTGATGCCTTAGTTGATATTTAACGGCTTGTAATTAAGATACCGAAGACCTCCAATTACCACTCTTTTATTTTTACTTCAAACAGGAAAAGTGATGTTGGTTGTTTTGCTATTTATTAAGAAATATGCTTTTAGTTATTTGATTAGCTAAACAAAGACCTTCGAGATAGAACTGATTCCATCCATACTTAACAACGAGTAGCTAGGGCCAACCCAACGCCTATTTAAGTCTAAAGCGAACTCTGAGGTGAAGTCTTCTGAAATAATTTTCATTTTGAAAAAAGGATAATGTAGGTTGACCGACGCTAATGACTGACGGTAATGGCCAACGCTAGGGTATATAAATATTTTTTGTAGTGCAAATACTTTTTTTGAGGCCTAAAGCAAGGGCCTTAGTTGCTTGGCCCTGCAAGTAGCGAATTTGCCTATGCTATGAAAGTTATCATTATACATGTTAAGCATTTGCTTTTAATAGCCCACTATTTATTATTCTTACCTCCTCTCCATTTTTTCCAATTTAAATTCCAGAAATACCCTTCTAACCTTCCCACCTCTATACTAACCCCTTTTTTCACAATCAAATTTTCCTACCTCTCATCAAACTCCTCCCTACCCCCATTGTTTCTTCCTTTTCTTCTCCTCTCTCCCCATATTTTCTTCTCTTAGTCCCAACCCAACCCCACCCAACCCCATTGTCACCTCCGGTGAGGTGCAGAAGGGAGCACAACGGCGATAGTAGCGAGCACAACGATGATAATTTTTTCTATTTTTTTTCGTATGATCTATAGCTTACGACGCAAGGATTCAAATTTAGAATACCTTTCGTAAGGTATTTTAAATTTGAATACCCTACAGAAACTATAGTTTCCGTAATTCACCTAAATTTAGTACACTGTATTCTAATACACTACGGAATGTACACTACGCAATGTACTCATAAACTACATTAACTATAGTTTCTATAAGGTATTCTAATTTAGAATACCTTACGAAAACTATAGATTCCTTAGTGCACTCAAATTTCAGTACATTACGGAAAAAATACCTTACGGAAACTATAGTTTCTGTAGTGTACTCAAATTTCAGTACATTTCCGTAAGGTATTCTAAACTAGAACACTTTACGGAAAATATAGTTTTCGTAGTGTCTAAATAGAATACCTTATGGAAATGTACTCATACGCTATGGAAATTATAGTTTCTGTAATGTATTGAAATTTTTTGAAAGCTTACCGAAGTTTCCATAAGCATAAAACCAGAAATCTTCGACTATGCATACGTCGGAGTGACAATGGGGTTTGGTAACAAAGGGGGAGGGGAAACAAAAGGAAGAAGGAGGGAGTGAGAGGGTTTCACGGCAATAACCAGAGAGAAGGAAGGAGTGAGGATGGGTACTGTTTGTAAAGAAAAGGAAGAAATGAGGGTGAGATACGAGTTGGGGGTAATTAAAGGGGTTTGAGGGGGTAGGAAAAGTAATTGGGAGAGAAGGGGGAGAGTTTTTGTATAAGGATAAAAAGGGATAAGGGTATTTGTGGTTTTTAATTGGAAAAAATCACAGAAGGGGTGCGAAAAGAAAATAATGGGATATTAAAAGCAAAAACCAATATGTTACCCTACTATTCAAAGCTGAGCGACAAGTCTTGTCAATCCAAAATCACCCGCATGAGCAACCATGTCAACATCAAGAAGGATTTTGTTGGGCTTTAAATCATAATGTACCAGAACAATTTTCTCAAAGTCACATACTTAAAGACTTGTTAAACGTATTTTTTTAGTGCTTTTGCATCAAGTTATCCTGATAAATACATTAGTTGACTCCGTTGCACTTTTATACTCTTAATAGAACAAATCTGATTGGAGGTCTCTAACTTCGACTATGAATTTGCTTGCATCGTAACTAATGCATAATATTTCGACATAACCATAGAAAATTTATTTATTGCTAACTCAGACGGCTATATGTGGTGTTTTTTGTTATGATCTAGATTAGCTGGTATGATTTTGATAATGATACGAGTTCAAAGAAATAGTCACACCATTTAGAATAATTATTTTCAACATATTTGGCAACTTTGTTAATAGAAAATGGGAATGATACATGGGTGACATGGTGCATAAAATGCAAAATAAGTGGATTTTATTAATTTAATTATACACAACAGGCATGCACGAAGGCTAGGCTCAAAGAGATATAGACTGGTCCAAATTCATAGTAGTGGTGTTGTAAACTTCTACTCGCTTTCGGCTTGAATCTTTGCAAAATTTCAACAACCTGAAATTCATGAAAAAGTAGGTTATCTTTGTACATTTAGATAAGAAAAATAGAGACACATACCACGATTCAGAAAACGTTAACTCCTTCAACAGGCTTAACATAAACTTCTAGTTGCTCCATTAAACAAAAAGAAATCTCGTTCTTTCCTTTTGTTACTTAATTTAAAAATTTTAAAAAATAGAAAAGACAAATTTCTACATGGAAAAACATTTAAAAAGAAAAAGAAAATAGGAAGAGGGAAAGATACGAAACATATATTGGCATTAATTGGCAGTAATAGTAATGTATGAGTGGCACCTCTACATTCTTTATTTTGTCTTTGTAATGAACTCAGCTTCCATTGATTCCAGCAGAAGGAAAGGAATTTTTTAGTAGATTAAGCTCCTTGATGACATCAACCATACTCATTCTTTCTTTTGGTGGTTCCACTGAACAAGCAAGGGCAATCCTAAAAAGTGAAAGTAAACATTTCTTTACATTATGGTGCATAAGTGTCAAGTTCTCATTGTCACCAGCCCGTTCTAATTCTTCAGGGAGAATAGTTGGGTCCATAATCTGCAAAAGGTGATTTGGAATTGAATTTTTGACATAATTATGAATATTTTGACCATCCTTAAATATGTTATCTGTGGGTCTCCTTCCTGTTAACATTTCTAAAATTAGAATCCCAAAACTATACATATCGCCTTCAATTGACACCTCTGAACCCGTTCCATATTCTGAAATGTAATGTGAAAACGATTAATGCGCTTAAAGTTATAATAAAAATATTAACTCAAAAGGAAATAAAAGATCCAAAACAAAAGGTAGAACTTCAAAGATTTTATAACTTAACTAAACAATATTATGCCATACCTGGAGGAGCATAACCAATAGTTCCCTTTATTCCAATTGTGCTTGTTTGATTTGGAAAGACTCCAATACTTGAGAGTAATCTTGCTAAGCCAAAATCACTCACATGAGCTACAAAGCAATAATCAAGCAGAATATTGCTTGGCTTTAAATCACAATGAATGATAGGTTGCTCACATTCGTATTGAAGATAATGTAATGCAGAAGCAACATCATTAATGATATTTAATCTTTCCCCAAGGCCCAAAAATCTGGGATGATTTGCAACTTCTATTGCCGAATGCAACCAACTTTCTAAGTTTCCATTTGTCATGAACTCAAAAATGAGAGCTTTAAATTCTTGACCTTTGTAATCAATACTGGAACAACAAGTTAAAATATCAACCAGGTTTCGATGCCTAATATTTCTTAGTGCATTACATTCAGCAATGAAACTCTTTTGAGCTCCCTTCTTTTGAAGGTTTAAGACCTTTATGGCAACAACTTTGTCTTCTAGATCAAGAGTTCCTTTGTAGACAGAGCCAAAGTTTCCAGAACCTATTAAGTTTCTTGATGAGAATCCATCGGTTCCATTATGTAGGTCTTGATACGAAACCTTAGGCAGCTCCTCAATTGTTGGCGAGTCAAAAGGTGGTTTCTTGTTTCTTTTCCTCATCCAGTAGATAGTTAAACTAAATGAAAATATGATAAGAAAAGCAACCACACAAATAATCACCGCTATCAACCTTGTAAAATTATGGTGATTTGCAACTTTTTTATCTTTGATAGGGCATGATAGTAGATGTAGCTCTGGGATACCACCACAAAGCTTTTTATTGCCAGACATGGTGATTGCGCTTGCATTTCGAAAGATACCTTCTGTTGGTACCTCGCCATCCAACATGTTAAAAGAAACGTTCAAGTATTCTAAAACAGAAATATTCTGCAAACCTCCGGGAATTGGCCCAGACAATCGATTTTGTGACAAGTCTAAATGTCGAAGGCCTTTCAATGAACCCAAAGAAGGTGGTATGATTCCTTGAAAGAAATTTCTTTGCAAATAAAGGTACTCTAAGCTCATGCATTCTCCAATGGTTCCAAGAATGTCACCAGCTAAGTGATTCTCAGAGACATCAAGGTAATCAATATTTTTTAGGTTGCCAACTTCACCAGATAGACTGTCACACAATGAGTTTTGTGACAAGTCTAGTACAGTTAAAGAGAAAATACTAAAAATCTCTGAGGCTATGATACCTCTAAGGTTGTTTTGTGAAAGATTTAGATATTGTAACTTTTGGCAGTTTCTTATACTTGGAGGTATATTTCCTTCTAACTTATTGTGTCCTAAATATAAGTAAAACAACTTACTGAGGTTGCCTATGGAGGCTGGTATATCTCCTGACAGGTTGTTTTCACCTAATTCTAACTTTTGCATCTTCTGAAATTTCCCAAAAGTAGCTGGAATAATTCCATCAAAATAGTTATATTCCATGGTCAAGAGAATTAAACTATTTAGATTTGCTAATTCTGTAGGAATCTTTCCAAATACTTGATTACCACCAAGATATAATTGACTCAATTGGGTGGACAAATTTCCTATGAAATTCGGTAAACAACCTCCAAAATTGTTGTAGGATATAGAGAGCACACGCAACTTACTACAATTTGTCAATGGCTTTAAAAAATCCAGGTCCTTAGTTGAATTGCTACCAAGATGATTATAAGATGCACTGACTGTCCTAAGATCTTGTAGCTTCCTAAGATTTGGAAAATGTCCTACAAAATGGCTTCCAGCGATATCAATTACTTGAAGGACAGATGCATTTGTGATGGAAGTTGGGATTGGACCTGATACTTGATTTGCACCAATGTCAAATTCTTGTAGATTGGGGAGGGTGTGGAACATGTTGGATGGAAGAGAGCCATTAAGTTGATTGACTGAGGCTGAGAGTGTAATGAGAGATGACATATTATAAAGAGTAGATGGAAGCATACCAGATAGTTTATTTGAATATACGTCTATAAACTTGAAGTTTCTCAAATGGCCTATTTCTTGCGGAATATCTCCCTCCAAGTTATTATCACCTAGCACAAGATGGGAAAGAGATGAAAGATTCCCTATGGATGATGGGATTTTTCCTGTTAATTTGTTTGTGAGAATGCTCAATACTTGAAGCATCCCAAGAGAGCCAATTTCAACCGGTATTTTTCCAATCAAATTGTTCCTCGAGAAGTCAATGCCTTTGAGTTTAGAGCAACTCGTCAAGTTAGTAGGAATTTCCCCACTCAACAAGTTATTGTCAAGATAGAGTGTCTGCAATTGCACTAATCGACCCAAATCTTGTGGGATTTTTCCGTACAAGTTGTTATTTCTGAGGTTGAGGATTCTCAAGAAAGAGAGATTGCCAACTTGAGAAGATATGGATCCATGCAACTGATATCCTTGCAGGTTCAACTCGATAACTCTTTGATTCATGGGGCTGCATGTGATTCCAGGCCAGTTGCAAAAATGGGTAGAACTATTCCAAGAATGCAATGAGTTATTAGATATTGATTCCTTGAATTTGAGCAATGTCAAATGATCGGTCTCGTTTCCTAATGCAGAGGCAGTTGCATTTGGGCCAAGCCATGGTGAGTTGAAAGTAAAGAGAAGAAGCAAATAAAGGTATGTAAACCTTAATGCAGGTAACATAAGAGAAAAGGGCTTCATTTTTGGTTGAGGTACAATAGCACATTCCTTCCCTCTCTAGCTTCATGGACTTAAATACTGGTCTGGACACAAAACATATAGTGTGATATCTTTGAATCTGCTAATTTTGATTAACACTGGCATTACCTAAAAAGCAAGAGTACCATCAAATCAAATAATATATATCTTGTTTCCTAATACAAAGGCTTTTATGTTTGGTCAAACCGCGTTATGTTTATAGTCAAGATAAGAATAATGTCTATGGACCCCAGAAGCATGTGACCCTGGAGCAAAAGCGAAGCAACACTGCTAAATCACCAATATTTGGAACCTTTTGATCACTTTCCAACGAAAGTGTAATCATCTAAATTGATTAGATATGAATGGTTATACTTTTCATGTTTATTATGTGGAAATTTATTAAACTCCAAACTGTCTTCAATTAATTAATTTTGATCTAGTCTAAGAAGATAGGCGGCCACTAGCTATCTCTTTCGTCATCACTTCAAGGGAATGAATTTTCCACCTTTCTTTCCCTTCTTTCTGCAACATGATGGGTGTGTGTCACTAATAGGTTTTTGATACATAATATCTATAAGGATTTGTAGTTTTCTTCAATTTAAAAATCAAACATCACATTATCAAGTTATCTTAGTCACCAATTTTTTTATGCATAGCTTATGGTTATGTGTGCATGCATGCTAGCTACTATATATAGTTAGACTTTTTTTTTATAGGCAAAAAACTTAATTAAATAGAGTACAAGGGGTACTCAAACCCATATACAAGAAATTCAGAAAAATTACATAGTAAGTAACATGCAATGGCATCACAATGAGAAAAATCATCCCAATTATATTGACATCACAAACCAACCACATCAATCATGTGCAGCAAGCGACATTTAAAAATACAAAAAGAGACCAACAAAAAATAGGTACCAAACAGAATATTTTAACTGTAAAAAACTCCACCAAGATGAAAGAAACAGCACCAGACAGCAATTCATGGGGCGGCAACTATCCAAACTAGAGAAAACAGCACTACTACTACTCCACTGGCGAGACATATCCCAGTAAGCATTTGAAACCATGAGTATCACCATCCAGAGCAACCATATGCTACTTATCTTTTGAGATACTCTACTGGGTTAATAATTAGCTAGAAAACATTTATTCCCACCCTTCATGGCAATAAACCAATTCCAGGATCTAATCTTTATCATGAGATCTATAGCTAGACCCGTAAAATAATTAGCTAGAATAATTCAACACAATTCCATATACAAATCGATCCTTTCTTGCACATAAATATATTTTTTATTTCGTAACATCACAGTGATGGAACCAAGAAGGGCAATGTGAGCTCCCATATCCTTTCTCGAATTTTTTTAAAAATTAGTTATAGTTATATTGTTGTAATATTTTCTATAAAAAAATATCTTAATATAAATGATATTGCTTGATAAGTTCGTTTCTGCAATGCATATCAATCTTGTGTTATTTTCACCATTTAACTGCTTCAAATCAAATTCAGAAGTTCCGTGTCCTACCAAGCGAGATTGACTGCGAAATCAGAAGGCCCCATCGGTTGGAATTTAGTAATCACTATAACCCCTGAATTGGTCCAGTAACAGTAGTGACTATGAAATTTCCTTGGAGATAGAAAAGCATACTATTATTGAGCATTCATACTCGTAAAACTCGGAGACATTGGTGTTTGTGAATGACTGGGACAAAGTCTTCTAGTTGGAGCTTTTTGCATATTTGCATAGAAGTAAGTAGAACGTAGCATGCTAATCAAATAATGGTCTTGCTAATTTGACACAGGTTAAGAAATGAAGGAAAGAAAATAAGATTTTATTGAAAAACACAAAATTCAACTTTTCAATATTTTGATTACATATATAATTATTTTCTCACAAGACCTTACCTTTTGAATTCCTTAAGCCCTCCCATCAAATAATACAATAATTCAATCAAAACATAGCCTGTCACACAGGAATTGAATTAAATTTATGGTGTCAAATTAATTTTATAATTATTTATAAGAAAATTAAAATAGTTGAATGTGTTAACCTAAAAATATATATGAATTTTGAAAAAACATTTGCCTTTTATTACTCTTCAGTCTTCATGTCCCTGAGATTTCTCTCTAGTTTTGTTTGTTAATTAGTGTAGTCATGCACCGGTTTATACGTACCCTAGTCAATGCATGCTTGCTTCACTTGTCTGCTATTTTTGAAATTTACGTTGACTTCACCAACGTTTCTCTGGGGGTGGAAGGTGAGGATTTTGGTCATGCTAGACCACTCGCTGCTTTTGCAACGTGATGGAGTCATTTGTTTAGACCCGTGATCTGCCTTGCTGAAATTAAGGGAATTACGTTCTTTTAAATATTGCATTTCAGTCCTTTTCATTTAGATACTTATTCTTTAGTTCTTCCGGTTCAAATTGTAAATTTTCGGCAGTGTTTTAAAAACCGGTCTTTGATCATCGATCGGTGTCCTCTCTGACCATACAAAGTAAACCAAAATCCGGTTCAACCAGCCTAAAATCGGTTAAACTAACGTAAAAACTGTTTTAGAGACCGGTCGGTTCATTGTTTTATTTTTTATAAAAAAATGGAACGTACTTTTAAATTTTGGTCCAGTTTGTTTGGGGGCTTCAGGACTTGAGTGATTAGAGTCCACTCAATATGTCTCTTTGGTTAACTATCTTAGTCAATTAAGACATATTATCTCAGCAAAATTAATATTCTCCTAACTTAAATGTTCTGAACTATCATGCATCTTAAAAGCTGTATTTTTTCTTTAACTTTTTGATTGATCTCTTTATTAATGTGGGTATATATACCGGTTCGACCATCGGTTAAATCGGTTGAATCGGTTGAACCTTGAACCGTTCTCCTTTCCGGTCCTTCGATTGGATCGATTCTTAAAACATTGATTTTCAGATAAGTATTCATTCATCTTCCCCGTAGACCCAGTGTGGCGGCATGACAACTGGTAAAGGTGAAGGAATCCGTTTGAAACACAATAAGGAAGTTGAATTATGTTTCTTAATTTTTCGAAAACCTTTTTCGCAAAGCAGGTAACCTTTTAGCAAAGCGTGGACGCAAAAGCAAAGATTTGGACGCAGAGCGCGTAAATAAGAAAACAATGGACGTGCGCTTAAACGTTTTCTTTAGAGACCCTTGTTAAGAAAACAATTTCAATCCCAAAGGTTAGTGATAAAGTACAAACTAAAGAGCAGAGATAGATATTATCCTAGTTCACTCTTAACCCAAGAGCTACGTCTAGTTCCTTTTAATTACTTGAAGAATTTTTCCACTAAAAACTATTACAATCATGAGAGCATGTTTGAGAAAGCTTGATTATCAGTTTTCAGCTGTTTTTTTGGGGAAAAAAAAACTATTTTATAAGCAATCTGATTTGTTTGAGTCTTTAGATTAAATTTATGAAAAAAAATTGAGTAAAAAGTTGTTTTATGTCATCTAATTTGTTTTAACGTAAGATTGTTGTGATTTGATTATTTTTCATTCTCAAAACTCTGTTCCCTATTTATCCCTACAAAACAAACTTTCAAACAAATATTATTAATGTATACAAATAATTTCATACACTTTTTCTTAATTTATTACGTAAAAGTGATTTTTTTTGCATCACCCAAACGAAATAAATTATCTTAAAATTGTTTTTCAGCAAACATACCTAAACAAAAACATATTCTGTTTATAATCGATTATCACAATAATCGATTATACATATAATTGATTATCAGCATAATCTATTTTTTTCAGCTTTCCGAAACACCCTCTTACAAGTATTCTACCACTTCTCCAGGTACATGTATTCTACAACCTCTTCAGGGTATGCCAAGTGTTAGGCTTGATTAATGGGTACAACTTGTAGTAACATGATAACCTATTAACCACTTATTGAAATTCATTAACCATGGATTTGCACAACATTAATCCCTCAATTGTTGGATGCGGGAGTGGGAAAATAAAATGCGTATTTACAACATCGCCACCGGTCAATATATGATGTCCCACGTTGTCGCAAATGAGAGGTTCAAATATGATTACTCTTTTTGTCATGCTATGTGGGCCACCCACAATGTGAGGGAGTCATTTTTTACTAGTTGAATGCATATTGACTACGTTACCACGACCAAAATCTGTTGTATAAAAAAATTATGTTTCGGTGTCTTCCACCAATCAAATATTAGAAATAAGTACAAATGTTAATGAGTTACGATTTTGTTTTCTTAAGAGTCAAATTGTTATTAACGGGGGACAGAAAATGTGACATGAAATTGGGACAAAAGATCTCCATCCCGTTACCACCGCATCCCATACGTTTAGACCTGTGATTTGCCGCTGAAATTAAGGGAATTAATTGTTGGAAAGGAGAAGTTTTTTGGTTGCATGAAGCTCTCACAAAAAAAAAAAAGACACTACCAAGATGAATCATAACAAGGATATTATGTTACTTCTTCAATTCTATTAAACCTTTGGTTTCCAAGTTTTCATGGGCTAATGAATTTGATTCTTAATAAGCAATAACAGATGGACCTCGTCATGAAAGAAGGTATTGCACAACAAATACTATAATTGAAACTGAGTTTAGGAATTAGGATACCTCATCATGTGTGAGTGTGAATAGCAAAGGCCAATATTAATGACAACTGGTTTACAACGAAAGTACAAAAAGAAAAATGAAAAACCAAACTTCGAAGTTCTTTTGATCTTACTCAAATGAGTCCCATTCTAACTTAAAGCTAGTATTATCGAGTATAGATATTGAAAACAGATGCAGGTTGTTATTGGCATCTAATCAGGCTAAAGAATTTTAATATCCACACTTGCTAAAGGGAAGTGCTGCCAAACCTTTGTACCGAATTGTATTAACCTCAATAGTGCTGGCATACACATGATTAAGAACTCAGGGATTTAAATCACAGTATAGAAGTAATTCAATTCTCTCACATTCAAAGCACCCCTTTTATGATGATTCATTATAAGATAAATCATCCAATAAAGCACAAAACCATAACCAGTAACAAATTTACAAGAAAACAAGACAGTTCAATAGTTCATACTCCAAACCTTGATTCACTTCTTTATGCAGACTGATGAGTTGACATATGGAGAAGCATGTTCAGGGCCGTCTTAAACATTTTGGGGGCCCTGTTCTAATCTTAAAAATTGGGCCCTTAATAAAAAAAAGGACAATTTTAATAATTAAATATTATTTCAAAATATTATTTCAAAAAAAAGGCAATCTTAAATATTATTTCAAAAAGGATAATTGTTCTAATCTTAAACACCCACTTCAGGACAATAAATACAAAGAAGATTATTAAAATCCTACCAATACAACTTCAAGCTAATATCAATCTTCTAGCTACTTAAAAAGAGCCTTCTTTCTAAAATATTTTTTTTGGTCAAAATAAATTTTGGGGGCCCCAAATTTTGGGTCAAATTTGAGGCCCTGTGTTGTTGCACTCTTTGCACGCTCTTATCGCCGGCCCTGAGCAAGTTGATGAAACTCAAGCACAAAGAATTCAATTCATTCAGAAAAATGACTCTTACCAAGGCAGGCAGCAACTCCACATATTAGAAACAAGTAACTAATAGATTTTCATGATTATGATTAAACAAACAAAAGGTCTAAGACAATGCATATCTTAATTTTCGGGGAGCAGAATGAATTGCAAGAAAAATAATCATGTAGGCAAAACACCAGGCTTCAACAATTTCATTACTTCTCAAATACATCATATTCTCATTACTTCAACCAATGAGAGGTGTGAGTTATTCTAGGCTAAGTTCTAACAAAGTTTATTTATTTATTTATTTTTTGATAAGCAAAAATATGAGTCTGTTTGGGTAAACGGCTTAATTAAGCGCTTATAGGATAAACGTTTATCATATAAGTGCTTATATCACTACAATAAATTTGTCATATACCTACGGACATTTTCAGTGACAGTCGCTAAAACTGTAGGTATAAATATTAATGTTAGTCAAACCGTAGGTAAAGGTAGATGAACCGTAGGTAAAGCCTATTGACAGTCAAATACAACTGTAGGTAATTGTATGTGGATCGTAAGTAAAACCTATAGTGACAGTCATTTCCCGTTGTTATTCGTCCTTCATAATGGACAGTTGGACTGGCCGTAGGTAAAAGTAAGTTTTACATATACTTACGGATTTTAAACATATAATGACAGATTTTGTCTGTCATTGAAAGACAAATTTCTTGTAGTGTGTATAAGCTATTTCTATAATGAAAGAGAAAATATAGTCAAACTGTTTTCATATAAATTATATGCTGTTTTCATAAGCTATCCTGGAGAGCTTATCAAAATATGCTGAAAACAACTTATGGACATGTTATAAGCTGTTTTCACAAGCTCTCCCAAACACTCTGACAAGTGCTTATGTCAGTAAATAAGTCGAAATAGGCTGTTTATAAGCCAATTCAAATAGGCCCTATATTGATAGCAGTACAAGGGATACTCAAACCCATATACAAGGAAGAACAAGAGAGAAAAAGGACAGGCCAATGTAAAACCCATATTATCTCTAATAACCCAAAGCTACACAAAACAGTAGTATGCTCTTTACAAAAGCCAAGCTCCCACCAAAAACCTATGCAAACAGAGAATGATGCCTATCTTTACACCAACGCCAGTGAAAGCAGAAGCTACCTATGGGGACAGAAAAGTTACAAGCTTCCATCCAAACCCAAAAGCTTGCTGGATAAAGACCACACGCAACTGAGCACCAATCAAAATAAATGTTGGACACCAAGTATAAGGTTAGGCCCCGGTGTCCTCCTGGTCCAGAAAAAACCATCCATATCCAAAGTGTCCAACAAAGTTTATTTGTAGTTGAGTTATTTGTGTGAAAAAAATATAAATAAGAAAACAGCGCTAAAGTAATAAAGAGAGAAATGTAAAAGACTAGGAATATGTCGGACCCGCATTCTCTGCATTTAAAAAATTCATGCATTCATGTATTCACTCTAATTTATGGTCAGGATCTCATGTACCTATTTTTGAATTAATATATTTACCATACACAAAATTTAATCAATGGTTAAAATTTTCCTACAGTAAAAAAAAAGGTGACCGCAAGGAAGCCATTTCCAAGTACGTCACCCTGATATTAGCTTTCACTCATTTAACTCTCTTTTAACATTATTAGTCCCTTGAATTACTATTACCACTTTGCTAACTTATTTATCAAAGGTCATGCTTGATTTGCTAAAGAAGCTGCTAATTGCATTGTAGTGATTCTATGACAGGATTGGTATAAGAGGGAAGAAGGTCTCCTACGATTTTACTCTATTTAAAGGACAGTTTCCTAAATCTGCAACAAAGTAAATTCCATTGACCATCATGAACTTCAAAGTTCAAACCAAAATTACCATATAAATGGCTTCAACAATCGAAAAGAAGTTCCAGCATTAGTTTGACACCATAAAGTCTAATAAGCATAAACTAGATAAGGATTAAGGAACCATTATTGGACCTCTCCTAGTCATTCTAACCTAAAGCTAACATTTCCCTCAGTAAGAGTTGGCAGTACATCTAAAAATGTCTTACAATCAACAGAATTTTCATTTCCATCACTTGAAGAGTAAGTGACCTTAACATCCTTCAAGTCATGCCACCAACATTTGATATGCCTTGAACTGCAAAAACACTCTTCCTTTTTTCCACTCATTAGGGCCTCACAGAGAACCTGTTTTAGACAATTGACAAAGAGAGTTAGAAGCTCCTTGAAATATATACTTCTCTTGAGAGAAAAAAGGCATTCAGACTTGAATATCAAATTTTATGTTATCATAACTGAAAAATCATATCAGATACGTTTTAACTCTCTCTTCAGGGCAATCAAATGAAATAAATCTCACTACTTGGAAACATTGACACCGTAATACCTTAATGATTGTTCTATTGCTTAACCCACAGGAAATAATTGAGGGGCGACAGCTCCAAAGCAAGCTCGCTACAAGAGGAAAATAGATGATTATTTCAAATGAAGCATGTAGGTGTAAGTGCTTGATCACTGGCGGAGGGACTGAGAAATCTTGCAATACATCTGTCTCAACCTATAGAATCCAATGTAAAGTACAAATCAATGAAACAAGTTTAACATGTAAGTAAATATGTTGTTGTTTTTATCTATGATAAGCACACTTACATCTTGTCGAATATGATATATGGATAGGGTTGCTAGAACATTTGTGCATGGTAACTCTAGGAAAAATGTCCTCAACTTGCAATAATCCAAAGCACCACATATATAAAGCGTAAAACTAATCTCCAATTGTCTTGAACCATTCAAAAAGGATATTATTGGTAATTTGTTATAAGCGTCATGATAAATATAGCTGCACAACTTTATGGCAACAAGTTGGGAACAAGACATATTTACCCACCGAGGCATAGTGCAAAACTTCAATTCTAAGATCTGAAGGGTAATGAATAAATGAGAATGTTGAAGAAACCATCGGTGAGTGATGTTCCAACCTGTCAAAGATAGCTTTTTTAAATTGATGCACTTGTCCATTTTGATACTAGTCTCCCACAATGCCATTTCGATCCCAGTAGCAGAATTATAATGAAAATTCTGGAGACTTGGTGCATCAATTTCAACCTCCATAATAAATCCTACAAGCTTAACTCCCTTGAGCTTAGAAAGGCCGTGTATGCATACAGAATCAATCCCATAACACCTATCCAAAGTTATATATTTAATTAAAGGACAACTTGTCAGAAGATTTTGAAAAACCTGTTTATCTACGAAACGGACACTTGAAAGGGATAATACTTTCAAGGAAGAAAACTTGATCGGATGATTCAAAAATGCTTGGTCAAGTGAGATACGTCCATTTAACCTTAACTTGACGAGTGATTTGGCTTCAAGTACACTTGAAGGAACGTGATACCGTTCAGCGGTAAAATGTAGAATTGTAATGTTTAGCACCTCAACACGACATTCGCTTGCAAGCTCCATCCAATAATCAATACGGGGATATAATGAAGAGTGAATCTCCTCATTTAAATACATGCAGAGCTTGAGTTGTTTTATAGTTAAACATTGATTATGGAACCTTAGCAAGAAGTTGTCGACAAATTTGTAGAAGCTGTTTCTTGTCATAAAATCTCCCTTATTCAGATGTTTATCATAATACCAGGATTCATCTAAAACAAACACCAAGATGGGAAAGGTAGACCATGTTTGTCTCCAAGACTTGGACAAAACAATGGTCCTTGCAGAATCTTCGTGAGGAAGCCTTGACATGATGTCATGAAGGATGAATTCTGGTAGATCGGATATCATGTCCATCGCGCGTACCACAAAGTTTGTACGTTGACGTCACAATTCAGAGTTTCTTTTTGTTATGAATGGCCTAACCTCAGTTGAAGTTGGAGAAGGTTTACTTTTTACTTCCAAACCAAGGAGAGAGAGTCTTTAATAGTATAATTTTTACTTTTATATTGGGCCACGTACTCTTATGAATATAGAGCAGTTTCGATATGATAATCAAATTAAGATAACGTTTATCCCGATAGATAATAGATAATAGTTGGCAAGTGTAATCCAGAAGATTTTCAATTAAAGTAGGAGTTCATGAAGATGAAATTTAGATCTACCTGGAACTTTGCTAACTATTAGTTTTTATAATTGCAATAATCTGAAATTTCAAATTCAATCTTTCCTTTATTCTGAGATTTGATTGAAATATTTATTTTTCACCATAATTTCTCATTTATTGTTATAGATGCAATCAAATAATTTTTCAATTATTCTATCAATTTTCAATCAAATCATTAAGATCATAAAAAAAAAAATTCAAATCATTAAACCAATCAATATTCAACTTATCAACCAAATATTTCTCCAATGGTGTCACTCCTCTATATGTTACCCTTAAACGGGTCTTTCAGCTAAACTCAGATTAGTCCAAATCCAATGTCATTTACGAATACTGAGAATCTAGGCAAAAAAAAAAAAAAAGGATTCCGATCGACGCAATTGTTATGAAAGATTCCCTACATATTATAATTGTTATGAATAAGATGGAATGAATCCGGTCAATGCAATCGGTTAAAATTAGGTGCCGACATCAACCCCTTTCTTATTCTTTCGAATAGAAAGGATTTGCAAATAAAAAAACTTCTAATTTTGAAAAAATATATATAAAATAAAGGTATAATTGCACTTTTAGTCCCCCAAATATAATCTACGTGTGATGTTCATGTCTTGACATTTTTTTTTATCTTTTTGGTCTCCCATTTTAATTTTCTAGCGTTGCAACTTGCAACTTTAGTCATTCTGTCCTCCTACCGTCTTAGAGCCTGTTTGGCAAGACACTTCAACGAGCTTATAGCGGATGAGAAAGTAGCCCCGTTTGGTAAGTGCGTCTGTCACGAGCTTATAGCGTTTTTTCACGAGCTTATAACGTTTTTTTCAGACTCTATTTGAAGTAGCGTTTGAGCTTATAGCTTTTAGCGTTTCATTTTTCTTTCCACTTTTATCCTTATTATCTTCATTTAATTCTACCTTTATTCTTTTCTCTCTCTTTTATGTAAAATCATTAATGAAGATGTCCTTTTATGTCATTTTATATTTTTCAGCTAGTTCAACCGCTAGTTTTACCAAACACTTTCACAGAAAATAAGCTAGCTTATCCGCTATCCGTTATCAGCTACCTTATCCGCTATAAGCTATCCGCTATCAACTAACTTATCCGCTAACAACTAATTTTATCAAACATGTTCTTAACATCATCGGTTTTATGCTATGTGACAAATGGTGTGACACATGGCAAGTCAGGTGTCATTTTTATTATTAAAATAATGATTTATTTAATTAAAAATATGTTATTTAATTCAAAAAATGGAAAATTAATTATTTTATTTTAAAAAAAATTAATTCAGCTTGCTGTTCTCCCTTCTCCCCTAGAATGGCACAAGCTCCATAGTAGAATCAGTTACACTTACGCAGTACGCCACATGGCCTTCTTCCCCATACACAGTTGCTGCCATTTAAACGAAGATTAACAATGAGCATCTTTGGTAAAACTAATGGATAGTGGATAAGATAGCTGATAGCTGATAGCGGATGAGCAGATAGAGGATACCGGAAAGCGGATGAGATAGATGATAAGTGGAAGTGTTGGGTAAAACTAACAGTTAAATCAGGACCGGCCCAACACTTTTTGAGGCTTAAAGCAAATTTTATGATGAGGCCTTTTTAAAAAATTAAAGTATTAATTATTTTGTACACAATAAGGAGTTGATCTCTGGACCTCGCAGTTAATGATAAGCTTTTATACCAAATGGGCTAACTTATGTTTGTTGATATATGAAACATATAAAAAAGATAATATAAAAAAATACAAAGTGGGTTTTTTTCTAAAGAAAAAATTGTTTTTTGAGAGGCCTAAAGCAAGGGCTTGGGCCGCTTTATGCTTGGGCCGGCCCTGAGTTAAATTAGCTGCTAAATATAAAATGATATAAAAGGACATGTGTCTATACCTCATATATAGGTTAGTATTATAAATATTGAACGTTATTGTTATATAAAAAAATGTTGATACATTATTATATATAAAAAAAATATATAAATGATAATCTTACCGGTTTATATTACGTTATATTATCACATAAAATTATATATATATATATATATATATATATATAAAATATTATCAAATAAATGTACTAAAGTAATACATTGTATTTTATTATAATACGTTATAATAAAATATTCATAAATCGAATTTGCTTAAGGTGGAATTAAAATATTTATAATACGTCATATAATAACATAATATTTCATTATAAATTGTAGAGGGTTAATGTAGAATAAAAATAAAATAATAAGGATAAAAGAGATAAAAAAATATCAGAAGATATAAGTTATAATATCAAACACTACTTGAAGTAGCGTTTTGAAAAAAATACTATAAGGTCGTAAAAAACGCTATTGTTAATGACAAATGCGCTTCCCAAACAGAGCTATTAACCCATCCGCTATGAGCTAGCGGATAAGACTTACCAAACAGGCTCTAATTAGTGTAAATCAACTTTGATTTTGAATTTTGTTGCATCATATAAATTTTAAGTTTTACTTTTCTCACTGTTCATATATACCCGACCATGAATTATTAATTTACTATTATCAAAATCCAATTTGTTGTACTTTACTTTAAAATTTAACTTTTTAATTAACTTTGATTTGTTGTTGTGTGCTTTTTTTGTTATTGAACAATTTGGACTTGTAAGGAAAGTTAGGCCTTCGAATGAAATTCGACTTGTTGATTGATCTCTTTATTAACAGGTATTTATAATTTATAATTATATATATACACCTCGTTTCGACCACCGGTTGAATCTTGAACCACTCTTATTTTCGGTTCTCCGATTGGACCGATTTTTAAAATATTGCAGTGATCAGAATTGCATCTTATTTATAACATATAGAGGAATTTTTTTTGTCTAAATCTTCGGTATCCCGAAATTATATTATATTCTGATTAATTTGAGTTGAACCAGTAAGAATCATTTTTTTTTATTTGATAAGCAGGCACGACCCACTTAAGGGTAACATATAGAGGAATGACACAATTGGAGAAATAGAATATGGACTGACTTAATGATTTCATTGAATTTTTTTTTTTTTTGCTAAATATAAGTTTAGATTAGGGATTTCATTGAAAATTGAAAAATTATTTGATTGAATCTATAATAATAAATGAGAAAATATGGTTGAAAAACAAAATATCTCAAACAAATCTCAAAATAAATGAAAGATTGAATTTGAAATTTTAGAATAATGCAATTAAAAGCAGTAACAAGAATAATTAGCAAATTTTAGGTGAGATGCAATTAAAACATCTTCTAAATTTTATCTTCATGATCTCCTACCTTAATTGAAAATCTTCTGGATTACGCTTATTAACTGTTATCTATTATCTTTCGGGATAAACGTTATCTTAATTTTATCATCATATCGAAACTGCTCTATATTCAAAAGAGTACTTGGCCCAATATAAAATTAAAACTTACAGTTACATCAAAAACAAATTAAAACTTACAGTATTAAAAACTCTCCTTGGCTTGCAAGTAACAAGTAAAGAAGACCTTAACCACAACCTTCTCCTACTCCAACTGAGGTTAGGCCGTTCATAACAAAAAGAAACTCTGAATTGTGACATAAACGTACAAACTTCGTGGTACGCACGATGGACAGGATATCCGATCTACCAGAATTCATCCTTCATGACATCATGTCAAGGCTTCCTCCAGAAGATTCCGCAAGGACCATTGTTTTGTCCAAGTCTTGGAGACAAGCATGGTCTACCTTTCCCATCTTGGTGTTAGTTTTGGATGAATCCAGGTATTACGAGAAACTTCTGACTAAGGAATTTTTTATGAAAAGAAACAGCTTCTATCTGAATATGGAAGATTTTATGAAAAGAAACAGCTTCTATAGGTTTGTGGACAACTCATTGCTAAGGTTCCATAATCGATGTTTAAATATAAAGCAACTCAAGCTCTCGTTGCATTTATATCATGATGACACTCACCCTTCATTAAATGATGAGTTCTATCCACGTATTGATTATTGGATGGAACTTGCGAGGGAATGTCATGTTGAGGTGCTACACCTTACTTGTAGACTCACTATTATACGTAGTCGTAAACGTAAACAACTGTATCGCGTATTTCCTTCGAGTGTAGTTGAAGCCAGTAAACGGTTTTACGTAATTCCTTCAAGTGTACTTGAAGCCAAATCACTAGTTGAGTTAAGCTTAGATGGATGTATCTCACTTGACCAAGCATGTTGGAATCATCCGATCAAGTTTTCTTCCTTAAAAGTATTATCCCTTTCAAGTGTCCATTTCGTAGATAAACAGGTTTATCAGAATCTTTTGAGGAGTTGTCCTTTAATTGAATATATAACTTTGGATACGTGTGATGGGGTTGATTCTGTATGCATACACGGCCTTTCTAAGCTCAAGGGAGTTAAGCTTGTAGGATTTATTATGGAGGTTGAAATTGATGCACCAAGTCTCCAGAATTTTCATTATAATTCTGCTGCTAAGATCAAAATGGAGACTAATATCAAAATAGACAAGTGCATCAATTTAAATGAGCTATCTTTGACAGGTTTGAAAATCACTGAGCAATGGTTTCTTCAACATTATTATTTATTCACTACCCTTCAGATCTTAGAATTGACGTCTTGCACTCTGCCTCTATTTATAATGTCTTGTTTTGATCTTAAAGTCATGAAGTTGGAAAGATGTGATGCAATAGGGGATGATGCCTCTATTTATGCTCCCAAATTAGATTTGTGCAGCTATATTTATCACGGTGCTTGTCACACGTTACCCACAATATCCTTTTTCAATGGTTCAAGACAATTGGAGATTAGTGTTACGCTTTCTATATGTGGTGCTTTGGATTATTGCAAGTTGAGGACATTTTTCCTAGAGTTACCATGCACAAATGTTCTAGCAACCCTATCCATAACTAAAATCAGAGAAGCTGTAAGTGTGCTTATCATAGATAGAAACAACAACATTTACTTTCATGTTAAACTTGTTTCATTGATTTGTAATTTACATTGGATTCTATAGGTTAAGACAGATGTATTGCAAAATTTCTCAGTCCCTCCGCCAGTCATCAAACACTTACACCTACATGCTTCATTTGAACTAATCATCTGTTTTTCTCTTGTGGCTGGCATGCTTTGGACCTGTCGCCCTTCAATTATTTCCTGTGGGTTAAGCAATAGAACAATCATTAAGGTATTGCACTGTATTAGACCTGTTTGGTTTAGATTCTGGTGAAAGCAAATGGGAAACAACATTTTCCAATGCACTTCCAACAAGCTTTTGACTGAAGCAACAATATGGTTGTTTAGTAAAAGGTGCATTAGGAAGTGTTTTTCCCTGTTTGCTTCCACTAGAATATAAACCAAACAAGTCCTCAATGTTTCTTTTTTTGTTTTTCATGAAGAATGGTGCTTCCAAGCAGTGAGATTAATTTCATTCCATAGCCCTGAAGAGATAGAGTTAAAAAGTTATCATAGCATAAAAATTGATATTCAAGTCTAAATGCCTTTTTTCTCAAGGGAAGTATATATTTCTCGGAGCTTCTGACTTTCTTTATCAATTGTCTAAAACAGGTTCTCTGTGAGGCCCTAATGAGCGGAAAAAAGGAAGAGTGTTTTTGCAGTTCAAGGCATATCGAATGTTGGTGGCATGACTTGAAGGATGTTAAGGTCACTTGCGCTTCAACTGATGGAAATGAAATTTCTGTTGATTGTAAGACCTTTTTAGATGTACTGCCAACTCTTAGTGTGGCAGTGGGAGATGTTAGCTTTAGGTTAGAATGGGTAGAAGAGGTCCAATAACGGTTCCTTATCTAGTTTATGCTTGTTAGTTTTTATGGTGTCAAACTAATGCTGGAACTTCTTTTGGATTGTTGAAGTCAATTATATGGTAGTTTTGTTTGAAGTTCATGATGGTCAATGGAATTTACTTGTTGCAGAGTTAGGAAACTGTACTTTAAATGGAGAAAATCATAGGAGACCTTTTTTGCCCTGTTAGTGATTTAGGAACAAGAACCTGAAACAATCAACACAACAGCAAGTAGACCAACCAAAAACAAATAAAGAACAATGGAACTATAGCATAACAGATAACAAGTTTATCTTCTCGGCACACAAACTTCATCATAAAACTTAAAGTAAAAACAGTAATGAAAGGATGAACACCAAGTTTACGTGGTTCAGCCAATGTGGCCTACATCCATGGGAGAGAGCAGATCAATGCTTTATTGCTTATACAAGATTGAGTTACATCAGATTTTCCCAGCAAGATTCCTCCTTTGGCTGCTGTCTTTTGGAGAACCCCGAAGCTCTCCTCTCACTTTTTCTAACATCTCTTGATCTCACACTTTTCCTAATCTTAATTGACCACAAGATTACAGTGTTGCAAAGACTAGAACTATCATGAATTCTATGTCCTATGCAAAGAATAACATCTATTTATAGATATGCATTTAACTAGTTCTATGCTCACCAATCACTATCCTATCAAAAGACTTTCCATAACTGAATCAGTTAAGCTGGTTGGAGTTAGTTGTGGCCAATAACAAACTTCAAACGGCTGCCTTCAAAATAGAAGTGATTTTGAGACATACTTCACATTCCCCTTATACCAAACCTGTCATCGAATCACTACAATGCAAAAAGCCTCTTTTACAAACCGAGTATAAAGTGGTAATAGTAATTCAAAAGAGTAATAATGCTACGATTGTGTTATTATCAGCTTTTAAGGAGAGTTAAATGCACAAGGTTAAAATCAGTGTGACGGACTCCTACTCTTTTACATTTCTCTCTTTACTACTTCAACGTTTTCTTATTTCTATTTTTTTCACACAAATAACTCATACAACCTCCAACTACAAATAAACTATTTTTAGAACTTAGCTTAGAGTAACTCACACCTCCCATGAGAAACTAAACAAAAAATGAAGGAACATAGAAAAGAATCTTCTGATCCAGAGAGGTATAAGTGCACATAGAATTTAAAACCCAAAGATTGCAAACTAGACTAAATTGTATTTCCGAAAACAGGAAAGGAACCTTTTCAATTGCCTACATCTTCAACACTGACTCAACACCTCAAATCACTAAATGTAGTTTCATTTTGTGTGTGTGTGTCAGAGTTGATAAAACATTGCTGAATCATTCATTTAAGTTTTTCAAATATCTGGGAGAAGAGCGGATAATCCATAATCTCATTTCTAGTTGTCCTTGATTGAATATGTGACATTGATTCGTTGAAGTACTGATCTAGGTTGAAACTTGTAAGCATGCTTGGTCTTCCTAAGCTGAAGGGAGTTGACTTTGGAGGACATAAAGAGGTTGTTCTTGATGCACCAAAGTCTTGGGTACTCACATTACTTTGCCCATGGTATCTACAAAACTTGTAAGACCAAGATGGACAAATGCAGAAATTTAAGAGACATCTTTGGAATTATAATTATCACCATGCAGTGTTTGCTTGAACTTCTCCATAAATTTCCTTTCCTTGAGAAAATTGGAATTGAAGGATTGCAGTCTGTCTATGAAAATACAGATTTCAATGTTGCACCTAAAGGTCTTCAAGTCTATCAGTTGCTCTAAGTTGGAGGTGGCCTGCACTGATGCTCCAAAATTATATTCTTGTAGGTATCATGTTGACGACTATACAATGCCTAATATATCCTTTTTTAATAGCTCTTTTGTTTTGAATTTAATCTTAGGCTTGACATTGGATTCCATATGCATTTTCCAAAGTTAAGGAAATTTCTCCAAAACATGAAACCAAGAAATGTTCTGGCTTCCCTGGCTTTAGGGATGGCAATGGGTAGGATATGGGTAGAGTACTATAGTATCCGTCCCCATACCTGCGTTTTAAAAAAGTACCCGTCCCCGTCCCCATACCCGCGTGGGTAGCAACCTTGATATCCGTACCCTCACCCGCTGGGTACCTAAGTACCCGTATCCGCACCCATTACCCGCACTTTTTATATAAGAAATTTGTGGATTTTGAAAATAAGATAAGTAAATATGATATACCCAAAGGTTTTTGATTGATATAATTTTCATATTATTCATTTTAAACAGTAAAATAACTTATTTTGTACTTACATAAAGTTACGTTCCACATAGTAAATGTCTTGCATGCCAAACTAAAAATGCAATCCGTAGATTTAATAATCAATTTATGAACATGAAATGTATGAAATGCAAAGGTTCAAATATAAAACGTCAAATAATCAATCTCCAAAACATTAATTAAATATTGCAATAAAAAATGATACATTGCACTAAAAGGAGTGTTAGTAAAAAAAAAAGAAATGCTATTGAATTGCAGAAAAAACAATCTCCTTTTTATTTTATTTGCCAACGCTTGAGGATTATCATTATTGTCAGGTTTGTTCACAAGACAGAGAAAAACACGTCGAGATTATTGTAAATATTAAGATACTAAATAGAGAAGGAAAACATAGCAACCTAGGCATTTCCATAGGAGATGATTTGATCATATTAATCAAGAAGTAACATACAAAATATAGACGACAATGAAGCTAGCCAAGTGAAACTGACGATGAAGCTCTAGTTTTTATTTTTTATTTTTTTAATGTAATATATTATAATTAAGGCATGATGAAGTAACATATAAAGTATAGACGATGATGAAGCTGGCTAAGTAGAACTGACGATGAAGCTTTGGAATTAACAATGAAGCTCTAGTTTTTTTTAAAAAAAATTTAATGTAATATATTATAATTATGTATATAGAAAATAAATATATAAAAAAATAAATAGATATAAATAGTGCGGGTATGGGGCGGGGTGGGTACTAGAGTACCCGTACCCGCACCCATCCCCATTAATTTTTGCGGGTAATTACCCGCACCCGCACCCATACCCATTAAGCGGGTAATTACCCTACCCGTCATAGATAATTTTTGCGGGTACCCATTAGGTCCGATACCCATTGCCATCCCTACCTGGCCTTGGATATCTGTTATCCAACAGTAAGCATAAATTAGAAACTTTATTTCATCATTGTCATTTATACCCAAATTTATTGATCTATTTATTAGATTACTTCAGATTGTGTAGGATGAATTCAACACATTAGAGGTGCAAGACCTTTCTGTTCCTCCACCATGCATCAAACACCCTCACCTTCATTTACTTTTGGACACACAAACTTTGTATTTGCCTCCTCTCATAGGGTGGTTTTATGGTGGTCCTCATAGGTTTGGGGTGCATGGATGGTGCCCAATAGTTACCTGTTATAATAGGTAAGTTTTGGATCATTTTGCAAAATAGTGTTTGGGGAAAGTTTACATTGGGTGTAGGAATTAGTGACCGTCATCCTTTTTGGTGAAAGGTTGATAAATAAATTATTATTTTCCTATATTTTCATTTAAAATAATACAGAGTAATAAACAACTTCCGAAAAGCTATATGCACTTTTTCTACGCAACTAGAGAATTGTATCCATCTTCTCCCTAATATCATCAAGGCAGTCCCAATTTCAAACCCAAAGTTTTTTTAATTTTTTTTTAAAAAATCCCCGACTGCGATGCCACACTGTTTAACTCGTAAGGCTAAGTAATATGCTAATTACAGAAATTGAAGTGTATTAACAAATAATTGATTAAAGGGTTTTTACTAACGAATACGTTAAGGACGTTATTTAAAATATCTATAAAAAACAAGTTTTTATTGACAAGTTAAGTATATAATTTTTTTAAATATTAAATACTTCATTTCCTCTATATAATTTGCTTCTTTTGATTTTATAATCGGTATTTTTAGGACATTGGTTAACATATCTCTTGATTAAATTAATATATATATATATATATATATATATATATATATATATATATATATATATATATATATATATAGGTCATGCTAACGAGTGTCTTAAGGATATTGTTTAAGGAGACTCAAAAAAGCAAGTTTTCATTGAAAAATTAAGTATGTCACTCTTTCAAATATTAAATACATTTAATTCCCAATAAAAGCTTTCTTTATTTGGTTCCTTAACCAATGCTCTTAGGGCACTCGTTAGCATTCTCCTATATATATATATATATATATATATATATATATATATATATATATATATGTGTGTGTGTGTGTGTGTGTGTGTGTGGATTTCATTAGTATACACTATCAGTGTAAAGATTTTTTACACAGACAACCAATCAGAATTTGCCACATAAGCTAAAGTGTTGGACTCTTATCCTAACTACCTTAAAAGTCACACACACCATGATTTATGATTGGTTGTGAGTGTAAAAATGTATAACAATTAAACTCTATATATATATACACACACATAAATGTTAGTAACAATTTTTTTTTTATTATTCTAATAATAAATAGCGCTAAATAATACACTAATCACATAAAAAATATTAATATTAAATAAAAAGAATTTAATTTTAATATATTATAAGTGTAAAGTTTTTTACATTGGCAATCAATCACAAATCATCTTATATGTTTGTTAGATAATTACAATAATAGTCAAACTTTTATAATAATGTGAAACTCTCCATTCACACCGTATCCCGGCAATGTTTTCCTTAAATCGCTGTGTTAATACTTCTTCTACGGTTTGTTCAGGGCTGCACTCAACGGTTTTTCATGAATGTTTATAGGGATTTGCAAATAATTTCACTTTTTTTGCATTGACTAGTCTTACCGGTTCTATGTAATAGTATTATTATCATTGATTTCATTCAACAGAGAGATCAACGATATAAAAGTTGGGAACCACCGGTGCACTCCAAAGGCTTGAGGACTACCATAAAACTCACCCTCCTCATAAGCTTGCTTTGGAGCTTCGGCCCTGCTAGTATGTATATCAAACTGAGTTCTACCTTACGCAGTAGAATTCTACTGTCTTCTTCGCACATGTTCCCATTTTTTCCCCTCTAACAGTTGTCCTTATCCATATGATTATGCTTTATACTAACACATCACATAGAGTATTACTAGTAGAGAGACCCGTGCTAAGCACGGGTTGGTAAAAATAGAGTGAGTTGGAAAGGTTTTGATCTTTGCAAAGGTTAAACGGTCAGCTCATTTTCATATTATAGGAATGGTACAAATTTGTAGTTTGTGGAGTGTAAATGAGTTGCCTAGTTCACTTGCAATATTCCCAAATTACTGTTTTAACTTTTAACCAAGTAAGTATCTCCATTCTAAATTTTCTACCGTTGTCAAAATAGAATGGCCTATTCACCCTTTTTGCTTCTTATTTTTATATTGGAAAAAAGAGTGATCAACACATTTAAATAACTTACTTATATGACATAGTCGATTAACTTAGCTCCCTCAAATTAGCTCCCTCAAATTTTTTATTCAAGCTTGGCCACTAATATTTATACATATTTCATTGTACAACTGCTTTTCTTCCTCTAAAACAATGACAGTGAAATGAAGTGACACACAACATATGGGAATGGGAGCAGGTCTAAAAAATATAAGTAAATTTCAAGATCAGAAATAGTATATCTTCCTATAATTCTCTTACCCATTAACTGCAATCCATATAAATGCTAGTTCCAAATATCAAAGTACAGAAGAAGGATAAAGTTCTTTCTCTGTAAGGACTAGAAATAATAAAGTAAACAAGTAATTCTGAAAAGTTCTTTCTCTGTAAAGTATTATTATATTAGGATGGGTATCATAAAGGAAACGATGGCAGTACTATACTGCAAGTACAGAGGAAGGATAAATGGGAAGAAGACAAGAGTAAGGAGACTAATGAGATACTTTGGCAGAGAGAGAAGAGTCAGAATACATCACAATTTTCATAACTTTCCTCATTCTCCCATTAGTCTATTTATCCTTTGTCCTATTATACATAATCCTTCAGCCTTGTGTTTGTTGCTCTTGGCCTACTACTCGTTCTCACTCCAGCCATGTGATTCCCTTACACATAACGGAATTATCTTTGTCAGCATCTCTGACGTGTCCAGCCCCATGTGCCAAAACTGTGTCACTCCAAATTTGGTTTTCCAGATCAGCAGGGTCCATAACAAAATGAACCACAGATTGAAATTGAATGCATATATACCAAGCAAATGTTTTTTGGCAGATTGGTTATCTCTTCTTAACCAATTCTGACTATCAATCCTACTATGTATGACTCAATAATCAATAACAGAGTATACATTTTTCTCTCTAAACCTGCAGATTATATTCCCATATTGCTATTGGATATTGGACTATATTCTATCATCTTTTCACTAAAGCAACCTAGTATATTTCGCTTGCTGAAAGAGTAGATGAATTAAACAATGCAATATATTGCAAGTTTGCAACTAGTTTTAAAAGAAAGGGGGGGGGGGGGGGGGGGGGGGGGGATGCAAATGCAAGTAACAAATCAAGTAGTCATGATGCCAAGGAAACAAAACACTGTCACTAAAGCTTGTCAAGGATATGATGAAATTAATAACCCAAAAATGGTACTCAATCTTATTATAGCAAACAAAAGTGCAAAAATCACGAAGCACCAAAGTACCACAGTCATTATAAATTCATCATTCCAACGTATAGCTTAAAAGCATTATTTAAAAAAATAAGAAACATATAATTGTGTCTGCATATTACACACACACACACACAGCTACCAAGCTAACAACGCTTACGGTAGAGTCTGTATCCATTTCTATGAACACAGTTTCTATCTTTCCGTACATTTAAGAGTTGGTCCTTTGTTGCTTAATGCATTACTTGGCGCTTTCTACCACCCTCTTTCGGATCATCTGCAAATTGATGATGAAGTTTTACAAGAATCTAAATTGAGTTGATGTTTTTAAGAAGTAAGAACTAAGAACCAAGAATCCTTGATAGTTACCTTGCTCCTAAGAACTGCCAACATCTTTGTATGCATGGGGGACTGTGGAAGGACTCCATTTGATGTAGGAAGGCCAAGGACAACACAAATTAGAGTCGATAAAGATCATTAAGGTATGTCAGCCAACACAATCAACATGGAAGAACCAAGTCTAGGAAGATTCCGACCAAAATTCCAGAATCTGGCAAAGCTTTCCGGTGTCGGTGAAACTTAACTCAAAGGATATTGCGACAATTAAGGGATAACTTAAACATTTTTAAAATAGAGGGATCAAGTTGATTCCAATACAAATGAGTAATTTAACCTTAGGGGATGTTTGGTAGGAGGATTTTTTTTTTGTTCCAGTTCCAGTACATCATCATCGGCGACACAGATTCATCTCTTCTCACCTCTTCTCTTATCTAATCCCAATTTGGGTATTGATTTTGGGTTTCTATCTTGTAGGGTAGAGAGGTAGGAGGGAGATAGTGAAATTAGATTTTTGGGATATAATAATCTTTTTAAATAATTAAAACTTTTGATGGTAATAGGAAACTAAGATTTTCATTCCTGCTCATGAGAATGTTTTTGAGAGAAAATAGCCAAAAAAATATTTCTGAGAATGTTAGTTTCCCGAAAATGTGTTTTTTTAAAAAATATACCAAACGTGAGAAACAATGATTCCTAAATTATGATTCCTGAGAAACTAAAAACAATCCTCCTATCAATGGCCACTTAATTCTAATACAAAATTGATTCATTAAGATGTTTAATTGTGTGCCCTAAAATCCCTATTAACCAAACTAATGTGTAAATAAATAAATTAAATGTATTGACATTGACAAATCTTGAGGCTGACTAATTGGCTTTGTATGCCTGGTCAGTGTAATGAATTAATTTGGATGAGTACAGTTTTAGTTTATCAATTGCTAGTTGAATTTTTTATTCGTCTCAAATTGCAAGACATATTTGGATTAGTACCTCTGCGTGCAAAATCCTATAGTAAGGATTCAACAACAAAAAAATGTAACTAAATACTAAAAAGTGTTTTTAAAAAAGTTTAATTACTATGTATTGTCAGTGTAAAGTTTTTTACACTGTCAATAAATCAGAAATCATGATTTTAATGAATTTTAAGGTAGTTAAGATAAGACTCAATCATTTTTTTTTTACTGATGTTACAATTTCTGATTGATTAACAATGTAAAAAAAATTATACTGTCAATACATAGCAATTAAATCCTTTTAAAAATAATAAATGTATAATAGAATATGAAATTTATGAAATGATTTAAGGCATTGAGTATTACTCCTATGTTTTTAATAAATTATTATTATTTGAAGAGACTTACTAACGAGTGCCCTAAGGATATTAGTTAAGGAATTAATAAAAGAAAAGATTGCATTGGAAACTAATTGTAACACTTATCAATGTAGTAAATACATCACTTTCCATGCAAAATTTTCTTTCTTGATATCTTAAACAATGCCTTAGGACATTCGTTAATATTCCACTATTTTTAATATCCTTAATCCTTAATCGAACCCAAAATGAAAAAAAAAAAATGTAAGCATTAAGATTTTTTTCATAATTAGAAACAAATATTTTGTATGGATGAGATTTCATTTGTGATCGGAGGATCCTCATCATCCATCTAATGACCCATATTCGAGTGACTGCAGGAAGCAGTGACAGTAGCCAATCCAGATCCACGGGGAGAGAAAAAGGGAGAAACTAAAAAATAGCAAAATATATAGGAAAAATAGAATATTGCATTGCAAAGAGCCACTCATGTAGGGATGACAATGGATATTTTACCCAATGGGTACCCGCAAAAATTATTTATGATAAGTAAGACAATTACCCGCTTTATAAGTATGGATACGAGGGCGGGTAATTACCCAGTCACTACAATGCAAGGAGCCTCTTTTACAAACCGAGCATGCTATTTAATAAATAAGTTAGCAAAGTGGTAATAGTAAATTAGTAATTCAAAAGAGTAATAATGCTACCATTGTGTTATTATCAGCTTTAAAGAGAGTTAAATGCACACAGGGTAAAATCAGTGTGGCGGACTCCTAGTCTTTTTCATTTCTCTCTTTACTACTTCAACGTTTTCTTATTTCTATTTTTTTCACACAAATAACTCATACAACCTGCAACTACAAATAAACTTTTTTAGAACTTAGCTTAGAATAACTCACACCTCGCATGAGAAACTAAACCAAAAATGAACATAGAAAACAAACATATGATCCAGAGAGGTATAAGTGCACTTAGAATTTAAAATCCAATGATTGCAAACTACACTAAATTGTATTTCTGAAAACAGGAAAGGAATTTCATAAGTAGGTCCTTTGCAATTGCCTACCTTTTCAACACTGCTCAACACCTCAAATCACTAAGTGGGTTCATTTTATTTGGGCCTGTCAGAGTTGATAAAACATTCCTGATTCATTCATTTAAGTTTTTCACATTGGAAGTATTACCCTTGAGCCATGTCTATCCGGGAGAAGAGCGGATAATCCAGAATCTCATTTCTAGTTGATTCGTTGAAGTACTGTTCTAGGTTGAAAGTTGTAAGCATGCGTAGTCTTCCTAAGCTGAAGGAGGTCGTTCTAGATGCACCGAAGTCTTGAGTACTCACATTACTTTGCCCATGGTATCTACACAACTTGAAAGACCAAGATGGACAAATGCAGAAATTTGAGAGAGATCTTTGGAGTTATAATTATCATTTCCAAGGATTATAATTATCACCATGCAGTGTTTGCTTGAACTTCTCCATAAATTTCCTCTCCTTGAGAAAATTCGAATTGAAGGATTGCAATCTGTCTATGAAAATACAGTTTTCAAGTTTGCACCTAAAGGTCTTCAAGTTTAGCCTCTAAGTTGGAGACTTGGAGGTGGCCTGCATTGATGCTCCAAAATTATATTTTTAGTTATCATGGTGACCAGTATACAATGCCTAATGTATCCCTTTTTAATAGCTCTGGTCGTGTTGAATTTAACCTTAGGCTTGACATTGAAATTCCATATCCATTTTCTAAAGTGGGGAAATTTCTCCAAAACATGAAACCAAGAAATGTTCAGGCTTCCCTGGCCTTCGATGTATGTTATCCAACAGTAAACATAAATTAAAAAATTTATTCAATATTGTCATTCATACCTAGATTTGCTGATGTACCTTGTTAGCTTACTTCAGACTGCGTAGGATGAATTCAACACATTTGCACTGCGAGACCTTTCTGTTCCTCCACCATGCATCGAACACCTTCACCTTCATTTATTTTTGGACACAAACTTTGTATTTTCCCCTTTTCACAGGCTTGCTTTGGAGCTGCGGCCCTGCTATTATTATTTATATAGAAAGAAGGAATATAAAAAAGTGTTAATGTAATTCCTTCATTCGTTGTGTAAAATAGAAGTTACAATATATAGGCTAAAGACATTGAATGCTAACCTAAAAATAAGGGAGGAAAATATATCCTAATAAAGTCTAGAATAAAAAATAAATCTGTACAAATAAAAGAGAATATCGAAAGATATTCTTCCGATATATTACAACACTCCCTCTCAAGCTAATGAATGGATATCAATCATTCCCACCTTGCAAGTAAGACCTTGAAACCGCTCTGTGGGAAGTCCCTTGGTGAAGACATTAGCTAATTGGAACTCTGAGGGAACATACTCCGTAGCTATAAGACCATTATCGAAGTTTTCTTTGATAAAATGTCTGTCTATCTCAATGTGCTTCGTCTTATCATGCTGGACCGGGTTGTGAGCAATACTAATGGCCGACTTATTGTCACGAAGTAATCTCATAGGAGCTTCATAATTTATTCTGAGATCATCCAGTATGATTCTCATACATAATGATTCACAAATCCTTTGGGACATGGCTCGAAATTCTGCTTCAGCACTAGATCTTGCAACTACATTTTGCTTCTCACTTCTCCAAGTCACCAAATTTCCTCCCAAAAACATGCAGTACCCTGAGGTGGATCGCCTGTCTACAATTGACCCTGCATAATCTGCATCTGTATAGGTTTCTATGGACAAATTTTCCCCCTTTTTGAATAATAAACCCCTTCCTGGGCTTCTCTTCAAATATTGGAGGATTCTATTCACTGCTTGCATATGTCTCTCACGTGGGTCATGCATAAATTGGCTAACCACACTGACAGCATAGGCTATGTCTGGTTTGATGTGGGATAAATATATAAGTTTTCCCACAAGTCTCTGATATTGAGCCTTTTCAACACTTGGTCTTTCTTCATTGATTCCAATCCTATGATTCTGTTTAATAGGTGCCCCTGTGGTTTTGCAACCCAGCTTGCCTGTCTCTTTAAGCAGGTCCAAGACATATTTCCTTTGAGAAATAAAGATACCTTCTTTGGAGTAGGCAACCTCTATCCCAAGGAAATACTTAAGCTTTCTGAGATCCTTCATTTCAAACTGTGCAACTAACTTATCTCTTAGAACCCGTTTTTCAACCTCATCACTCCCTGCAATGATCATGTCATCTACATAGACCAGAAGGAGTGTGAGTTTGCCTTCCTGAGAATGTTTGATAAAAAGGGTATGATCTCCTTGGCTCTGTTTATAACCCAGGGAAACCATAGCATTGGTGAATCTCCCGAACCAAGCACGGGGAGACTGCTTGAGCCCATATAAAGCTTTCCTCAACTTGCACACCTTATTTCTTCCACCAGTAGGGTCATATCCTGGTGGAATGTCCATATATACTTCCTCTTCCAAATTTCCATGGAGGAAGGCATTTTTAACATCAAATTGATTCAAGTCCCAACCAAAGTGTGTTGTCAAGGAGAGAATAATCCTGACTGTGTTCATCTTTGCTACTGGGGCAAACGTTTCCTCATAATCAATCTCATATGTCTGAGTGTACCCTTTCGCAACCAGCCGTGCTTTATATCGGTCCAGAGTACCATCAGACCGATATTTAACCGTGTAAATCCATCTGCATCCAACTATCCTTTTGTCCTTCGGTTTCTCAACAATTTCCCAGGTCTCATTCTTGTTCAAAGCACTCTTCATACATGGCTTGAACTCAGTTCCTATCCATTAATGCTTCTTGTACTGTAGTGGGGACTCTGATAGAATCTATTGCTGAAATAAAGCTCTGATGTTGTACTGATAGGTTTTTTTAGGACACAAACTGGGATATAGGGTACTTGGCACATGTTCTTTTTGCTTTTCTCAAGGCTATTGGCAAGTCATCAAGGTTAGGTGCATAAGTATTATCTAAAGGACTATTCAAAAGCTCAGAGTTAGGAATGTTTACCTCCGGTTTAGGCGGCTGAAGTTGCTGTTGGACTAGATTGGGTTTTTTATGGAATATTTTTCGCTTATATGTCTTCTGGTATCGATCCAAATCATTTGTCTCATTGGGCGTCTCAGAAATACCAGAAGAGGATATCACATCCTTTATCAGAGGAAAGACAGATGACTCAATAGGTTTAGTCAGAAGAGGAGCAACCGATGATTCAAGAGACTCAACTTCATGACCACTCTCCCCCTGAAGCTGAGGACCAGAGTCAAAGACTCGGTTTCACGAAATGTGACATCCATGGATACATAGACACGACGACTGTGAGGATCATAACATTTGTACCCTTTTTTGTCGGGTGCATATCCTATGAATGTACATTTAACAGCCCGAGGATCCAACTTACCACAATGCTGACTGTGAACATGAACAAAGACACTACAACCAAATACTCGACATTGGAGACCGGTCATAGTAGGGACTGAAGGAAAGAATGAGGTCATGAGTTGGACCGGAATAAGGCCATCCAAGACACGAGAGGGTAACCTGTTAATCAAATATGTGGCAGTTAAGACAACGTCCCCCCAATAAGATTTAGGAACTGACATTTGAAAAAGCAAGGCTCTGGCCATTTCAAGTAGATGACGATTCTTCCTTTCTGCAATCCCATTTTGTTGTGGGGTATCGACACAGGTCAACTCATGCAAAACACCATGTTCTTTGAAATTTTTTGATTGACATATTTTTTTCCATTATCAGAACACAACCTTTTAATAGGTTTTCCAAATTGAGTTTGAATCATGCGATAAAAATTCGTGAATAATTGAAAAACTTCAGATTTATCTTTCATGAGAAATATCCATGTGACACGAGTGCAATCATCAATAAATGAAACAAACTATTTTGCACCAGATAAATTAGAAGTAGAAGAAGGTCCCCACACATCCAAATGAACAAGATCAAATGGTTCAATACTTTTATTATTGTGAGGGCGAAAAGTTGTACGATGGTGTTTTGCAAACTGACAAACATCGCAATGAAAAGACTCGGCTAATTCCTTTTTAAACAAATGGGGAAACAAAGACTTAAAGAATACCGAAAGGAGGATGACCAAGGCGTTTGTGGTGAAGCCATATCTGAGATGCAGCAGAATCTGAACTAGTCTGATGACAGGAAGTGGACAAATTCTGTCTGGTACTACTCATAATTGTTGGAAATTCGATTCTAAACCTAACTGTTTCGTTCACGAGTCAAAATTAGGTCTTCTGAGCTGTAAAATCTTACTGTCAATGAAAACGTAGACCGGGTTCCGTTTGAATTTTTAACCCAAAATTTAACCGTAACTCCCTACGATAACGTAGAATGTGACTATGGTCTTAGTTTATTTAAATTCACTCTCTAGAGCCTCCAATAAAGTACAAACTCATTTATACAGTTTACTGATCTTAGAAAGCTTGAAAAATTGGGGTGTTACAATAGTGGTGAGTGGTTTGAATAGTTTGCATGAGGTTAACTATAAATTCAAATCTTAATTGTATCAATATACTGAAAAATACTTTAGTTTAGTTACAATGCTTATAGAAAAGGACAAAGATATCAATAACAATTGTTGCCTGTTTTCACAATGTAGGATCTTCTACAGATTAAATGAGGGGTATTATAGTTGAGCAATAAAATTTAGGAGCATAAGCATTGTCTATCTCATAAATGTATAGTAATTTTTTTAAAAAACTTCAAAACCACTTTTTTTTATGACAAATAACACTCTGAAAATTTATTTAGTTTGCATTGAATCCTATGGTTTATATCATCTTATATTAATTTATTTTTTATAATAGAAATAAGATATCTAAAGTATGTACCATTTAATACAATATGATATCCACTTTTCAATTTTAAGATAATATTATCGCGCTTCTTGCTAAATTTAGTAGCATATCAAGAGTTGGAAAAAAAATATTTTGTCAAAAAAAAGAGTTGAAAAAAAATCTTAAGCAAACTAATTACAATAAAAATAAAAATATGAATTAGTTTTGTAGTATGTATGGACATCCATCAGGAAATAGGCCTGCTGAATGCAAAACCTATTGATACTCCTATGGATCCAATTAATACTAAACTTCGACTATATCAGGTAGACTCACTTTCGACTATAGGACAGTATAGAAGACAAGTTGGGAAACTGAACTACCTGAAGCCACTCGTCCATACATTTCTTTTGTAGTTACTAAGATATGTCAGTTCTTAAATTACCTTGCGAAGGTCATCAGAATGCATTAATTCGTATCCTCAAGTATCAAAGTGCCCCCAAGAAAAGGGCTCATCTATGAGGAAAAGGGTCACACTCATATAGTTGGATATTTAGATGCTGACTGGGCAGACTCTCTAACTGACAAGAGATCCACTTCTGGATTCTATGTACTCATTGGGAATAATCTAATATCTTGGAAGAGTAAAAACAAAATGTGGTTGCAAGGTCAAGTACTGAAGCCGAGTATCGAATCGTGGCATCAGCAACTTATGAACTCATTTGGCTCAAACAGTTACTTCAAGAACTACGATTTGGGGATGTTACGCAGATGACACTCATTTGTGATAATCAAGCTATACTATACACATTGCCTCAAATCCAGTGTTTCACGAGAGGACGAAGCACATCGAGATAAATTGTCACTTCATCAAAGAAAAGATCTTATCCAGAGGTATCACCACTAAATTTGTCTGTTCAAATAACCAAGTGGTAAATGTTTTCGCCAAGTCTTTGAAAGGTCCTTGAATAAATTATATATGTAATAGGTTTGGTGCATGATTTATATGCTTCAGCTTTGAGGGGTGTGTCGATAATTATGATAAATATGTAAATAGTATCACTGATTATAGGGAAATTAGGTAATTAGGATTGTCAACTATCGTCCGTTTATTGTGTATTAACTAATCATTATTACCATGATTGTAGATTGATTTTTTTAGAGTCTATATAATAGAGTCTTTGCTCTCTAGTTGAAACACACCGGTTTTCTCTCATATCAACAACCACCAAAAGCATCAACTAGCCCCCTTGTTAGGTAATGCCACTCACACTCTAAAATTTTAACTTTTGTACTTCTCTTCCCTTTAGATATGCTGTCTTGAAAGTTGGGCAATGCAGAGAAGAAATTTCAGGAAATTTAAACAGACTAATGAAGAGGATTGAGTATCGGCAATTTGGAAATGTTGGGCCTGAAGTCGGCAATGTGGAGTTCACAAAATCAGCCGAAGGGACATGTGGCAGCAATACCAGAAATCAAAGGGGAGAGAAAAGGCAACCGACTGTGAATAACTAACTCTAGGCCGAGAGACTTCGTGTCTCAATGACCAAAGCATATGATATAGAATAGAAGGGATAGGAGAATAGGTTGGTTATGGAAAATGTGAATTAAGACTTTGTCCTCCCTCTGGAATCTCTCATTGACTATCTCCCATGGATAGTTCTCCATACTAGTTAATAGCAGTGCAAACATCATTATACAGAAATTACTTGAGTCTAGTTTTATTCTTTTTGTTCTACATTTTACTGCATATTCTAGATCAATATATACTCCTACCTCTTTTTGTGAATGAGTGAGTTAGCAGCCTACACCTTTTACATTGGACAAAAAAACAACCTCCAAAAGAACTATAATGGTAGTTTGAATGTAAAGCACCTGTAATTTACAAATTTACAGTGCCTAATAATTGTATCTCCTACTGATTGGGCTTGCACCTCATCAACTAATGCATCATATATAATCTATTATCTATTATTATAATAATATATTAAAATAGACCCGCGAATTCTAATGTTAACACATCATCCCTTCATATGGCATGTAATACAAATTTTGTCACATCACATATTTGCTTATGTGGCAGTCACTAAAACACACCAAAATCCTTAAACTTTTTATCTTCTCACTAAAATAATGGCTCATTTATTGCGTCATCTCTTACTAGTTATAATAATTTGTTATGACATGTGAATATACCTTTATAATCAGTTACCATACATGCCAGAGCCAAAATATTATACAAAAAGTTTATACGCAATTGACAATTTTGAGTTGTTTAATTTTATTTTCATTGTAATTTTAAATATTAATAATGTTCTAAATATAAAATTATCAATGACAAATTGTCATTATGCATGAAAGTATTAAATTAAATTATCTTAACCTAAAATAAAAAGTTATTAGAAAGTATTAGGTATAAAAAAAACTACAAAAAACAACTGTGAAATCAATGGGAGCATATACTAACAAATATATAAAGTATAATTCTCTCAAGTATTTATATCTTTCTAACGGTCGAAGAACCAAAAGAATATTTATGAATTGATCACGGACCGATCAACCCAGTAATGGCTGCTACCGATACCACTCAATAATAGTGACAACGACTCCATTGTGTTCACAAAAACATTTAGAAGGAGAAAGTTACAATATAGAATCAGATACATGAAGAAACGGGAGGAAATAATGGATGTTCTTGGCCACAAATACTATCAAATGATAGACGAAGATTTCCAAAGGTTGAGCAGTCACGAAATTATAGTTTTATCCTAGTAGGGCCACTAATAAGTAAAGCAAAAACACATAAGAAAAACTAATCAAGGTAATTTCAATTACAATGACATAATTGCATGGGAAGGACAATGCATACGAAAGATTTCAATACATATTTACAAAGGTTGATGTTTTTCCGTACTACATTTGTAAAAAGTTGGTCCTACATACTCATTGCACATATCCCTATTATCACATCCACCATAAAAAAAAGGGAGGGAAAAAAACAAAAGTAAAACTTGTGTAGGGCAGATATTGGTGCCCCCAACCCAGGACCTAAGTCACTCTCATATAATGCATCTCATTGGACATGACTCTTTCTGGAATAAAAATAAAACAATAAAGAAGAAACAAAATATTTCATTATTCGGTTGTCCTAAGGAAGTAATTGGGCATAAATCAATGTGAAGTTTTTCAATTAAAGAAGACATTGAAGGTTACAAGGGTGTAATTAATTAAAACAAATTCTATCCATCATTTTATAGTTTCAACATGGCACATATAGCGCTGTGACCATGATGGAAACAAGAGATCAAGGTCAGCTCTAAGGCACTTGCAGTGCCTTGGAGTTTGAAATTAAAGGACAAAGAGGTTCTCATGCTTACAGCAGTATTAGTCCCTTGAATAACAACCCAACAAAAGATAAACAAGCTTCAAAATCTTTGTCTTCCAAAGTTTTGAAAGAAATCAATTGATTTAGAAGCATGGCTTATTACACGAACCACGTAGGTGTAGTAGCAGGTTCAGACCTTGTAGTAAGAGGTTCGGTATGTGTTTTCATCACCATCGGATGCATTTTCGTCGCACTATATAGGAGGAGGAATAGGAAGGTGACAGACAACAACCACTTTGGTCCTCCAAAAATACAAGAAATTTCCTTGGTGTTATCTCTGAACACTTTTACATATGACGAATTAGCAAAAGCAACTAATGAATTCTCTGATAAGAATCTTCTTGGTGAAGGTGGTTTTGGCTATGTACACAAAGCAGTTTTCCCAAATGGAGAAATTGTTGCAGTTAAGCAGTTGAAAACTTGGAGTAGACAAGGGAGCGTGAGTTCCATGTGGAAGTTGAGGTCATTCATCATATCCATCATAGACATCTTGTTTCCCTAGTTAGATACTACGTCTCGGGCATCCATAGAATGCTTGTTTATGAGTTTGTGCCCAATGAAACACTTCAATTTCATTTGCATGGAAGAAAATCTTGCCCAAATAGATCTTACCATGCAAATAAAGTTGAAGTGTTTCATTGGCAAAAACTCATAAACAAGCATTCTATGGATGCCTGGGATGCAGTATCCAACTAGGGAAACAAGATGTCTATGATGCATACAATTAATGACTTCAACTTCCATATGGAACTCACGCTCCCCCTATACACTACCTGTTTTCAACTTCTTAACTGCAACGGTTTCTGCATTTGGGAGAACTCCTTTGTGTACACAGCCAAAACCACCCTCACCAAGAAGATTCATATCAGAGATCTCATCAGTTGCTTTTGCTAATTCGTCATATGTAAAAGTGTTCAAAGATAGCACCAAGGAAATTTCGTGTATTTTTTGAGGACCAAAGTGGTTGTTGTTTGTCACCTTCCTATTCCTCCTCCTATATAGTGCGACGAAAATCCATCCGATGGGGATGAAAACACATACCGAACACTACAAGGTCCGAACCTGCAACCACCTACATGGTCTGTGTAATAATCCATGGTTGGAGAAGGTAAGAAACAATTGCAACAGTGGAGATAGCGGCTCCAGTGATTGCACATTGCACAATATGTTCATGAGTGGAGTCCGCCAATGTAAGTGCAAGGGTTGCCCTAGTGATTGCTCTGGCAGCTGCACTGTTTTTCTGCATCAAACAGAATAAATGATTATGTTGTTGTGTGAATACTAGAAATAGAGCACATGCCATTATGAAGTGAGAAAGAGTCCATTTTAACATTCACAAAAACTGAAAATAAATTGAAAATTATAGAGAAAAAATAATCCACAATAAGGGACCGAGTAATTGAAAAGATCAAAATATCCCAAATTTTCTTTATCTTCAAGCTAATAAGCAAATTCATACCCAGGCACAAGCTTCCTTTAGCCCTTATGTAAGACCTGAATATACTCCTACAACCAATCCTGCATTCCAGAAGAACCTTTAAGGACCATATGTTACATAGGGAAATTTTGTAATTCTCAGAAAATTTACAGGTAAATCTCGTTGAAGCCAATATTGAAAACACACAACATGACAGAACATGAGCATGAAGCAAGTAGAAAATGTAGTTAGACTCAATTTGACCTTGCAACTTTGACAAATGTAAGTTAGTACACACCTTAAAACAATCATTAATCCCTAGAAAATTCAAAATTCACATATTGATATGACAGAACCAAATGGTGTCCAAGCAAAGTAGAACAAGTGTATCATTACCCCCATTGCAAGGACCCCTTCCCGGTGCTCTTCATCCGAGGACGAGAAAAAGGACAAGAGTTAACGAAAAAAATATAAAGTATAACAACAAACTTACATAATTTACTATCTGATTGACATTACATGTTTCTCTTGTGGTCCTTTAATGCCATAATAACGAGTACCAAGCTATATAGGGTTATGGTGGGAAATTAAAGTATATATATTATCATTATAAAGTTAAGAACTCACCATGGCGTCAAGGGATTTGCTGCTGGTCTCTCCTGAATGCACAAAATAAAAAGAACAAAATATTAATATTTTCCAAACCTTTAGCTTCACTCCTAATAATGAAGGGATTGGCCTCAAAAACATATGGCCACCATTTTTTTTTCTCTTTTAGGGGGACTGTCAATATATTTGCACCATCAATCCTTTGAAATATATATACCTACATTTCATTTGAGGGGGAAAAAACAAATCGTAATACAAAATAGTTGTTTAAACTCCAAGTGATAACCCCAATACCTATGAAACCACATCACAGACAATATTGCATCACGATAATATATAATTTAATAATTTAACACATAGGGGTCATATATTATAGTTTTCAAAATGAGGCAAGAAATACATAAGAAAAATGAGTCATTAAAATTAAAAAATTGAATTTTTTAGATACCAGACAAACATGTATAACACTTGCAATCATATCTAACATTAATGAACTAGTTCTGCAAGGTATTCATAATGATCAAAATCAAACTTGGAAAAAAGAAGTTGGGGGGAAGCATTGCACCTTCAACTGCTGTGAAATAAGCATCACGTGCCACAACTTGAACCGCTCCTATCTGGAAGAGATGGTGAAGGAAGTCATCATAAGAGAAGAGAGAGAGACTGTGTCTCAAACTCACTGCTGGTCTTGATGTTCATCTTAATATATAACTATACTACTTTCTAACAATTACTTAGCGTTGAATGATATTCTAAAATGTTCCATCCTCTCCAATTCACTCCATAAGAGAAAGATAAAATTAAAGAATGGAGATTGGATAAGTAAGGAAGTGATTGGTAGTTAATGGCATCAAAGAAAAATGTGTATTTTTGAGCCACATGTGGCTGTTCCGAAACCAGGAGGATGCTTAGTTGGTGGCAACAGAAATGGCATGAGTTCCTCACTGCGACCACTAATTCAAGCTATTAATAATCAGGAGTTATTTTCTATGACCGAGTCATCTTCTGTAAGTTTCAAGTATTGAAATTAGTTGTTTTTTATTGAGTCACCTTCTATGTTTTTTAATTATAAATTAATAATTTTCGAAATTTAGGAAGAAAAAAAAGTAACAAGGGAAATAGACGATTTAGATACCGACTTACTAACAAGTAAAAGAAAGAAAAAAGGCAACAAGCAAGTCACCAATTAGAATGTCAACTTCCCAGTAAGGAAAACAAAAGCAATAGGAAAAAAAATACCATTTCTCAAGCGTTGGCTACATATATTTTTGGAATTATTCGGGAAGGATGTATAGTTTGAAAATTAATTTTTTGCTATTAAAATATTTTTGCTATCACATCAAGGTGCACTCCTCATAGCATGTTCCAGTGGTGCAATTCATGAGAGTTGTTTAATTTTCCATTTTAAGTAACTCTCCATTACAATGATGAAATTCAAAAAATTATCAAATAAATCTCACAAGTTACTTATTACATTTTTATTCACAATCATTGTTATTTCAATTTTTCAAAGAAGGTAACCAACACAATTATCTAATTTTTTTCTCTCTCTTGCACACACACACTCACTCTCAGCTATTCCTAATGGTGTGTTTGGTTCAAATGAGGGGAAAAGAGAGAAGAGATTTTAATGGAGGGGAGGGGATAAGAGATTTTAATTAGGTATTGTGTTTGATTGAGAGGAGAGGAGGGATACTAATGAAAAGGAGGAGAAATAACACTTTTCGTGTTTAGCTTATGAGGAAAAGGAAGAGGTTTTAACACTAATTTACTTTAAAACCCTTATAAATTTAGAATTCAAAACATATAAGTGAGAATATTTTAAACAATCTATTCAAAATATTTTAAATCTCTCCCCTCCAAATCCCCCAATATTGAAGGAGAGTCAAAATTGACCATAAGAGATTTTGCTCCCCTTTCCCTCCAAAAAATGAACCAAACAGAAAATATTTAAAATAATTCCTCTTATTCCCTCAAACCAAACAGTTTGTAAATAGCGCATGTCTATCACTTTATTTTCTCCACTCAGAGCATGCTTTTCTATTTTCCTATTTGACGACCTACATAAATGGAAGAAAGTTTCTTATAACTTAACCCAAATTATCTCATAAGTCCCAAGATTAGGGTTGCGTTGGTAGAGAAAAAGGCCAAAACATAGAAGAGAGAATTGTCAGAAAAATAAATTCCTCATAGATGGGGATCTAAGGAAAAGTTACACAATAGAATTTTTCCATTCTTCACCAACTCAACCTATGCATTTCCCTAACTCACTGGTATGTCCATTTAGTAGACTCTTTAACTACTTCTACACTTGCCTATCGCCCACAAAGTTTGTTTTTTATAGGCAAATGTTAATGTGTTAGCTTGTTATGTTAGTAAGGGTGGGATTCAAAACCTTGTAACTTCTAACACTTTTGTCTCACATCCTAAATCACCTAAACACCTTATGACTCCCCTAACACCCACAAAGTTAAGTTATTTTTCTGTGATTGAATGCTCCTGCTGTGGAAACATTAACATTGTTGTGTTGCCAATATTTCTGCTATTAATGTTTCTTTCAGGGAGCACAAAATTCTTAAGGCAAGGGACAAAATATCCGATCTGCCAAATATCATTCTTCATGATATACTTTCAAGGTTGCCTGAAAAAGATGTTGCCAGGACCAGTGTTTTGTCCAAGACTTGGTAGGACATATGGTCTACATTCCCCATCTTGGTTTTTAATGGTTTCAACCGTAGAGTATTCTTAAGCTATGTAGACAAAGAAAATCCCCAGAAAATGCAAGATTATATGAGGAAAGTAAGAGCCAGTTTGGCAAGGTACTTCAACGAGCTTATAGCGGATAGCTTATAGCGGATGAGAAAGTAGCCCTGTTTGTTAAGCGCATCTGTCACGAGCTTATAGCATTTTTTTACGAGCTTATAGAGTTTTTTCCAGACGCTACTTGAAGTAGCATTTGAGCTTATAACTTATAGCGTTTCATTTTTCTTTCCACTTTTATCCTTATTATCTTTATTTAATTCTACCTTTATTCTCTTCTCTCTCTTTTATGTAAAATCATTAATGAATATGTCCTTTTATGTCATTTTATATTTTTCAGCTAGTTCAACCGCTAGTTTTACCAAACACTTTCACAGAAAATAAGCTAGCTTATACGCTATCCGCTATAAGCTATCAGCTATCAGTTAGCTTATCCGCTAACAGCTAATTTTACCAAACAGGCTCTAAATTACTTCCTGACTTCTGTGGATAATTCATTGCTAAGGTTCCATTACCGAGGCTTTGTTGTATAAGAATTTAATCTAAGTATGATAATGTTTGATCCTCAGTCCATGCCAACTCGTATAGATCGTTGGTTGAAGATAGCAATTGAGAGAGGTGTTAAAGTGCTAAAGCTTCAACTTGTACTTGAAGATACAAACTTTGGCTTGGACTCACTTGATAAACACTATGGGTTGCCTCTAAGTGTCCTTGAGGCCAAGTCAATTACTAACTTAGAGTTGTTCGGGAAAATCAGAGTCGACCAGGCATTCCCGAATTTTGAAATTAAGTTCTCTTCATTGCAAATATTATCCTTAACCGATGTGTATTTAGATCATGAACAAGCACTCATGAATCTCATTTCCAGTTGTGGATCCTCTGATTGAAAACTTAACACTGAATCACTGTCATGGATTGGAAGTTGTAAGAACACAAGGTCTGCCTAAGCTTAAGGTAGCTAAGTTTTGTCTAACGGAGGAGGTTCATGTTGACACACCAAGGGTGTATTTGGATATACAGCTTATTTAAGCGTTTATGTAATAAGCTCTTTTGTAAATAAACTAAAAACAGCTTATTTTCATAAGCTTCTCTGACAAGCTTATGGAAATAAGCTAAAAACAGCTTATGGAAAGATCATAAACTATTTTCATAAACTATTTGTATAAATTTAATTCCATAAGTTATTTTCATAAGCTCTCCATAAGCTTTTCCAAACGCACCCCAAGTCTAGAGTATCTTCAATTTAGTACTGACGAATTAGAATTCCCTTGTAAGATCAATATGGACAGGTGCAACGGTTTAAAAGAGTTGATTTTAGTTTCCGAGAGTGATGTTTTTGTCACTAGCCAATGGTTGCTTGAACTTTTTAGCAAATTCCCTCTCCTCTCGAGAAGTTTGATCTGGGCGGCTGCATTATGTCTGAGAGGATGCAAATTTCATGTGTTCGGCTCAAGCTTATAGATTTTGGTGCTTGCTCTCACTTAGAGTTGAAGGAGGCTGAGATTGATGCACCAAATTTAGAGTCATGTAGAATTTGCAGTCTTGAATCCAAAATGCCAGCTATATCTTTTCTAAATACTTCAATTCAACTGGAATTGAATGATTGCTTCATAATAATATTTCGTCTGGATTTTGAAGGATTAAGGAAATTTATCCAAAGCATAATACCTAGAAATGTTCTTGTTTCCCTGACCCTTAAGATCTTCTCAGGATCGGTAAGTATAGCAATTTGATCATGTCATTGGGTATGCATTTTTCTTTCTTTTTTACCTCTCATTTGAGTTTGTGGTTTGTTTTGGATTCTATGGATTGGGTTCAATATGGGTGCACTGCAAAATATTTCACTCCCTTCAGCCAATGGGGAGAAGAGTTGTATTTGCCTCTGGTCACTAGCCTGTTTTGGAGCTTCCGCCCTTCTATAATTTCTTTTAAGCTATTTTGCTGCAGCAGAATATTTATTAAGGTTTGTTGATTCCTGATTTCGTTATTTGATTGTATAATGCATGGTAGTCCTGATGGGGGATCGTTTTCATGTTGAGTAAGGACATGTTTGCAAATGATTAATTCTTATACTATCGCAAATAATTATTATAGGGAAAAATGTATATATCTATCCTAAACTTTAGTCCGTTTGTAAATAGATACCATCAACTATTGATTCTTCCCGATTAATCCTTAAATTCCAACTATTAGTAAAATAAGTCCTTCTGCTAACCCAAAATTAAATTACTAATACTGATCAAATCCAACCATTCATTGTGTTTGAATCTAAACCTTTGAATGCATTTAATTTTAATTTTTTATAAAAAAAAAAAAAAGGAATAAAAAAATAACAGAGAATGGTTGTCCTGCGTTTTCTTCTTCCTACTTTCTATTTTTCTTCTTTGGATCCCTTCTCCTCCTCGCCACTATTCTTCTCTTCATTTATCTTGTTGCTTTCTCTTATTTTATTTTATAAGAAAGCTCAGAAAATGGCATAAGCTTGCAATTCCCTTGCTGATTCTGAAGACATTTTGAATAGTGAGATTTTTTTGGTAAAACTGGCTATAGCAACTGAAAAGAAGAAGACTAGCGAACAAGAGAAAGGAATCAGAGAAGAAGAGCATTCTCTTTTTTTTTTTTAAACGAAAAATACAATGAATGGATCTGATTAAAGCGCAATGAACGGTTGGATTTAATCACCGTTAGTAATTTAACTTTAAATTAATAGAATGACCTATTTCACTAATATTTGGAGTTTGAGGATTAATTAGGAAGAATCAAAGGGTGTCTACTTGCAAGCAGACTAAAGTTTAGGTGAGTTGTATGCACTTTTCCCATTATTATATCATATATAGGATATTTTCTAAGAATTTTTCTGATTCTGGGTTGATTGTCGAATCTATTTGGATAAATTTGATTTTGAAATTATTCTAGAGCCAATTTGTTTAATCCATGTAAATTCAAACATAACTGCTTTTTGTTGGCATTCTCTAGCAAGGCAAAGCGATTATAATGATCCTATGATTTGCATGAGATATTGTTAAGTCGGATAAGGTCGGTATAAGGATTCAAAAGTAGTAGTCTGTTCCAGCCAAATTTATTGAATCTAGTCCTTCTATAATCTATAGTTTGAGATGCTTCAGCACGATCACTATGGAAGATTGTTCGGCTTAAGGCTGCATTTCATTTTTAAGCAATACCTTATTTGGCTAGCAATTTTTAACAATCTTTCCATTAGGTGCAGATTGTTAAATTGGAACAAATCCAGCGGGTTCAATGTGAATTCTCTCTTAACAATAGAGATTTAGAACTCATTCTTTTAAGGGTTTTTGACTAAACTAGTGTTATTTTAGAAAATATTTATCAAAATGAGATTGTTTTGTAACAATTTACCAAAATAGGGTTATTTTTGCCAGCGTAGAATTTTTTTTTTTTGCTGACGTGAAAGGCAGCCAAGTGTCTCCGCAAACACGCGCAAGGAATGCTGCAGCTTTTGTTTTTTAAAAAATTTCTGTAGAACCAATGAGTGTGTGACATGTGGCATTTTTATAGAAGGCGCCGGTCCAAGTGGAGGCGCCAGTTGGACTGGCACCTTCCATAAAAATGGTACATGTCACACATTCATTGGTTCTACAGAAATTTTTTAAAAAACAAAAGCTGCAGCATTCCTTACACGCGTTTGCGGAGACACTTGTCTACATTCCACGTCAACAAAAAAAAAAAAAAAAATTTCACTCTGTCAAAAACAACCCTATTTTGATAAATTGTTACAAAAGAATCCCATTTTGATAAATAATTTCTAAAATAATATTAGTTTGGTCAAAAGGCCTTCTTTTAATGGAGAGAATTTTTTCAAACAGTTGGGACTTGGTAGTCTTACATCCATGGGAGGCAGAGCCTATGGGATTAATGCTTTCTTTCAAAGGGGAGTTGTTTCTACTATGCAAGGTGTTTTTACAGTATCTACATTGAGAGGAAACATGAAATGCCTTGTTTGCATAGCAAGTGATTGAAATGGACGATGATTTAGATTATAGATTATAGTCAAGTTCAGGTAACAACTTTTTAATGTACTAAAGAAACCAGAAGCATTGGATCTACAGCTCAAATGTTCTAACCATAATTATTTGTATGGTAAATTTCAATTTATATGGAAGACGGTCTCTTGTAAAAGTAAGGTTATATTTAAATATATAGGTATTGCTTTGAACTTTTTTTGTTTGGAAGATACTTCTTTGTACTTCTAACTTTCTTTGTCAATTGTCCAAATCAATAGATCTTATGCGAGCAGCTAATGTGCAGACAAGAGGAAGAGGGATGCTGTGGTTCTAGTCAAAAAAAATGTTGGTGACATGATTTGAAAGATGTCAAAGTTACAAGCTCTTTCAAGAAATATGAGAACATCATTGATTGTCAGACACTATTAGATTCAGTGCCAAGCCAAATGGATCTTTTACCGGAGGATGAGATTAGATTTACGTTAGAATGGGACTCATTAGAGTAAGACTAGTTCAAATCAAAAGAATTTTGAAGTTTGGATTTTCAATTTTCTCTTTGTATTTTTGTTGATAAACCAGTTGTAATTGATATTGGCCTTCGCTATTCACACACACACATGATGAGGTATCCTAATTCCTAAACTCAGTTTCAGCTATTGTATTTGTTGTAAAGTAAGGCTTCTTTCATGATGAAGTCAATCTGTTATTGCTTATTAAAAATCAAATTCATTTGGCCCATGAAAACTTGGAAACCAAATATTTACTAGACTCAATCCGATTGAAAAAGTAACATACTATCCTTACTATGATTCATCTTGGCATGGTCTTTTATTTTGGGACAATGCCAAAATTGAAAGCATTCATTCCTCTTCTATATCTTACACTTGTAGTCTTTTTGCCCAGGTGCATCTCTTTCACATTTAAGAAAAGCCTGGAATCTTGGGTTACTAATTGGTAGAATAATAGGCAATCTGAAAAGAGAAATGTTATCTGGACACCAAATTTGGGACCCCGTATGTGTAAATGGTAAAATAGTAATAAAACAACTCAACAATCATCACTCCCAAAACACATAATTGCTTTCTCACTTATTTATTGTTTTCTTCTCTCTCATCATGTATTTCATCACTCTCAAGACACTCACCTGATATTTCTCTCATCTCAACACTCGTCTAAGCTGATCTTCACCCATCTGATGACTATCAGTGAAGAAATATCCACCCGTCTGATGAAGATATATGACCCGTCTGACCGAGAAAGCTCACCCGTCTACTCTCAGTTTCACCCGTCTGAAGCTGGAGATCTTCACCCCTTTGATGAGAATCAGTGAAGAAATGCTCACCCGTCTGGTTCACCCGTCTGATGACTCTCAGACGGGTGAACATTTCTTCACTAATAGTGATCAGACGGGTGAAGATCTTCAGCTTCAGACGGGTGACACTGAGAGTCATCAGACGGGTGATCATTTAAAAGGTTATTCACTGAGAGTCATCTGACGGGTGATTCAGACGAGTGAACATTTCTTCACTCAGAGTCATCAGACGGGTGAAGATCTTCAGCTTCATACGGGTGACACTGAGAGTCATCAGATGGGTGATCATTTAAAAGGTTATTCACTGAGAGTCATCAGACGGGTGATTCAGACGGGTGAACATTTCTTCTCTCAGAGTCATCAGACGGGTGAAGATCTTCAGCTTCAGATGGGTGAAACTAAGAGTAGACGGGTGAGCTTTCTCGGTCAGACGGGTCATATATCTTCATCAGACGGGTGAAGATCAGCTTAGATGAGTGTTGAGATGAGAGAAATATCAGGTGAGTGTCTTGGGAGTGATGAAATACATGATGAGAGAGAAGAAAACAATAAATAAGTGGGAAAACATTTATGTGTCTTGGGAGTGATGATTGTTAAGTTGTTTTATTATTATTTTGCCATTTACACCTATGGTGTCACCGTAGGTGTCCCAAATTTGGGTGTCAACTTAACATTTCTCATCTGAAAATTTCTTGAATATCCTTCATGAAAAGAGTATTCTAAAAAAGTTTATAGAATTTGAGGAATGATATAAGCTAAATAAAATAGCTTATGATACAAGCTTGTTTATCAAATACCTTTATATGGTCAATAAGCTATAAACTAGGTTATTGGACTTGCAAACAGAATCTAAAGTTTATTTTCACAATGTAGGATCTTCTACTTGGATTAAATGAGGGACAATGGGACATTACAACTGAGCGATAAAATTGAGGATCATAAGTCCCCTTGAGTCAGCTCAGTTGGTAGTTACGAGACATGATGATCGTGAGTGCGCGGGTTTAAACTCGTCCCTTTTTCATTCCCTATTTCTCTCTTCCCCTCCCCCTTGTAAAGTCTATTGGGAGCCTCGGCTTGGACATTACTTTGTATAATAGAAATAGGGTGACTTGTAATATGATATCATATCCATTTTTCAATTTTAAGATAATATTATCGCAATATTGAGTAGCATATCAAGCGTCGGAAAAAAATCATATGCGAAATAATTACAATAAAAATATATGTCATAACAAAATAAATAATACTAATTAAATTTATAGTAATCATTAAAAGCAAACCTTGAATTTGAGCGTTAACAACTTGACATTGGATTCGATATGCATTTTCCAAAGTTAAGGAAATTTCTACAAAACATGAAACCAAGAAATGCTCTGGCTTCCCTGGCCTTGGATATCTGTTATCCAACAGTAAGCATAAATTAGCAACTTTATTCATTATTGGCATTTATACCAAAATTTATTGTTGTATCTTATTAGTTTACTTCTGACTGTGTAGGATGTATTCAACATATTTGCAGTGCAAGAACTTTCTGTTCCTCCACTATGCATCAAACACCTTCACCTTCATTTACTTTTGGACACATAGAGGCTGTTTGGTAAAATTAACTGTTAGCGGATAGCTTATAGCCGATAGCGGATGAGGTAGCTGATAGCGGATAGCGAATAAGCTAGCTTATTTTCTGTGAAAATGTTTGGTAAAACTAGCAGTTGAACTAGCTGAAAATATAAAATGACATAAAAGGACATCTTCATTAATGATTTTACATAAAAGAGAGAGAAGAGAATAAAGTAGAATTAAATGAAGATAATAAAGATAAAAGTGGAAAGAAAAATGAAACGCTATAAGCTATAAGCTATAAGCTCAAACGCTACTTCAAGTAGCGTCTGGAAAAAACGCTATAAGCTCGTGAAAAAACGCTATAAGCTCGTGACAGATAAGCTTACCAAACAGGCTCATAAACTTTGTATTTGCCCCTTCTCACAGACTTGCTTTGGAGTTGGGGCCCTGCTAGTATTTATATCAAACTGAATTCTACCTTACTTCTCTTCGCACTGATTGCTTTTTTTTTTTTCTGTTGTCCTTATCCATACAATTAGCAATGCAGATTCTGGTCAATTGTATGGATAAGTATAACTGTCTAAAACAAAAGCTCCTAATTCTCTTTGCCAATTGTCTAAAACAAAAGCTCCATTGTGAGATTCTAAAAAGAGGATGCTTGCTATTGCAATTGTGGTCATATCAAACATTGGTAGCAATATGGACTGAAGGATGTTTTGGTTATTCGTGACGGGTGTGTACAAGCTATTTTCTAGACACTAAAAGTTTTTTAAGCCAATAACAACCTCTCATGTTTTTCAGTATCTATACTCGATAATCCTATAGCTTTGTAATTTAATTAACATGACATGCTGTGTTTGGTTTAATGTTTGCACCCACAACAATTGCTAACTTAAACCAAACACAGACTTAATGTGCTTCCCATAGTTTCTGTTAGGAACAAGTAAGAACGAAAACAGTAAACGCACAAGGACAATATAAAACACATTCTTCCTATAGCGTGTATCGGATGGTGGAATCTTTAGTCTTGCCTTCCAATCTTGTGAACTGATAAAGGAAAACCAAAAAGAATTAAGGATAATATTAAAACACATTCTTCCCTTTGGACAGAACAGAATCACTAAAAAAAATAGCTTTATCTAGCACTAAAAGAAATTAATCTTACATGACAACAATTGTAAAACCTATAACAAATTCATAATTTTACAAACTTCACTCCATGCAATAAAAATTTGTAACAAGGGGGTTAGCCTAGATTGTGGACTATCAACGCTACTTTGCATTTGACAATAAACATATAAATGATGGAGGGAAAAATAACCGGTTCAGCATACAAAGTGATTTATTAATCAAAGTATCAGAAGTTCAGAACCATGGTGATGAGAAGAAGGGAACAAAAGAGAGGTAGATGACCTAGAACTTCCACAAAACAGCAATCAAAGATGTCGATTTACTGCTCAATTTGGCGTTTCTATGATCATTTAAGAACCTAACTAAAGAAACATGTTCCAATCACTTAATTAAAGTAATGTGAAGCAAGTCATCATAAAAATAGAAAAAGAACAGACAACCTTCAATTTGAACATGTTTCATATATGATGGAACCCTGTAAGTATACGATTATGATTCATGGAACTTCCCTTTCGTGTCACTTTATTAATTTCATGTTCTTTCAGGCACTGCATTTCGTTAGTTCGTTTTAAAAAAATGAAATTGAAATATCAAATGTCGCAGACCGTTTATCATGATTAAACTCCAAGCACATATGCAAATCAACAAGAACACTTCTTGTTGAATTGTCAGCAATTAATTCTTTTCATTATTAGCAAAAGAAATTCTTGAATAAACTTAAAGCATTTGCATTGCACATGCTAGTCAATCATATTATTAATTAATAATATTAATTATAATTAATTATTAATTAACATAATATATTGCAATTAATGATGTGAATGACCTAAAGTACCCAGTTTGGAAGCTAAATTTTTATGTAAAAACTAAGTGTAGAGCCACAAGTTGCGTGGGTTTTTCGAAAATTGGTTGCATATATAGCTCATTTTCTTATAGGGCAGTGCTATTGAAAGGTTGAATTTTTAGTTAACAAATTGATTGGAACACAGCGCAGGCCGCAGAGTCCCCTCCCTCCCCCAAAAAAAAAACACTATGCAGCAAAGCATATCACAGAGCAGCGGCCACTATAGTGAATATAGTAGTTGCAATGGAAATTGGAAAACCTTACAAACTTTGTAAAACAAAATAATTGCTAATCCTAATAGTTTAAAAACTTTATACCATACACAAATAAGCAATTAAAAACAAGTTTTAACACTCAAAAGTTAAGATGCATTTATCAATTATATTTGCAAATAACAAAAGTCTAACAAGCCTATGAAAAAGAGAAGAATACCGAGAAAGAGGAGATGGTGATGTTGTGCTGGTGATGCAGCTACGACGGACGTTGAGAGGAGGAGCAGCTGCGGCGGTGGGGATGGGCACCGAGGGAGAGCGACGACGGATGTTGAGAAGAGATGCAGCTGCGGCGGCGGGGATGGGTACCGAGGGGGACAACGGCTGATTTAGGTTTTGCAGAGAGAAAGAGAGTGAGAGTGAAAAATGGGGGGATGGACGCGATTTAAGTTTTCTAATTAGCTACCGATATAAATTGGTCGCTAATACCGTCGCTAAGCTCTTAAATTATTAGCTACCGACACGTTAGCGGTCGCAAACTAAAAAATAATACCCACTTGGTCGCAGATTCGGTAGCTAAAGGATCAACAAGTCTGACTTTCAAAATTATGTATTTAGCGACGGAAATAGCTACTGATTTTTTTGCTACCCATAATTTCGGTCGCTAATTCGGTAGTGGAATGAAATCGGAAACTATTCTTTAAAAAACTCAAGATCAGTAGCTAATTCGATAGCTAATTGCGATAGATGTTTTTCGGTAGCTAAATTCGGTCGCTAAAAACACATTTTCTTGTAGTGTGAGGTGCCTTTCTTGAGCTGCAGCCGCCTAAGGTTTTCCTTTGTTCAATTTGGGGATAGCGGGAATGAGGAGGAAGGCTCTGTTTGGAGTTTAAGGATGAAAGTGGGGTAGATGGAAGCCAACGTGGAGGATAACGATACACCTAGGACTGTTACAAACGACAGAGGAATAGTGTATGACGTCAGGGATGGAAATGGTAACGGTTGCATGTATAGAGAGTGATTTGCAAAAAAAAAAAATTGTATAGGGACTAAAATCAAAATGTGCGACACATATAGGGACCAATCCATTATTTTAACCAAAAAAGATAGAAAAATGTAAACCCAATGGAATGACCAACTTGCATAGGTATACTTAACATTCCAAGATGGATCGTAAAGGTCGCGGAAGCTAGAACATTTCTGGGTTTTATGCTTTGGATAAATTTTCTTAATCCTTCAAAATCCATACGAAATCATATTATGAAATAAACATTAAGTTCCGGTTGAATTGAAGTATTCAGAAAGGATATAGCTGACATTTCAGAGTCAGATCCCAAATGTATACAATACTCTAAATTTGATGCATCAATCTTAACCTCCTTCAACTCCGAGTCAGAGCAAGCACCAAACTTTTAAACCTTGAGCCGAGCACTTGAAATCTTTATCCTCTCAGACATAATGCAACCGTCAAATTCCAACTTCTCGAGGAGAGGGAATTAGCCAAAAAGATCAAGCAACCATTGGCTAGTGACGAAAATAGTTCTCATAGAACGTTAAATCAGCTACTTTAAATTGTTGTATTTGGCCATATTGATCTTACAAGGGAATTCCAATTTGTCAGTATCAAAGTAAAGATACTGCATACTTGAAAATATATTATATGTGATGGCTAGAGCTGTCAAAATGAACCCGACCCGACGGGCCAGCCCATTTGGCCCGATAAAATGGGCGGGTTGGGTTGGTAAAATTACAGCCCAGATAAAAATTAGCCCACCCGCCCCGACCCTGAATTTCGTTAGCCCATCTTGTCTTGGCCTATTTCGGATCGGGCTGGCCCATTGGCCCGTAAACTTTTTAAAATGCAACTTTAACCTTCTTTTAAAAAAAAAACTAAATAGACTACAATTCTAAACCAGTAAAACACTAAAACCTAAATCTTTCATTCTTCCCTAAACCACAAAATCGTGCAGCCATCAGCTTCTTCTAAGTGTGCTGCGCGCCGCCGTCCGTCCACAGTGCGCCGCCATCAGTCTCAGGTTCTTCTTCTTCTGCTTCTTTTCTCCTCCTATTTTTTATGCTTTTCCCTGACCCTTCATCCTCCTCTTTTTTCTGCTTTTTGCTGACCCTTCCTCCTTCGGTGACCTATTTGTTGCTGCTGCTGCTACTTCATTTCTTCTTTTGCTTCGTTGGTATGGATAGGAATTGTTTCCAACAATTCCACGATCGGAAGATGAGATGCATGGTATCGCTGTTATTTTGCTATTCTGATAAGAATCGATTGCGTCATGACAAATATATTGTTTTGATGATCATATAACGTGTGATAATATAAAATTATTGAACTTCTCATTTATTTTTAATTTATATAATTATAAAAATTGTTCTATAAATTTTTAAAAGATCATTATGTTATCTATCCCCATAATCCTGTCTCACGGCATCACTGCCTCACTTCATTTTGTTGTATCTGATGCTGAGTGGTTTACATTCTTCTTCTTTATTCTTCCACTATTGAATTCTGATTTTTGTTTCTTAAATTTTCTCTTTCTGATTTGTTTGTTAAATCATTGATGCAGGTGCAGTGTTTGAATATGAGTAACGCTGAGGCTAATTTTGAGCATTGTGAAGAATTCTTTGTATAAACTTTTCAATCATTATGCCAACAACATGGAAGTTCCTCCTTCTATGACGGATGCAAGTACTTCAACTGGAACATATAAAGAAGGGGAAGGTACTTCAACACTGACATCAGATTATGATGTAAGTTCATTGCATCTTATTTTATTTAATCATACTTAATATGTTTATGTTGCATCATATATTTCATCATACTTAATATTAGGTATACTTTTATGATAGGATTTTGAAGAAGAAGAGAATGCACAAACTTTGTTAACTGAAAAATCTGAATTAGACACCTACTTGGAAGAGTCAAAACTTGTGGGTCACAAGGATTTAGATGTTTTGGAATATTGGAGGGATAATAGTGGTAGATTTGGTGATTTATCCAGGATGGCTAATGATGTATTGACTATTCCAATTACCACGGTGGCATCTGAGTCCACTTTTAGCATTGGAGGTCGTATTTTGAGTAAGTATAGAAACTCTTTACTTTCAAAAAATTTGGAAGCTCTCATTTGTGCTCGCAATTGGTTACTTGGGTTCTCACAAAATGGTAAGAATATTTTTTTTAGGCTCTTATATAAAGTTATTTGTTATAGACTTTTAGTTATTACCTAGTAGCTACTATTATGTGTTACTGTTATGGTTAAATGTATATTTTTATGTGTAGGAGGACTGAGTTTTATTGATAATGCAAATAAAATGACAACCCAAGTTAATGACAATACGAAAGCGAATGAAAGGACAACCCAAGTTAATGTCATCAATTTGATTGAGGAAGAAGACGAAGAATGCGAATGAAGATGATATGCTCTAATTCTTTTGAGGAGTATGCTGTTTGGGATCCTATTCTTTTGTTGTTTTAAGAAGGGGATTGTACTTATTTGCATTGGTTTTATTTTGTTTTGAAGTGGATTGCACTATTTTGAATTAAATTGGGAAACTGTGAAACTAAGTTGTTCATTTCGAATTGTTTGGTTTAGTTTATGTGGCATTAACTCTAGCTTATATTGTATTTTGTGCTGAGAAAGAAGATTCAAAGATGAATATTGTGTTGCAATCACCAACTTAGTGCCTTCTTTTCATTTATCAAATTGCATTGCTGCTCCTAATATTGATATTAGGACAAAAAGAATAAATCAATTATTAATAATGGTAATATGTTTGTTTGCAGTTGTATTATATTTCACTAGGGAGATTGAATTTAAACATAGCATATGGTTGAATTTTTTATTTAAACAAGGGAATTTTTAAAAACTGAAAAATAAATTCTTTTAAAATATTGGCCCAAGGGCTAGCCCGTTTGGCCTGCAGCCCGTTGAGGGCTGGGCTAAGCTAGCAAATTGGTGACCCGTTCTAAGAGTGGTCCGGCCCGCCCCAGCCCGAAAAGCACCTTGGCCCGAACGGGCCGACCTGTTTTGACAGCTCTAGTTTACTGATGGCTAGTTGATGGAAAAATTAGCAGGGCAGCAATGCACCCAAGCAAGCGAGGTGCTAGTGTTTGATGCATGGCGAAGGAACAAAAAGGTACACTTGAAAACCAATATTGAACCCTACATTAATTAAAATCCAAACAACTAAAACTATTAAAAAAAAAAAAAAAAAAGAATATATTAGTCATTGGAAACCTTGATCAGTACAAGAACATAGTTTTGGAGCATTAATGTAAGCCTTCTCCAACCCATACAAAGTTAATGTTTTCCTTCCACAGCAGAAGAATTATAGGTGCTTTACGTTCAATATACCATTGTCAGGATTGCGTTTTAGTATAAGCAATATACTCTGTGATGTGTTAATATAGAGTATAATTGTATCGATAAGGCAAGTAGTGAGAAGAGAACTGAAGACAGTAGAATTCTATTGCATAATGTTTATCAAAAAAAAAAAAAAAAGGAATTCTACTGTGTAAGGTAGAATTCATTAGCAGGGCCTCAGCTCCAAAGCAAGCCAGTCAGAGTCCAAAAGTGAATGAAGGTGAAAGAAAGTGTGTGATTATGTGTTTATGTATATTTTAATGAATGACAAACATTAATATAAGGACTTTCCATATAGCATGCAGGTACATTGAGCACAAATTTAAATTTTAATGAAGTACTAGGTATGTGAGTATCAAGACTAAGAATAAAATGGGTAAATGCTTACGTCTTACATATTTATGTAAGAGGTTGATTATGTAAAGATCGGTTATGACTTAAGGTGTTAATGATGAAAAACAAATCTTTTCTTCAAAATTAATCTAAAAGTTTCAAAGAGTTTTGGAGTCAAATTTTTACTCCAATAATTTTGTTCAAAAAGGAACTTTATAAATAACAGTGGATTTAAAGGTCAACCGATTTCAATTTAATAAGAATCAATTGCAAAATTTCTTAATTGATTTCCTAATACAATCACTCGATTGTCTAAGCTGGCTTGGCACATTTTCATAGTTCAATCGATTGGACTATAACATCAATCAATTGCCATAAATAAGTAAATGGATTCCCAACCTTCTTCAATCAATTTGAAATCTCCAATTCCTCCAAAACGCGAATTCAATCCATTGTACTCTCTATTCAATCAATTACAATTATTTTTATCAATTGATTTACAATTTTAATCAATCCATTGTTTTGATCTTAAAAGTAAAGATTTTTGCGCCTTTTGGAAAATAGGGAGGATAGAAAACTTTCTTGTGGAGCCACACATTTTAACTTTTTTCCGCCTTCAACAAGACTTTGGAGAGAAAAACTCATTTTTTGCTCACTTCTGTTCCAATTCTATCTTTTGCTCTTTTGCATTGTGGAAACTTTGGGAGACATAGAAAAATTGGAACTACATTGGATGGAAACTTTGCTTTGTTCGGAGAAATGGAGCACATACTTTTTAAAAATATTATTATATTATATTATATCTAGGGACAAATATATCTTCACAAAAATAATTCATTTTCGTCATTTTTCCCCTTTTTGTCCGACCAAACAAGTGGAGAGAGACTTCTCTCCTACCTCTTTCAACAATCTGAAAATTTATCAATTTTCTATTGAAAATCTATCCATTTTCTATTATCTCTTTTCTCCTACTTCCTATATCATGATCAATGGTGTCTGCTATATATATATGAAACTCATTTTAGGAATTAGTGTAACTCAGCATGTGTACGTCTCATCGTCAGAGTGTGAATAGCAAACAAGATTATCCATTACAACTGGTTTATCAGGAATAATAAAAGGACAAGAAAAACCAAATTGCAGAAATTTTGTCTGAAATGGTCTTTACTCTAATGTGTCCCATTCTAACTTAAAGCTAATCTCATCCTCGAATGAAAGAGTCTCCATTTCGCTTGGCAATGACTCCAAGAGTGTCTGACAATCAATGATGTTTGCATAATTCTTGGAAGAGCTAGTGACTTTGACATCTTTCAAATCATGCCACCAACATTTTATTTGACTAGAACTGCAACATCCTTCTTCCTCTTGTTTGCATGTTAGCTTCTCACAGAACAGCTGTTGATTTGTTCAATTCACAAACAAAGTTAATAATCATCCCTTTCAATCACTTAATAATGTGTAAGTGGCAGCAGGCATACCATGCTTCCTCTTACACTAGATACTTATTCCAAGCATAATGGAAACAACTCCCTGCATTAAATAGGCTTATGCCTCTTGGATGTATGACTGCCAACTTGGAATTTGAGAAAATTCTCTCCCAAAATTCGTGATGATTTCTACACTCCATTATTAAATAACAATTAAGCATTGAACCCGACTAGTTGTTTAACAATCTGTCATGTCACCACTTATTTAATAGAAAGATTGTTAAGAATAACCAGCCAAATAATAAAGCTAAGCTCAAGAATGCAAGGCAAGCTTACACCAAACAATATTTCACCAAGATCCTACTCAAGCATCCCATAATCTAATGACTAGATTTTTCATATCTTGGCCAAAAGACAACTTATGAATCTTCATACTGATCTTATCTGACCTCAGAATATCTCGTAAGTAACAACATAAAGTGCACTAGAAACTACGAAACTATTTGTTCTTAAGAAATACCAACAGTCATGCATGAATTTACATGGATGAAACAAAGACTCTACAACACTATCAAAATCAAATTTATACAAAGAGTGTCGAAAGCAACCCAGAGAAAATATATGATATAATAGTTATTTGTTATAGTATAATAATTGACCATTTGCAAACATGTGCTTACTAACTACAATATATAATGCTGTCAAGACATGAGAAGCATCCCCAATGCAAATGAGTCTCAACAGGGGCAGACTATCATGTATTATACAATCAAATAAAGAAATCAGGAGTCAATGACACACCTTAATAAATAATTTGCTGCAGAATTTTAGCTTCAAGGAAATAGTAGTAGGGCGGAAGCTCCAAAACAAGCTAGTGACAAGAGGAGAACACAACTCTTCCGTGTCTGGACATACAGCTAAGTTCAGTAGTTTAATCCTTGGTGAAGGAAATGAAATATCTTGTAGTGCATCTGGATTGAACTCAATCTATAGAATCCAAAATAAACAAACTCAAATGAGAAATCAAGAAAGAGAAAAATGAGAAATGCAAACCCAATGGCATGATCAACTTGCATAGGTAGGTATATTCACCTTTCGGTAAAGAATCCTAAGGGTCATGGACGCCAGAACATTTCTGGGTTTTACGCTTTGGATAAATTTCCTTAATCCTTCCAAATCCAGACGAAATCGTATCACAAACACAATATTAAATTCCAGTTGAATTGATGTATTCAAAAAAGATATAGTTGGCACCGGAATTGTGAAGTCAGTTCCATGATATGTACATGACCCCAAATTTGGTGTATCAATCTCAACTTCCTTCAACGGCCGGTCACAGCAAGCACCAAAGCTTAAAACCTTGAGCCGAGCACTTGAAATTTTTATTCTCTCAGACATAATGCAGTCGTCCAATTCCAACTTCTCAAGGAGAGGGAATTTATCAAAAAGTTCAAGCAACCATTGGCTTGTGACGGAAATAGTACCCACAGAACTTAAAACCAACTCTTTTAAATTGTTGCACTTGTCCATATTGATCTCACAAGGGAATTCTACATGGTCACTACCAAAATAAAGATGCTCTAAACTTGGTGCATCAACATCAACCTCCAACATTTTCAAAAACTTAGCTACCTTAAGCTTAGGCAGACCATGTATTCTTACCACTTCCAATCCATCACAGTAAATCAGTGTTAAGTCTTCTATGAGAGGACAACTGGAAATGAGATCCAGGAGTGCTTGTTCATGACCAAAATGCACCTCCCTTAAGGATAACACTTCCAATGAAGAGAACTTACTTCCAAAATTCAGGAATGCTTTGTCGACTCTGATTTTCCCCGACAACTCTAACTTAGTAAGTGACTTGGCCTCAAGGACACTTACAGGCAACGCATAGTGTTTACCAAGTGAGGCATAGCCAAAGTAAATATCTCGAAGTTCAAGCTTTAGCACCTTAACACCACTCTCAGTTGCTATCATCATCCAACGATCTATATGAGTTGGCATGGACCGAGGACCAAACTTTACCATACTTAGATTAAATTCTTTTAAAGCGAAGCCACGTTGATGGAACCTTTGCAATGCAGTGTCTACAGAATTCATGAAGTTATTTAGTTTCCTCATATAATCTTGTACTTTCTGGGCATCTCCTCTGTCTCGATACTGCAATTGTACTCCACGGTTGAGACCATCAAAAACCAAGATGGGGAATGTGGACCATACGTCATGCCATGTCTTGGACAAAACACTGGTCCTGGCAACATCTTTGTCAGGCAACCTTGAAAGAATGTCATGAAGAATGGGCTTTGGCAGATCAGATATTCTGTCCATTGCCTTAAGAACTTTGAGTACCCTGAAAGAAACATTGACAATGTTAATGTTTTCCAGAGAGAAGTCAGGATAGCAGTAGTTAGAAGAAACTTTTTTCCCTTTGCAGGTTGAGTGGTATTAAACTGCAAATAAGGAAAGAGTGATGTGATGTGAGTAGAGATGATGATAAAGTGATAATAGAGATGTTGCATTGTGCCAGCCAAGGGTATTTGAGATTGGATGCGTGGGGAGTGAGTGTACCTTGAATCCTTCATGATTTCTTATTTTCTCTCTTCTTTTGTTATCTTTTGGATGGATGGAATAAAAAATTGGAAACTATGGGAAGCACATTAACATGTTAATGGAGTTACAAATAGTATAAAGTACTGATTACAGAAATTTAATCGAATGAATCAGTTTGAAGTAATCAAAACTTTTCGCAACCCTGACCTGTTTAGTCTCTCTGCGATTTGCCCACTGCGTCGTTAATAGCAGTGGTCTCCGCCGCCGATCACACCAGCTACCTTGCCGGTCGCACGTTCATCGTCGCAGGTGTCAGCAGCAGTTCGGCTTCAGCCCTTGAAGGTTAAGCTTCCTCCTCCTTCTTACCGAAAAGAAGGTGTGAGAGGCTCTCTGCCTTAGGTTAAAAAATTTTTTAGAATAAAAGGCCCAAACTCAACAAAAAACAAAAAAGGGTGATATTTTCGTCCTTTCTATAGAATTCAAATGCGGGTTAAACTGATTATTTTTAATATAATTTTCGGTAGATTTTAGTCTTTATTATGGATTAATTTGATCCGTATTTTATATTCTTTATTAGATTGATATTTTTTCATTTCTCAAGTATCAAAATGTCACCGTATTTTTTGTTAAAAATCAGTTTGGGCCTTTGCTCTTTTTTTTACTCTTAGGTTAAAGTAATAATTTGGTCCCTATATGTGAGGAATATTCTTTATTTAGTTTCTATTCCTAAAAAATTATTAAAAACGTTTTAATATTAGCCGTTGTTAACTATTACATATAAATACTAAATGAAGAATTTATGATAGGTATAGGGATCAAATAAAAAAAGTAATTTAAGAGATTATTTTTTAGAAACTTTTAAATAAAACAAAAGTTAATTTGTGTTTGTTTAACATTATAAAATTTATCTTTTACAAGAAAAATAATTTTTAACTTGTTTGGATAAGAAACATATAGATAGAAGTATTTTTTCTTATAAATTTATAATAAAAAACATAAAAATCATTTTCAAGGTAGGATTTTGGGACACACGTTGTAATATCTAACATTTTATATGATTAGTTTGGTCCAAAAAATGGTTTCATTTTTTTAAGAACATTCTCTTTCCTCTATAATAAGCAATGATTATTAAAAGATTTGATAATAAAAATTGCACATGACCAGATAGAAAAAGGAAACATGGTAGAAGAAAAATGCATGAACAAAAAATATAATAATATCAAATATATTGCCGGGATAAAAGGTAGGGCTTGTTTGAGCCCACTTGTAACCGATTATTTTGAAAAAAAATCAATTATTTTTTAAAAATAATCACTCATAAGAATTTTAAATGTGTTTGTTTAAAATTTTGGAAATAATGAGAATCTGAAGAAAAAAATTGTTAATGTGAAAAAAATCTAAAGATATTATTAATAGCTTCCGATTAAAATACAATTTTATAGAGGATAGAGAATGTCCATAAAAAAACGGAATCATTTTTTGGACCAAACTAACCTTATAAAATTTTAGATATTACTTACAACTCGTGTCCCTGTATCCTGTAAAAAATAATTTTTATGATGTTAAACAAACACAACTTAACGTAAAAATCTCTAAAAAAAGTAATCTCCTAATTTAATTTTTTTATTCGATCCCTATATGTGTCACAAATTCTTCATTTAATCTCTATATGTCAGAGTTAACGATGGTTAGAGATGGCGGGATAATGTCGCCTAACAGGAGGGACCAAATAGGTAACAGCTACATATATATTGGCATTTTTAATAATTTTTTAGGTATAGGAATTAAATGAAAAATCTGTATCACGTATATGACCAAATTATTACTTTAACCAAAATATTTCTTTTTAATCAAGCAATAGACTTCTTAGCTTTGATTCACTAATTTTATTTTGGGTTTCTTTTACACTTGAAAATAATTTTTTAAATTTATATCAATCGTAAAAAACTTTTATTTTCATGTCCAGATTCTAGAAATATTAAAATATAAATGATATCAAACGCTATATAAGAGAACAAAATCATTTCATTTCCCATAGCCATTTTCATTTACTAGAATATTAGGTACTATTTACTAACATATCCCTCCTAGCAATATACTTTTCAAAAATATTATTTGGACATAAAAATGGGATAACAATCAATAACTGATTTATGACATTCGAAATCGTGATTAATGTCGTGTTAAAGTTGGTTAATGGATACATATATAATCGATGAGATAACTCATTAATCAACAACTTGATTAATAATGTACATAATCTTAGTTAATGTTGCTTAGTGCATGGTAAATTGGTTACCCATCTTTATGTATTTATTAATCAAGTGCGGTTTACTTTTCCCACCCCTCACTTTGCTCCCCCTCAATTCCTTTTAAATTTTTTTGACAAAATAAAAAAATGGTGCTCAAGTCCGGTGGTATTCAAACAAGCTTTTCTCAAATAACAAAAAGTTTTACCGTATTCAAAAACTTCCTAGTTTTTATAGATTGCATTTCAAAGTGGATTTTATAAGATTTTATATAGCAAGAGATATAAATACAAAACCCGTCTCAAAATCTCACCCAACCCAATAAGAGTTACCCGACTTTCCTACTCTTTCTTTCTTTCTTTTTATTTCGTTGTTCCTAGAATCCCACTACCATTTTTTTCTTCTGCTATTACACACAAAAGCAAACCATTCGCTAATCACTGGCCCTATATTCTTCTTCTTCTGGACTCCTTCCCGAAAATGCAATACCAAAGATAAAACCATCTCCCGTTGGACTATAAACATCATTTTGGATCTATTGTAACAAACACGGTTATCACTGCAATGACCATCTCCCTTGTAAAGAAGGTTGTTTTCATCATCTTGCAAGTAATTTTCTTTACTTCATTATTGTGCAATCATGGTTGTTTGACCTTTTTTCTGTTTTTATTAACGTAAATGAATTAGGGTGCGTTTAGATAATTTAAGCGCTTATGCAATAAGTTCTTTTTAAGATAAGCTAAAAATAACTTATTTTCATACACTTCTCTGACAAACTTATGGAAATTAGCTTAAAATAGCTTATGGAAAGATCATAAACTATTTTCATAAACTATTTGTATAAGTTTACATCCATAAGTTATTCTCATAAGCTCTTCATAAGCTCTTCCAAACGCACCTTAGTGATTATTGAAAGAGAAATAAAAATTGGCGATATGGAATTTCGACTGACTATTTATTTTAGATATTGGATCATTAGCCGTGTCGGTCCCTCCTATAGATGCTTTTGGAGATTTGCGATAATTTGTGAGATTTATAATGCTACTATGTTTCCCGCAGTGCCTTTTCAATGGATTGGTTTGTCCAACATCATTCTTAGGGATGGTAAAGTGGGTCAACCCATCCCATCCCGTCCCACCCCATCCCATCATTAACCCACCCAAAACGGGGCGGGACGGGCCAATCCGTTTTACACATATGGGTTGAACCCCCCAACCCATCCTGACTAATGGTGTGTTGGTGGGTTGGCCCGTCAAACACATAAAAACATAATTTGGATTGGCGGGTTGGCGGATTGACTCACTATAAAAATAAAAAAAATTAACAAAAAATCATATAATATTTCTTTTTTTTTTGGGTAATCTTCATATTTTTTTTTAAATTATTATTAAAAAATTGGAATAATCTTATCTTATAATATATAATTTGTGTTACAAAAGTAAAAACATTATTTTTGTAGTATGAAATAATTCCAAGTAACAATAAAATTAAATTAAATAATATTAAATAATTAATAAATTAATTTAAAAAATTATTTTTTAATATAACGGGTTGGCGGGTTAACCCGTCCCGCCCCGCCATCAATCCATTTTCGGATGGGTTAAGCGGGACAGGTCAAAATAGGTTGGTGGGTTGAGAACTCCAACCTATCCCGTCAAATTCTAACGGAGTGACGGATTGATATACGAATCACAATCCACTTTATCATCCCTAATCATTACCAGTTGCACTGGGACATATAAGGTCTTAAACTTTGGATAAGTTCAAGGAAGCATTTGACAAGGCTTTGAATTGAGGGAAAGAATTTTCTGCAGTTGCTAATAATTGCATAGGGTCAGATATGGCTAAATTTGATGAAGCATGCGCAGGCATTCCGAAAAGCCATTGATCATCATATCTGAAAAGTCAAAGAGCATGCTCTAAGCAAGAGATAAAAAAAAAAATATTAGCAACATATTCTTTATCATTTTTTTTTCAATGTATTCACTCATATTAATTAAAATTTATATGGATCCTATAAAATTTAAGTGGAACCCACATAACTTAGTAGAACCCACATGAATTTCAATCAATAGGAGAGAGTGTATTCAAAAGACAGTGTTAGAAAGTTTGTTGCTAGCACTTCTCAAAGAGATATCTTAGATAAGGTAGAAAAATGAAAGATTAAAGACTCATTTTGATCCCTCACAATTCGCGAGGTACCTAATTTAGTCCCTGAGAAAAAAAAACTCACTTGTTAATCCTCGACAATTACAAAATAGGGATACGTTAGTCCTTCCGTTGTTGACCATTATGAAGGCTCCGTTAGTTTGCTGATTTGGACCATTAAAAAGCTCAACTGTCTGTTAACTTGTCTCGCGTGGATAGGGTCATTTTGTCAACAAGAGTAAATACTCAAACTAATCCCCCACAAAAAAACACGAGACCCAATTTAGTCCCTCAGGAAAAAAATGTCCTTAAAATAATCCCAGGATAATCTAAGACCAAATTATAACTTAAGTGCATGACCTTGGATGTTTTATTAAAAATCACAATACAATATATATTTATAATTTTAAAAGTTGTGATTTTCAATGACACATTTTAATTTTAATTCTTTAATCAATATCTTAAAGAACAGTTAGCATTTATTTTAGTTTCTTTCTCTCAATTTCTATTAAAACAAACATAGATTCATGAATAATAATGTTAAAAAAAGACTTAGATAGTGCATTAACTTGGAATTTAATATTTAATAAAATATTTTATTTTTGTTTGCTATCCATCCAAATAATATATAATAAACATAGTAAACTTGAATAATATAAAATTCTGGGGGCTATTTCAAAAGTTTTTTTTTTCATGTGGGACTAAACGGAGTCTCACGTTTTTTGTTAAGGAATAGTTTGGGTATTTACTCAAATAAAAATAAAATATCTTATTAAATATTCAAGTCTAAGTTAATACATTATTCAAGTTTTTTTTTAACAATTTTTATTCATAAATCTATGTTTGTTTCAATAGAAATTGGTAGAAAGAAACTAAGGAAAATGCTAACTCTTTTTTGAGGTATTGATTAAATTAAGTATTAAAATTAAAATGTGTTATTGAAAATCATAACTTTTAAAAGTATAAATGTATTGTATTGTGATTTTTAATAAAACATCCAAGGTCATGCATTTAGGTTGTAATTTGGTCTTAGATTATCCTAAAATTATTTTCAGGACATTTTTTTTTTCTAATTGACTAAATTGGGCCTCGCATTTTTTATCGGGGACTTGTTTGAGTATTTACTCTTATTAACAAAGTGACCTTATCCATGTGGGACAGGATAACGGACAATTGAACTACTTAACAGTCCACATCAGTAAACTAACGGAGCCTTTCTAACGGTCATCAACGGAGGAACTAACGTGTTCCTATTTTATAACTATCGAGGACTAACGGGTGAGTTTTTTTATGAAAAAAACTAAATTTGATAACTCACAAATTGTCAGGGATTGAAATAGAACTTTACTCAAAATGAAGATTTGCAACTGAGGAGGAAAAGTGGCTAGATAAATATGAAACGCTACAAAAATTTTCAAGTTTATTTAATGTTTGTTATTCTTAAAATAGCCACAAGTTAGCTGTTGAAACTTATTTCCACGGAGAATCTCTGGAGTTTTTGGGAGAAGTCTTTCTTTGCCAATATATTTGAATAATTAAACAATAGGATTCATTGACTATGAAATTGGATGCTCTTGGTTCTTGTAAAGCACTGATATATACTTACCGCATGTTACTTTTTCGCTGGCAGTTTGTATCCAGAGAAGACAGGCCCATGTGGATTGAGGCACTGCAGTGGGCGATAGATCCTTTTCCTAGAGCTATAACGAGTAGCAATATTGAACTTCATATGATATTGTAGTTTTGACAGAGAAGTTATGATCACAATTGTCACAAGAAGGCATAGGTGAAGTAGTTATTTGTGTCTGAAACCAACCATGCTATTGGAGTTGAAGGAGTTCCAAGTGTAAAATGTAAGGAAGTTGTTTTTGAATATGATGTTTGAGAATTTCTTTCGGCCTACTTTATACCATATAAACAGAATTCACTTACCAGGCTTGCGAAGTGGTACTTGCGTACCGGTTTGTGGTACTTCTGCAAACCAATTCGCACAAATTCTAGTTTAATTCGTAGCAGACTCTAAACCGAGACTGTGCTTGAAGATGGAAGAGAAACAACAAGAAAAGGGTTTCATAGGGAAATGAACCGAGACTGAGACAGTGCATGAACCCCAAGACAGTGCGTGAAAATGGTAGACGAAGATTAGTTGGGATCCTCTCCGATTCTTTTGAAAAATGAAGGTTTCATTTAAGAGAGAAATAGACACAAATGAAAAATTTGTGTCTCAATTTTTTTTTATCATTTAAAAAATTTAAATCATTAAAAATTCTGTGTCTATCTCTATCCTAAATAGAGCCTTCCATTTTTTTTTAAGAAATAGAAAGAATCACAACCCACGAAAGATGAAAGATGGGGCATCACAAGGGACAAGTATTTATTGTACCTCCCTATTTTTTTGTTCAAAATGTTTGGGCCATGAGGTTTTTTAGTTCAATTCTTTTGGGCATAGCTAGGGATGGCAAAACAGGCCGATCTGCCTCGACCTGTCATTGACGCGCCTAAAACGAGACGGGACGGGTTGACCCGCTTGAACAAAATAGGTTAGACTTCCTAACCCACCCTATTTAGTGGTGGATTGACGGGTTGGCGGGTTAGTCCGACAAAAACAAAAAACTAAAAAAATAGATTGACGGGTCAACCTGTCCCGCCTTGCCTCCAAACTATTAAAATAGTAAAAAGTTAATTAATTAATATATATATATATATATATATATATATATATATATATATATTTAGAATAGGCGGATTGGCCCGTCCCATCGCGCCTTCTTAGTGGATTAAGCGGGACGAGTCAAAACGGTTTGATGAGTTAAGAATCCCAACCCAACCCGCCAAAATAGACGGGTTAAACGGGTTGACCTGTTGAATCCAACCCATTTTGCCATCCCTAAGCATAGCAAGCATAACCTTATTTTACGGATCAACATTTATCACTTAATGCTTGACTCACCCAAATTTTCATATCAACTTAAAATTTTTTGACCAATATAAAGGGCCAATAGAAGTAAAATAGTTTTTTTAATTATATAAATAAAAATAGTTTATAAATATTTTGCAATTAATAATTTCTAATTTGATGAAGTTTTTTTATTGCCAACATGTTATTTAATATATTAGATATACAATGAACCTAAACGTACCGATTATGCATACCCCTTACCTATATTGCCAACCTGGTAACTATCCTTTATACTAATTGAATCAAGTGACAGCAAAGTGCTCAGTGAATAAACAGGGAAGTGCTCTCTTGCATAAAGATACAATTTCAGTAAAATGTTAATATTATAAAATAGCAACTATTTTTTAGAATCAATCCAAAACAAAAATTGCCAGAAAAGACAAGGAATCAAGTACAAGAACAATTTGAAAAAGAACTTTTAGTATCCTAGAGGGTGTCAGGTAAGAGAATCTTCTACCACCTTCCCCCCAAAAGTTTACTCCAAAAGAAAACAATTATACTCCAAAAGTGGCAGCAACTTACCAAAGAATTGTATCATACTGTTTTTCCATTGGGAACTGATTCTGAACAAAAATTTCTTGTTTGAATGAAACTATCTCAGACAGGTTTCTTCCTCCAAAGAAGAAAGTTCCATTGGAATCTCCTCAGTTGATGAAGCACCAACACCATGCTCCCAATTGTCGGCATGGTCCTCATCCATAAGTTTGGAAGCCTCCACCTTTGGGAATAGTAGTCTTTGAAATTGCCGTAGGGGTAAACATGCTTGTGTTTTTCCATGTTCTGCTGCTCTTCCTTTTGGCTTTCATCTTCCCCCTCTGCATTATTCTCCATCACTTCAATTCCTCCTCCTCTTGTTTGTGTGTGGTGTCAGTGTCACTAACTCAAGAGTTCGTTACAATGTTATTACTGACTATATTAAATACCTATATTCCCTCACAAGGCTCATAAAATTAAGGTGAACCATTGATGATAAAGAAGAAAATGAGGAAAAAACTAAGAAATCACAAAAATGGTTAAAGTCTGCGAGAGTAACATTGCTTCATCCTTAAATGTCTAGGCTCAATATTAGATCATTGAGCTCAAATAGCTTATGAACTTAAGCAAATTAAGCTCTAACTAATAAACTCAATTTAATTTCTTATTGAACAAAGCCTACGTCAGAACTAAGACTCATTCTAAACAGAACCCCAACAGACATAAACTATCGAAGTTCCATTCGCTCCAGAACTGTAAGATTACCTGCACAGAATATTAAACAAACTTGTAAACCTTGAAATTTAAATTGTTTTTCTATACGCCGGGCATATTCAAAATCTACAAATCATATGTACGGGTTGTTGTAGATCTTTGTTCTTTTGGGGTGGGTTCTACCAAAAATTTGTATTAAATGGCATCAATGCCTGCACAGTGTCTCCTCAGTTGCAATGGTGAGGCACTGGCAGAATGTTACAAAATACAAAATAACTGCTATAACAAGAAACTAAAACAAGTACAAATGTAAATATCACATCATTTCATAACTTCTGACAAAACAAGAAAAAAAAACTGCAGAGATACTTGATCATCTAGTCTTACTCTTAAGATTATAATTCCCACTCTAACCAAATGTTAACATGCGCTTCCTTAAAACGACTAATCTTCTCCTCCTCCTCCAATGAAAGAGTTGGAAACAGTTCTAAGAGGGTCTTCAAATCATCAGGAGCATTATGATTCCTGAAAGAACTTGAGACTTTAACATCCTTCAGGAAATGCCACCAACATTTGATTTGACTAGAACTGCTACAACAATCATCTTCTTTTCGATGTATTAGCTTCTCACAAAAGATCTGTTGTTTTAAACAATTCAAAAACAGTTAGAAACTCCGACAATCGCCTATTTAAGAAAAGCCATCACACCTCTATCAAACAAAACATTAAAACATTCCCCATTAAAGCACTATTATGCATTACTGAAACAAAAAAAGAAAGATTGGAAAAGACAATGGCATACCATCACTAATGTCTTGTTCAAATCCAAATTAAAGGAGACAATAGAAGGACGACAGCTCCAGAATAAGTTAGTGACAAGAAGCAAGCTCCACTCTTCTGATTCTGAAACTGCATATATGGTCAATTGTTTGATGCTTGGTGGACCCATTGAGTAACCTTGCAATGCAAATGGCTCGAACTCAACCTACAAAATCAAAAAATTAATTACCCAATACATGTTTTGTAAAAGATTAAACATGCAAACAAAATAAAACACGCAGCTTGCCAAGGTGCACTTACAACTGAATCATCAGGGAAACCAAGGAAGAGGGAAACTGGAATGTGCTCGGGACTTATGCCTTCAAGAAAAGTCCTTAAATTTTCTAAGTCCGCAAGAAAATGACCAAAGAAAACATCTAAAACCAACTGACTTGAGCTATTCACAATAGATATCAAAGGGGTTATGGAACCATCACCATGATATATACACTCATATAAATTTGGAGCATCAATCTTAATCTCCTCTAAGTTGTAGCAATTACCTAAATTCAAGACCTTTAGATGAATACTTGAAATATTTACCATATCAGACATATAGAAACCTTCCAATACCAACTTCTCAAGGAGGGGAAATTTTTTAAAAAGATCAAGAAACCATTGGTCAGTGATAATAATGGAATTCACATATAATAAACATAACTCCCGTAAATTTGTGCACGTATCCATGTTGATCTTACAAGGTATGTCAGTCTCAAAACCTGAAGCAGAGTAGGAAAGATCCTCAAGACCTGGTGCATCAACATCAACCTCCTCTATTCCTACAATATTGACTACCTTGAGCTTAGGTAGGCCATGAATGCTCACAGATTTCAACCCAAAACAGTGAACCAATTCCAACGTTTCAATCAAAGGACAACTAGAACTGATATTATGGATTACTTGTCCATCTCCCAAATAGACATGGGTCAAGGATAACACTTGCAAAGAGGAAAACTTAATAGGATGATTCAAGAATGCTTGGTCAACTCTGAAATACCAAGACAAATTTAGCGTGATCAGTGATTTGGCCTCGAGGACACATAGAGGCAAGCAAGCGAATTCATCATATGAGTCCAAGGGTCTTGGATTCTCAAGTTGTAGCACGTCAACACCATTGTCAAGTTCTAGAATCTCAACACCAGAATCACAAACCAACTTCATCAAATTATTAACAAGAGTCAATAGATCCGGAGGAGGCAAGGAGTTGAAAATGAGGTTAAATATTCTTATAGTCAACCCTTTGCACTGGAAACTTAACAATGCATGGTACACCCAACTACAAAATTTGTATTTGTTCAACAAAAGTGCTTCCTTTCGCAGCTGAATGTTTGCACCTTTAGGTATCTTTGTCATTTGAAATCTAGATTCATCAAAAACCAAGAATGGAAAAGTAGACCAAGTATCATGCCAAGCCTTGGACAAAACACTGGTCCTAGCAGCAGCATTATAAGGAAGCCTTGACAAAATGTCATGAACGATGGATTGTGGCAGATATGATATCCTGTCCATATTATGTATTACCTGCAAAATGTAACTACTAACTATAAAAATGTTAAAACTTCCATGCCAGAATCATTTGTGAATACTATGCATAAAACAAATAAATATAAACATTTTCCATTCCAAAAATCTTATACCAAAGAAGAATCACAAGTGATGTAGTCTTTGTGTCCCTAGGAATGTTTTCATGAATTAGAGAGCAAACCCCTTTTTATTTCTGCAATCTCTCTCTCTCTCTCTCTGACCCCTTTCCCCCACATATCCAATTTCGTATTGTTATTTTATTAAAACATAATAAAACCCTTTCTTATCTCTCTGCAAATGTCATCAAGACTAAGATTTGTTTCTCAATCCTCTATGTTATTTTGATAAATTTACTGAAAACTTGTTGCATCAAAGAAACTGAGAGCATATGAATGGAGTTAGGGATGTGTGAATTGTCTTACCAGTGGATTGCTGCAGAAGTCGATGAGCTTGCTTGCTTGCTGGTGAAAGGTGAAAACGTAATTTCTGTAAGAAGTAAACAATTCTACTCATAAAGAAGGTGAAAACCCTTCTTCTCTGCTTGTTCAATTTTTCCTTTACTCGTAAAAAGAACAAAAGAAGAACGGAAGTGACACTGTTGTGGGTTTCGGAGTGAATTTGATGTAAGGAGGAATTTTTACTAGTAGCCTAGAAAACCCTCCGCTACCATCTTTCTTTCTGGACCGCTAAAGCCAACAGGCAACAGGATTAACAGATTCAAAAGACTCAGGTCAGGACCTTTTTAAATTCTACATTTCATTGGGATTTCCATGTTTTGGTAGGAGGCGCGTGGACCACGATGGCGGATCTGCTTTGCTAGGGTTCCAAGAGACGGCAAACAGGGAGATAGGGAAGAACAATAAATAAGAGGGGGTTTAAATACGTTTTGGAGAATGCTACTAGATGCTATTAGTTCATTGATTAAAAATATTAAAAGAAATTTTTTTTTTATTGAAAATTGGTGTATTTTATATTTTAAGATGGTTTAATTAAGTTTTTAGTCTTTGAAAAGTGAGTCAGATTTGGTTTTGGTCTCTACACCTTTTTTTTCGTTGGTTTGGTCCCCACAAGTTCCAAAACTTTGGTTTTGGTCCCATCAATCCCTAGTCACCTTTTAAGTGTTGACGTGACTAATAGACTATCACATCAGCACTGTCATGTATGCTAATTTTATAATATTTAATGTCATGTATGATTAAATATTAACTTTTTACATTCCTTTATAATATTTAATATGACGGAGGTATTCGAGAACCCAACAAATGTTCATAAATGTTGCTATTTCAGTCTTTCATTCGTTTAATAAAAGTATAAAAACAATAATAATATTATAATAAAAATAAAAATATTATAATAGCCTACATGACAGTGCTGACGTGACGGTCCATTAGCCACGTCAGCACTTGACGAATGGATAGTGATAACAAGGATCAAAACCAAAGTTTTGGAACTTGCAGGGACCAAAACCAAGGGAAAAAAAGTGTGGTGACCAAAACCAAAACTAATTCACTTTTTAAGGACTAAAAACTTAATTAAGGTGGCAGACGCTTAGATTTTCAATAAAAACTTACTTTTTATGAGTTCCTTAGCCAGTGCCCTTAGGGCATCGGTGGCACTGGTTAGCAATACCCATATGTTTTCAGTCCTCGTAGAATGAGAGAATTTTAGTTTTGTTTCCTGTAAAAAAATTTCTTTGGTTTTTTCCCTCCAAAATCTAAAATTACTATTTTTGGTTCCTACTATCATGTGATATTTATTAACTACTTATGTGTTTAACACAAGGTCATATGGTCATCCCAAGTGACTTAATGGTCTCTCTGGTGTTATGTTAGCATATGATTATTTATCTACCCTAAAATGAATGCTAAGTACTAAAAACAGTGATACTAAATTTTGGAGGGATGAAAACCAAATAAAACAATTTAAAGGGATTAAAACCAAAATTTGCTCATTTTATAGGGACAAAAATTAGTAATTTCATATTTTAGGAGGATGAAAATCAAATAAAAAATTTTACAGGGACCAAAATCAAAAGTCATTCATTTTCTAGCGATTAAAAACATATTTAACCAAAAAAAAAAAAAATGTCTCGGCATAATGCTCTCCGCATAAAAACAAGTTATTTTCATTAGTTAGTCTGACAAACTTATGGAAATAAGCTAAAAAAAACTTATACAAAGTTTATAAAACTATTTTCATAAACTATTTGCATAAATTTATTTTCATAAGCTCAAATAAATTCTCTATATGCTCTTCCAACCATACCTTCATAAGCTTTAAGCTTATTTCTACAACCTTTCAAATAAACTAAAAACAACCTATTTTTATAAATTTCTTTGATAAACTTATGAAAATAAGTTAAAAAAAGTTTATAGAAAAATCATAAAATATTTTAATAAACTATTTGCTTATGTTTATTATCATAAGCTTTTTTTATATGCTCTATATAAGCTCTTTCAAACGCATCGTAAGTAACCAACATGTGGTTGATTCGAGTGGTAAGGAACTCGGACACTTTAAGCAAGTGGTCAGGGGTTCGAATCCTCTAGCTCTTGTGTATGGAGAAAACCTGGTTGGGAGGGGAGAACTAACCTTATGTGCCCAACAGGTTTTCCAATAGAGATTAGTCACAGTTAACGGTTGTGGATATTCTGTACCTATAACATGATTACAAAAAAAAAAAAAAAAAAAAACACACCCTAAGTACTTATGCTATAAGATAAGCTCGAATAAGTTTAAATAAATTCTTTTAAATAGGACCTAACAATTACCCAATATGGGGAGTTTGGAAAAAACAAAATAGCTATTTACTGATTTGCCCTTGTCAAAACTTTCATATTCCTTTATGGTCGATCATATCTCTCCCGTTTGTGAGTGAATCTCACTCTCTTGTTTGTGCCTCTCTCTCTCTCACCGATTCAAATGTTTGGCCGCAATAAGAATTCTTTTTTTAGGCAACATCTCAATGTTAGGGTTTCATTTGTTTTGCCTCAACTTTGTTTAGTGATAGCATTTGTTGTATGTGTATGAGCTTGATATCATTCTTTCATTAGGGCTTTATGTGTGAAATCTAACGATAAAGTCATGTTTGGTCGTTTTCTCAGATTATTTTTTGGGTTTCTAAATTTGAGAATATTCGACATAACATGAGAGCTAAGTTAAATTTATTTTCTTCATATGTTTAATGTTCTTGTTTCTTCCTTTACAATGATTTTTGAACATAACGATTTTTTATATTATTAATTTTTAGTAACTTTTTTAAAATATTATTTAAAAGTTGTTCATTGTTTTTTTAGGATCAGTGCACAACACAATTGAGATTTGAATGGCATACACTATTGTTTAATATTTGATTATTGAAATGTATTTTAAGGTTCTTTTTTTTTTTATTTTTCTTAACAGAAATAATTATGTGAATTGCTCATTTATTGGGTATAAATGATACCAGAATAATTGGTGTAAATATTTGCATTATTTCTTGTTTTTTTTATTTGAAGAAATTTAAGAGTGTTTCATTTTTGGTATTAAAATGGAGTATGTGTTGATTTTGTTTGTGGTTGTGGCAATTGATTATGAACTTAATCACAGTTGTCTCTTTAGCTAGAAAAATGAAGTCTAGAAGTGTCGTGAATTTGAAATTGATTAGATATGATTGAGTGTCGTTCCACATATAGCTAATGTAGTTATGTGTGAGTCCTTCGGTTGTTCCACTTATAGTTCATATTGTTAGAAGAGCTGCTACAAGATAAGAAAGGGAGGGATGCGATAAACGAAGAAACTAACATAATGTTTGGTTGGAGGGGAATGGATGAAAGGGGAGGGGAATGAAGGGAAGTAAAATCCCTCTTCACTCAATTTTGGCCACCCTCCAATATTGGGGGGATTTGGAGGGGGAGGAATTTTAAGACATTTTTAATGAATTGACTTAAATATCCTAACTTATATATTTTGAAATATAAAATTATAAGAGTATAAAAGTAAAATAGTTTTAAAATCCCTTCCATCGCCTTGTGAACCCAACATGAATTGTGTTACTTCCCCTCCCCTCCATTAAAATCACTCCCCTCCCTTTCTCTCAACCAAACACGTTACCTAATTAAAATCTCTTCTCTCCCTTCTCTTCCCCTCCCCTCCAAAAATCCCTCTCCTCCCCTCCCCTCATTTGAACCAAACATAGCCTAAGGCCATTGAAAAAAATGACAATGTAAACTCATCTATCTTTCACTAGGGCATAAGGCTATCAATGTCAAGTGGGTATACAAAACAAGGAAGAATATCAAGGGTGAAATTAAAGATATAATAATGCAAGACTAGCCACAAAAAGTTTCAAAAGGCGGGTATCGATTATCATAAGGTGTTTGCTCTAGTTGCTCGACTCAAAACCATAAGACTAATAATCTCTTTAGTAGCTCAACATAGATGGGGAATTTACCATATTGATGTGAAGTTTGCCTTTTTGAATGGGGTCTTTGCGGAAGAAGTATACATTGAACAACCATTGGGTTATAAGATCAAAGGACACGAAGGAAAAGTTTTTAAGCTGAAGAAGGCACTTTATGGACTAAGGCTGGCACTAAGGGCATGGAACAACCAAATTGATAAGTACTTCAAAGAAAACAACTTTTCAAAGTGGCCAAACAAGCATGCGCTATATGACAAGATCAATGAATCAAAGATGTAGATATCTTGAACATGTGCTTATATGTGGATGCCTTGATCTTCATTGGAAGTAATTCAAGTATGTTTGAAGAGTTCAAGAAAGCAATGATCAAGGAGTTCAGGATGTTTGATATTAGATTAATTTCATACTATCTTGGCATCAAGGTAAAGCAAAAAGAAGATGGAATTTTCATTTCATAAGAAAGCTACACGGAGGAAATCCTCAAGAAATTCAAGATGGATAGTTGCAAGCAAATTAGCACACCGGCGAAGTGTGGAATTAAGTTATCAAATTATGATGAAGCGGGAAAGGTGGATACTATAGTTTTCAAGAGTTTGGTTGGAAGTTTGCAGTATTTGACTTGCACAAGACCTGACATTCTATATGTCACCAAACTCATAAGGCGATATATGGAGAATCCAACCACTACTCGCCTCAAGTTTGCAAAAAGAATCCTAAACTATATCAAAGGTACAGTCGGCTTTGGCTTATGGTTTTCAGCAAATGATGATTATAAGCTTGTTGGTTATAGTGACAGTGATTAGGCCGAAGATGGTAATGGTTGGAAAAACATCACGAGTTTTGTGTATTTCATAGGAAACGCAACCTCCACTTAGATGTCAAAGAGGTAATCGGTAGTCACTCTCTCAACCAATGAGGCAAAATAAGTAGCAGGTGGATCATGTGTTTGCCATGCACTCTAGTTAATAAGTTTGTTGAAGGAGTTGGGCATGTCACAAGAGGAGCTAACTAAAATTCTTGGTGACAATAAGTCAGCCACTGCTTTAGCAAAGAATCCAGTGTTCCATGATCGAAGCAAGCATGCTGATAAGAGAGTGCATAGCAAGAAAGGATGTAAAAGCATATATGTGAATCTCAAGATCAAGCAGCTGACATTTTCACCAAGCCACTCTCAAGCATGCTTGAAGACTTTATCAAGTTAATATAGAAGATAATTGAGGGAATTCTTTTCATTAATCAATGAGAGTTACAACTGTGTTTATATATACACAAAAGAGCAGCCTATACATCATAACAACTATACATTTGAATTTAAACAACCAATAAACATTTGAATTTAAACAAATAACAGAATGATTATTATAACAACTAAGAGGATAGGATCTTATTTGAAATAGCTTCGACACGCCCCCGCAAGATGGTGGAGGGATCAACAACACCAATCTTGGATTTGAGAAACTGGTGTCTTGAACTGCTCCACAATTTTGTAAGAAGATCTGCAAGTTGAGAACCGGTTGGAACATGTAGAACTTGAAGCTGTTTGGCTTGAACAAGATCACAAACAAAGTGATAATCAATGGCTAAATGCTTCATTCTTATGAAAAACAGGATTAGCACATAAATAGGTAGCACCTAAATTGTCCGAGTAAATTGTTGGCTTGCTTGAAAGAGGATATTGAAGCTCCTTAAAGAGTTGTTGCAGCCATAGAATCTCCATTGTAGTGGAGGCAATTGTTCGATATTCAGCTTCTGTTGATGATTTTGCAACTGTTCTCTGTTTCTTACAAGACCACGATATTGGATTAGAACCCAAAAAAACAATATAAGCAGTTGTAGACTTGTAATCAATGTGATCTCCAGCCCAGTCTGAGTCACAAAAGCTGTTAGCGTGAATGAGTTGTCTCTAGTGGGATGGAGTCCTTGTGATAGAGTTCCCTTTAAATAACATAACACACTTTTAGTAGGTTGAAGATGTAACATTGTAAGAGTAGCTAGATGCTGAGACAATCGATTGACAGAAAAAGAAATGTCTGGCCTAGTGAGAGATAGATATTGCAGTGGACCAATAATTTTCCTATATTGAGTGACATCAAAAGTAGGAGTATCAGAAAGGGCAATCAGAGAGCATGCAGTGGACATTGGAGTGCACACAGGTTTGGCATCATGCATATTGGTTGATTCTAGTAAGTCCCGAATGTAGTGATGTTGGGATAGAAACAAACCTTTGGCAGTAGGCACAAATTCCACTCCTAGAAAATGATTTAGAGTGCCAAGATTCTTAAGTGAAAATTTGCAAGATAGAGCTTGTTGAAACTGAGGAAGAAATGTTGGATCATTGCCGGTGAGAAGGATATCATCAACATAGACCAGAAAATAGGCAATACAATTGTCTGTAATATAAGTAAACAAAGAAGTATCAGACTTTGCATTTGAAAAGCCATAATCTTACTTTTGATGGTTATGTATATATGTGTGTACCTATGACTTAGTGTGCTTATCCATAATGGTTATGTGTGTGTGTGTGTGTGTGTGTGTGTGTGTGTGTTTGTGTTGGTTTTAATTCCTTCGTGTTTTTAATAAGTGCGCTAACATTTAATATGCGATAATTAAGATTAGTTAACTAAGTTTACTCTAATGAGGCAAGGGGACGTCTCAAGGTGTAGGCATGGTGAAGGTGGGCAGGTTTATTGGTGTTATGTAATTTGTAAAGGTTGTCTTCATTTCTTCCTCGCAGCCGTATCCTCCCGGTCTTCAAATCCTTTATCTCAAAATGCTATGGAAAAACTGCAATAGAAGCATCATTAGTTTGGCATAATTGTGAAACCGAATCAATATTTTGAGTAATATTGGGAACACATAAACACCATGTAAAGCAAGACTTTTTGATGAAGTAGAAATATTGGCATTACCATTGTTCAAAATAGAAAGTGGTTTGCCATCTACCACAAAGAGATGATCAGGTTCATGAACTTCTTTGGAGAAAGAGAGATTATCAAGGCCATTAGTGACATGGTGGGAAACACTTGAATCCAGAAGCCAAGTTGAATCATTTGTAGTCCTCTTATCAACATGAATAGCATAGGACTTAGAATTAGACCTTGGCGGATAACCATTTATTTTGTAACAATTTCTTGCAGCGTATCCTTCCTTATCACAGAACTGGCAAACAACCAAAGATCGAGCATGACCAGATTTAGAGGATTTGCGAAAGGATGAAGTGGAATTGAAATGTTGATACCTGCGATTGGTGGAATGATGGCCACGAGCAGTGAGGTTGGCCGTGATAGGAATTGAAACAGCCTGTTGGTCATCCCTTTGAAGCTAGACTTCAAAATCTACTAGTTTGTCAAACAATTCATCAAACAGTAGGGGAGTGTTTCTTGATCTAATGGAAGTGGTAAATTCACGAAATTAAGGTCCAAGACCATTAAGAGCTGCTATTTCCAGATCAAGATCATCAACTTGATGACCAAAAAAAGAAAGCTCATCACCAATAGATTGAATATTTCTGAGATAGTCATGAGCAGAAGTTGTACCTTTGGAGATTGTAGATAACCCTTCCTTAAGGGACATGACATGAGCACGAGAGGGATTAGCATACGCCTTGTTCAGTTTAGACCATGCATCAACAGATGAGGTTGCAGATGACATGACAATTTGAGCCTCTAGATCGCATGATCCAAGAAGAGCAAGAGAGACATGGTTGTCTTGGCGACAACAATGTAGATATGCTGGATTATCAGTGGTTTGAGCTTCGATTCCAACTTTGGCAGAAGGACAAGGTGTTGCACCTGTAACATAGCCAATCAAGTTGTTAGCTTAGAGCAAATGCATAATTTGTTGGAACCAAAGTGGTTATGGTTCAAGTAACCCCTTATGTTTTGATGATAACAAAGGACAAATTTAAGAAGAACAAAGATTTCTTGTGGACTAACGATTTATCTTAAGCGTGTAGGATAAATTTCATTAGAGTCCAAAGACTTTAACTCGTCCAACCTCGAAAGTGGTTTATGTCTTATTCAGACTGGACGATAATAAACAGAATCAATAGAATCTTAAGTCCAAAGACTCTTCCGATAGTGCTTTATTTATTAAGAGCGAATACATTTGTAAGGCATTTGAATTTATTATTCTCTGTAAAAAGCTTGTATCCTTCAGTCAAACATTCCGTGTAATACTCGTTCTAACACACAAGCAACAGCCAGACTGTTCCTGACATATAAAGAAGTTGACCTTCTTTTTTGAGAAAGACAAAAGGCAACTTTCGAGTACAAAGAGGTTATGCCAGTCCCATTTTTAGCTATCAAGCCCGATAGTCTACTTTGCTAATCAGAAGCGTCAAAGAGGTTATCAGACTCAACGGACCAAAGGCATTTAATGCATGATCAGAACGGATCTTTTTCCATCCGTTGAAGGCTGAAGATTGCTCAAAGCCAAAAGGCTATAAATACCTCCACCCCTTGAAGATGCAAGGTTACCGAACTTGAGCAAAATACAAGCACACAAGAAAACACAAGCTATCGAGAGAAAACTCTACTTACAAGCTTACTCTGTTCTTAAACTTTCATATCACTCTCTACGTAGAGTATTGTTTCAAGAGTTCTAAGCTTTAGTTTCAAATTCTCACACTTAGTGAGTTAGTAGAACAAAATCTTTTTCAAAACCTTAGTTGGTTGAGCCTGAAGTGGCTTGTCTATAAAAGAATACTTAGAGAACCTGAAGAGGTTGAGAATACTTGCCTGAAGAGGTGTTGAATACTTGTAACAAAGGGTTTTTTGTTATAGTGGATAAAACTCTCAAGTAGAGAGGACTGAACGTAGCTCTTTGGTGAAGAGTGAACAAAGATAATATCTCTGTGTTCTTTTCTTTCCCTTATCTTTGCTTTAGTTTATTATCTAACTCAAATTCTGGGATTGAATTGCTTTTCCATTGCGCTCTTTGCTTATCTTTATCAAACTAAGTTAGCGTCCAACTCGGTGTTTGGAAGAGCTTTCTTTGTCTTTAAACGTGTTATCTTCCAACCTTGCGAAAACTATATATCTGCTTGCGAAAAGTTTTTAAAATCTTAAGAAACACAATTCAACCCCCTTCTTGTGTTTCAAACAGGTTCCTTCAATTGGTATCAGAGCTCAGCCTCTGGGTTGAGCACTTAGCCTTGTAGAGGAAAAGATCATATAGCAGATATGTTAGGACCAGGTATGCTAAACGGGAGTCAACCTGTTATGGAAGGCACTTCCATGACCAGACCTCCGTTCTTCAAAGGAACCCACTACCTGTACTGGAAGAAAAGATTCAAAGGCTTCATCTTAAGTACAGACTCCGCTCTCTAGGCTAGAATCACAAATGGTCCAAATGTGTGTCTCAACTCTGATGGGACGAACAAAGGAGAAGATGACTGGATTGATGCTGAGCGAGCTAGAATGGAACAAAATCATAAAATAAGATATGCTTTAATGTGTGCTCTCACCCCTGATGAATTCCAAAAGATTCACGCATGTGAATCAGCTAAACAAATATGGGACACCATGTCAAATCTCCATGAGGGGACAACCAAGGTGAAAGACTCTAAAATCATCATGCTGGTTGGCCAGTATGAACTATTCACCATGGCTGAAGGAGAGCCCATCTTGGACATGATGGGTCATTTTCAGACGACCATCAATAATCTAAAGTCTCTTGGTAAGTCTACACTACCAAGGAGAATGTCACCAAAATTCTTAGGAGCCTGCTTAGGAAATGGAGACCACTCGTTACTGCAATCACCCAGGCCAAAGATCTCTCTACTTTGACTCTGGATGATCTGTTTGGAACGCTTCAAGTTCATGAGCAGGAGCTTGATCTTGACAATCCTGGAAATGAAAACGAAGGGATTGCCTCGAAAGCTCATAAGTCCAACAACTCAAAATCTCTAAAAGCTGATGAGTCCAGTGATGATGCTGATCAGTCTGATGATGATGCATCAGATGGCGACGAGCTATCTTTTATCTCCAGAAAAATTCAAAATATGTGGAGAAAGAAAAATGGAATGAAAAGGAGGCCATTCCAAAAGAAAAACTTCAAAAGTCACGCTGAACCCAAAGACAAAAGTCAACTGGTCTATTTCGAGTGCAACAAACCAGTTCACTTCAAAGCTGATTATCCTACGTTAAAGGACAAAATGAAGCTCTTCAAAAAGAAGAAAAAGAACTTCATGGCAACTTGGGAGGATCTAAACTCGTCTGAAGAAGAAGAGGAAGAAGAAACAAATGAGGAGGCTAACTTATGCCTTTGGTCCAATGACCAAAACGAAGACTCTTCGGATGATGAACAAATTATTGTTCCCGAAGAAAGAATTCAGGAAGCTACCTTTGAAAGAGGATGGAATGTTCCACCTATCTTTAAGGGAACAGACTATCCTTATTGGAAATCAATTTTCCAAATATACGTCCAAGCTAAAAATTATGAGTTATGGAATGTATTCACAAATGGAGATCATCGTCCAACGATCACCCTTGAGGATGGATCAACAGCGTCTAAACCCCAAGCAGAATGGACGAGTGAGGATATCAGACGGTATTCGCTAAATGCTCATGCTAGTTGGTGCCTTATCAACGCTCTTGATCGACCAAGACTGGAGATGGTCTTACAATTCCAAACAGCAAAGGAAAAGCTGGACGCTTTGGAACAAATGTTCAGTCCAAGGAGTCTGTCTGCCTCAAACTTCTGTCTGATGGCAAAAACTTCATCTGACGCTGAATCGAAAGAAGATGAGGTATCTGTTTCTGACTCTCTTCAAAAAGAATATGATGAATTGCTTAATGATTCCTCTTTATTGCATCATCAATACATAATGCTTAAAAGAAAATTTTCAAAAGTTAATAATGAGTTGGAAGAGTCCAACAAACAAAATGGGCAGCTTGTTGAAGAAAATAATAGGCTGAAAGCTGAGAATGTCAGTCTAACTAACAAACTCACCTCCGGGTCCAGTGAACCTCACGAGGTAACTAGACTGAAACAAGAGGTATCTGACCTAACCAAAAGCGTATCTTAGCTTATTGGAGGTTCAGAGAAGCTAGACGTGATATTGTGGTATTCTAGATCACTTCACGATAAGTTTGGCCTAGGCTATGACTCTTAGAAATAAGGAGCTTCTCAGAAAATATCAAGGTCAAATAAATATCATAAGGCTTTCTCATCTTATGGAAAACAAAAAGAAAACAAACTGCATGCATCCAATACTTATTGTAAAATCTGTGGAAAGAGTGGTCACATCTCTTCAAAATGCATATACAAAAAGGAAACCAAAATGCATGGACGAAGACCGCAAACTAACCCAAAAGGACCCAAGTCTATCTGGGTACCTAAGAACATGATAATCCCTGTTGCAGATCTGCTTAGCAACACAAAAAAGACCCCAGTCCTGGTACTTGGACAGTGGATGCTCACGTCACATGATGGGAGAAAAATGTATGTTCCAAGAACTACGTGAAAAGACTAGCGGATGAGTCACCTTTGGAGGCAACCAGAAAGGAAAGATAGTAGGAATTGGAGCTCATTGCGACTCCTGAGTACCATCTTCTAGAAAACGGGGATGCTCCGGCTGAGGGAGCCGGAGATGAAGGGATGGTCAACGGGGATGTAGCTTCCCCTGACCACTCTTCTGACGGACCAGTTGGACCCTCCTTTGGGGGACTGTCCAATGGTTTCCACTAGATTGACCAGCTTAGGGTGTAGACCTTTCTTTTGAGGCAGCGATGTTTGAGTAGTCTGTTAACGGCTACTAATGGCCATGAGTTTTAGAGATATGGTGCCAGACTGTCGCTGCCTAGTTTATAGCTTTTTAAAAGTTTATCTTTTATAGTTTCTTTTTTAAAATACTTTCTAATATATTAAATAGGCAATTTAAATACAAACTTTCCTAATTTGATTCCTTAACCGGTGCCTTAAAGACGTTGGCATTTGTTTTTTTTTTTGGTATGAGAGATAAAACAAAATAGGGGAATACAAGGAATTCCCTAAGGCATCTTTCAGGAGCAAGTCGTCGAGCATGTCTGGGTTCTCGTTCCAGATTTTCCAATTGTCACCATGAGTTGCCTCATACTTTGTCAAGAGGTCTGCACAACCATTAGCTTCCCTAAACACATGATTAAACTTCACTCTCCAATCCCGTTGCAGTAACTTGAAGATATCCGAGATAGAGTGAGCAAACTTGTGACAAAAATAGTTCTGAATACTACCCTGCATAATCAATACCACCTCCATGCAATCTGTCTCGCAGAGGATGTCTTTAAACCCTTCCTCCCAAGCCAGCACAAGACCATTCTTCATGACAAGAAGCTCCGCCAGTAGAGCATCATCAGTTCCCTCGGTGTAGACCTTTCTTTTGAGGCAGTGATGTTTGAGTAGTCTGTTAACGGCTACTAATGGCCATGAGTTTTAGAGATATGGTGCCAGACTGTCGCTGCCTAGTTTATAGCTTTTTAAAAGTTTATCTTTTATAGTTTCTTTTTTAAAGGGACATGTTGTCCATAGATTTAATTGATGATGTATATATATATATATATATATATATGAGTATTTCTGTTCTTTCTTGAGTTGTGGTTTTATGGATATTAAACAAGAAAAAGTTTTATCACGATTTTAGGGCTAATTAAGGTATATTAAATGAACCGTTTTTCCGAAAGTAAAACCAGCAAGTTTTCTTTATCGTTTATTTGGTGTTTTTGGGTTACAAAAAGTGGCACCGGTTTTTGAGGGTGTCACATCCATCTTCTTGATTTGCTCTCAAAGATTTACCCAACAATCGAAGGAATGGTTTTGCCACAACGCTTTTATCAGCAATGAGCGTAAGGCAAGAAAGGAACCATCTCGTGATGCAAAAATGTGATTTGTAGTAGGCAAGAATCGAACATTTGTAGAAGGTCCTGCAACAGCACTAACGGATTGTTGGCAGCGGCGGTTGCAGATATGTGATATATGACGGTAGCGGTTCGACGTGGTGGGGTGGAGAAGGAGAAGAAGGAGGCAGGGAGAGAAGGAAAAAAAAAAAGGAGTGGTGATGTGACATATCACGACGGTGGGAGGTTGTTGCCGAATGTGCTGCCCAGCTCCTATGAATATGGAAATTAGGGGAATAATTTACAAAATGGATACGTTCAAATATAACAAGGTATGGACCTATAATGCAAATATAGAAAAAGAGGAATACAATTGACAAGTTGACTACACTTTGACCAGGTCAAAAAGTTGCACAACACGTGTCAAATTGGAGGGTTCAAATTGGTTCACATAGATGGTGCATGGTTGCACCACTTTTTGGTGGTACAACTTAGATGATACAATAAAATCCAAAAATTTGAACAATCCTCTCACGTGTACAACCGTCTAACCATTGTTGCTAACTCTTGTGTCATGAGTCATTCTCTAGGCACTACCATGAGGGTGCTCCGCCATTCAAATATTTGAGCTATTGTCGTGTGAGTCTCAATCGCCATTCAACTACTCAAGTTGGAGCTCTGTTGTCGCCGTCGCAACGCCCCTAGCGTTGAAGCATTTGGGAACATACATAGGGAGAGTTTCCTTTTTGGTGCTCTTTTCATATTATTTTGTGAACAAGCCCAAATTGGTCATTGACAAAAAAAACACGATGACACTTTGATCTAAGAAATGGAAAATACCAACTTGATCTTCAAGAATGTAAAATGCGGGTCAAATTAGTCATTTTTAGGGGCATTTTATTCCCTATCAGAGACTAGTTTGGCCCGCATTTTATATTCTTAAGGATCAAATTGATATTTTTCATTTTTTCAGGGACCAACATGTCATCGTTTTTTTTGTCGAATACTAATTTGAGCTTTTATCCTATTACTTTATTGTTATTTTAATTGGCTTAATAAACTTTTTGGTCCTCGTAAATATAGTGACTTTTGATTTTCGTCTCTATATTTTTTTTTCTTTACATCGTGTATTTTTAACTTTTCAAGTTTTGTAATTCGTCTCTACCGTCAGCTTCTACGGTTAATTGCGGACCTATCTAACAGAGATGACATTTCAGTATGTCACGTGGCAATTTCAATTTTTTTTTATTTTGAATATTTAATTTTTATTAACAAATTTCGAATTTATTTTTTTTAAATAGATTTAGAAATAAAAAAATCTTTGTTCATTTACTGAAAAAAATAAAAAACATCCCCACCGCCGGATAATCCCCTTCCTTCCTCATCAGGGTCCCTGGTTTAGCTTCTTATTTCATGTTCTACCTTTCTTCCTTCTTCAGCCATAAACCTCTTGATCTCTTCAACACCAACAAGATTGAGCATCGGAGGGCCTCCTGGGGTGTGCCCTTGTAGGCCTACTTGTCTTCTTAGCTTCAATCTCAGAAGCAAGTTTCTTCCAATCCATCCCGTTACAGAACGGATTCCGATAGTGAACTCCATGAGCAACATCTTCTTCTTCTTGGGCTTGGCGGTAACGATCTCGTTGAGGTTCGGGAAGTTGTGAGATTCGCCGCTAGCGGTTGCAGCTTCATGATGGAACCCCATGGTTTTGATATTTTTGTGAAGTGTTAAAGATCTGAGACAATGGAGGATTGGGAAAAGAGGGAAAAGGGTTTTGGGGCTGCGTTAATGGAGCCGGAGCTCCGAGAGCATGCAGGTGGGAGAGCTCTGTTAATAGACCCTAACGAGGAAGAAGGGGTTTATGGGGCGATGAGGATGTTTTTTATTTTTATTAAATAAATGAACAAATATTTTTTTATTTCTAAATCTTGTTAAATAAAATTCGAAATTTGTTAATAAAAATTAAATATTCAAAATAAAAAAAAATCGAAATTGTCAGGTGACATTAAAATATTAAATTTAATGTCACGTGTCATGCTGAAATGTCATTTCCGTTAGACAAGTCAACAGTTAATAGCAGAAGTTAACGGTAGGACCGAATTGCAAAACTTGAAAAGTTAAAAACACACAATGCAAAGAAAAAAAATATAAGGACGAAAACCAAAAGTCAATATATTTGCCGGAACCAAAAAGTTTATTAAGTCATTTTAATTTGTATAGGTAATTGGGATGAGTGATGCAAATATAATGATGGGTCCGTTGGGCTTTTAATAATTAAGCCCATGGCCTTTTATTTTATCAAAATGAAGTTTATTAAGGCAACACTCAGATTTAGAGCCGACAAAAGCGGCCGGCCCGACCAAGTCAACTCGAATACACCTGATGAAATATAGGGTTGGGCTCTAATTTTTAAACTCGAATTACTTCTAGATTTTTTTGTCCCACCCGATGAAGCCTGTATTATATTCTGGTTCGGGTCAGGCTCTGGCAGCTCGATTAATATTTTTTATTTTTCCTCCTAAAATTAAAAAAACTACCAGAAACCTTAAACCCTGATATTTTTTGTCCTTATATTTTTTGAGTTTAATTGTGATGTATGATTATTATAAAAATATTTATCCGGTCAATCAATTCGAAATCAAGATATGGATGATTTTCAGGATAATTAGGATAAAAATAAAATATTTTGATTTATATGAGAATTTCTGATTAATTGATTGCATAAAAACTTTTTAAGTTAATCATGCATATCAATTAAATGGATACGTTTTTTCCCCCTATTAGGCTAATACAGGCTAAAATTATTTGAAAAACTTCACAGAAGCTAAAGAAAACATCTGCGCCGCTGCTACACGCCTACACCGCAGCCACCTTCTCCATCGCGATTCCACCTTTTCATTCGTCTCCGCCACCGTTCGTCTCCACCTCCACCAGCGACAGGGGCGTTCGTCTCCACCGCTGCCACAGTCAGGTTTGCTTCTTCCCTCTCCAGCCACCATCATCCCTCTCCATTTCTTCTTCTTCTTCTTGTTTTTGTTTTTGAATTTTGCGTCTCTGCTTTTCGCGTTTCTAATTGTATGTGTTTGTTGTGTCAGGTTGGAGACGAACGTACTGGGTCTGCTAGGTATACCCTGATTGTTTGGCAACGCTATATATCTGATGGTGATGCTATTACGATCTTTCTTTGTTACTAGTCCAAATTTCAAGTTTCTGCACCATATATTATAAACTTTAGATGATGAAGAAAAGGCTTATTGCTGGCAGGTTGAAACTGATGCCCGATTGTAACTGTCTCATTTCAAGTATTTTTCTCTCTTTGTTTTTTTTATTTTTGTCGAACAAGGGAATACTTTTTTTTCTTTTGATCACCGGCACCATATCATGCATGGCAATGTCAGAAGATGCTGGTTTGTTCATGGTTCATCAAACAATCGGCCGTGTTTTGTGTTGCAAATGTGGGATTCTAATGCAACCAAACGCTGCCAATATGTGTGTGAAGTGTTTGCGCTCAGAAGTTGATATTACACAAGGTTACTGAAGCATCTCGATCTGGTGCATTGCCCCGAGTGTGAAAGCTACTTGCAGCCACCGAGTACTTGGGTCAAACTACAATTAGAATCAAATGAGCTTCTAAAATTTTGCTGGAAAAAATTGGAGAAGAATATGAATGCCAATAAAGTGAGGATGGTGAATGCTGAATTCATTTCACTGATGATTATGCTCTTGGTTATGACTTGTATGGGGCTAACATTAATAACAATAATGACGACTGTGCAGTTGACCTTCCTGATGCAGTTTTAATAAAGAAGAGTTATGAAGTGAAACGCCAGAAGGGACGTGGGAAGCCTCGTTCATGGAAGCTTAAATCACTTGACTTGGAGGTTGATGATAAGGGTAGAGTTGAGCAAGATAAGATGGACTCAGAATATGAACAGTTTTTAAAAGATCTAAGAAGAAAACCCGGATCTGAGGTTCAACATATCATTGTACGGAAATAAAGACTACCGGCCATCGGAGATGGCATTAGAAACTGATGGTGAAGAGCTACCTCCTGTTCCATCGGATGAGTTGCTGGCTGAACTTGATCTGAGTGATGAGGAGAGGAAGAAGAGGAGGAAGATGAGGAGGATAATATGATGTAATAAACAAGAGTCACTTCTATCATGATATAGAAATTTAGGGAATCTTTGTTGATGTCAAGGATGATTTTTTTATTTTTATTTTTCATTTAGGTTGTGTTAATTTGCAATCTCTGTTGTTGTTTTGTTTATTGCAAGAATGAGAAGATGGTTATTTTTCATTTAGGTTCTCCATTTTCAAGTGCAAGCAGTGTTTATAATTGTCTTCATAATCTTACTTAAGCATTCACAAATTACTGTATTATGCAAACAAAGTGATACGATGCTCAACTTTGAGCAAGGTCTTTATTTAGAGGTTCAAAAGAACACATCAGTCAATAGAGCAACAACGATTCAACCTAGAAACAACATTTGATTTGCAAAAAAAATAAGGAACTGCACAGCAGAAAAGTATTTGTTCTATGTTTGATTCAAAAAATGATCATGGGACTGGACAAAATAAGGGACAAAGGACAGCACGAAAACTCATTCTTGTCCCTTACCAAACTATGAGACAAAAAGTTATCCCTAAAACAAACTATTCAAAGGACAAAAATGTCCACTTTTACTTCTCCCTAATTAAATTCTCTCTCTCTCTCTCTCCCTCCCTCTTACATAATATAATATGTATATAAAATTATATAGGATTATATTACATTGTATTAAATATTATATTATATTATATATTATAAAGGGTATTTAAGTAAATTTCATATTGTTTTACTTGTGTTGTCCATTATCCACCAAACGGTATACAAGACAAAGAGTTGTGTTGTGACTCAAGCATATGTCATGTGTTGTTCTTCTTGTCGTGTCCTCCAATGCGAATCAAACGCACCCTAAGCCATATTGAAATGACATATCAATGTAGACAACTTGTTTTGTTCTACTAATTATTTCTTAGATTTAGAGCTATTTTAGGCAAGGACTAAAAAGAAAATAATTTAGCTGCTTCCCCCTCCTCTGTTAATTTCCTTCATAACCACTGTAGTTTGCTTATAACTTTTTTGTTACTTACATTGCCCAGTCGTTGATTGAAATGAAACCAAACAAGGGAGTGTTTACAGGTGAGATTTTTATTATAAAAAAAAAAGTTGTAATTTGCTGTTTTCTTGCATTACAAGTTTTTGCTTCACTCCTTTGAAAGAATTTTCATGCTAATTAGTAATTACCCTAGCCCATCTTCTATAAAAAAAGACATTACCATCATTGACCCACAAAATCTTGGACCTGAAAAAATTATTATTTTATAGCAGATAAAATTATACAAATCACTATGAACATTGTGCCTATTTTATAAGTAAAGATGGCCAAGACTACATAGAATTGATTCTGGGATCATGTTATTGATGACATCTTTTCAGTTGGAACATGATCCTCAATATCAAATTGTTAAAACTCTTGAAAGTCAGTTGTAGAATCACTTACAAGATTTTCAGTTTGTTGTTTGGTACTTGAGTTTGTATCCTCTTGTTGAAACTCTTGAAAGTCAAATTGCCTATTGTAGTCTTAATTTGGTACTTCGGTTTGTATGCTCTATTTGTTGAACTCTTTCACTCTCTTTATGTCTATCCTTCGGGCAAATCTTTAATCCTCCCTCATTGGAGTTGAGTTTTGATACTCTAGGATTATAATGAGTATTATGATAAAATAAAAAACAAAATAAAAGCCATTGAATCTACTCTTTTTCTCACCATTTTCTTTCTCCTTATAATCTGTCTTTCCATTTTCTCTCTTCCCATTTTTTCTCCCAAGCCAAACAGAGCACTATCTTCCCTAAAATTCTTGCTATCTTCCCCAATCACCTTTCCTCCTCCTCCGCCTCATCGAACTTGTACATTGGCGGCACTGGTGCATCACCGCCGCATGCACCCAGATCTGTTTTGGGAATCATATTTCCCCTTTCTCCTCAGCCTCTTCACATGAAACTTGTCTCTATCGTGGAGATGTTGAAGCTAAAAAAACTTGTCAACAATAAACCAGAGGAGGTATTTGGTTGGGTATCATATAAAAACTGAAAAGCATTCAGATTGTGTCAATTGTTTCTCCTGGTACATGCATTACTATCAAGTATAATCTGAAGTCATACTTTGCCAGCCAAGAAGATTTAGTGACAGGTAAAAAATTAAATTCCAAGTTTATCATCATCAATAAAAAGTCAAACCAAAAAGTTAATCCCTTTGTCCTCCATAAGGCAATAGTCATAAGCCTCATAAAAAACAGTACTATAACCTTGAACCAAATTGATCCATGACTCAGCTATTTTAATTTGCTTCTTGCGGGCCTTTGGAAAAAACATACTGGTCTCTTTTTTAGGATCAGTATGATATTTACTTATAGCCCGTTTCTCTCTTATTCTGTGTTTTTTTTTTTTGTCCTTATATATGAGTTTGAGTATCTCATATATTCCTATAAATAAATTTTTTATTTATAGAAAAAAAGTGATGTAAATAAACCGTTTATGGTAGGCATGATATTAATTTTGATTTGATTTTGGAGATGGCTGAGAGCCGTGATAAGCCATCAAAGCTAGCTTGGTTACTGCTCTTGATCTGTTCCTTAGTAGCATAAGAAGTTTCTTCTTCTCCTTTCCCTGCCTCCACTGCTAAATCGAAGAAACAAGTGATTAGATTCAAAACTAGAACATGAGTACTTTAATTTTATACATAAAAGATTTCGACATAAAGGTGATGGTCAAACTCTAATCGTATCCATATTAACTAATTTACTAAAGATAATATACTCAAAATAGAACAAAATTTCTAAAATAAAGCAAAAAATTTAAATCCAGAATAATATGACTTTTTTTATCACCAAAAACTAGGTTAAAAGTAAGAGAGTATAATGGGTATTTCAGCCCTTACATTGAAAAGAATATAACTAATATTTATAAATCCATAAAAATAAAGAATCTAAAACAAAGGTAAAACTCTTAACTAATATAACTATCCCGAAATAACATAATTATCTAAACCCACATGCTTGAAAACTAATCATTAGACCACATTGGCAAATTCAAAGTTTGAGCCTCAAATCAAGCTCCTCCATAGTTTCATATTGAGGTCTTCTTGAAGAACTGCTTACTTGACCAAAATTCTCATTATCACATAAACTAGATTGTAACTGTGGTTGTGACCCTAAACTTTGTGGTCTTCCAAGCATGAGCGTCAAATCAAGCTCCTCTACGGTTCTAATATGACGCCTCATTGATGAATTGTTTGCTTGACGAAAATTCTCATTACACTGTGGTAATTGTGGCCCTGATGAACTTTGTGGTCTTCCTCTAAACATGAAATTTGTTGCATGTTGATCTATTTTGTGGTGTTGATGAAACTGTTGCCTAGTGGATTGAGTCCAATTCATAATCTGCTGCCTTAGCCATTGATTATGAATCAATGATTGTGGTTGAACATCTAGCGTTTGGTTATCAAATGCATAAGCATGAGCAAGGCTAGGATAATTATGTGAGTGCAAATTGGGATGTGAGTGTTTATAACTAGAAGCCATGCTAAGAATCTTTCGTCTTTTCACTGCTGCTCTCTCATCCTTGTGGGCATTCTGATGCCCACCTAAGGCTTGGGGAGCAGAGAATTTCTTATCACAAAACTTGCAAGAAAAGCTAATTCTACCTTCTTCTGCCTCATTTGATGATTTTGATGTCATAAGATCGCTATCCATTATCTTGTTTTCTTCTTTATCTTGGCTAGATCGAATTGCTTCCACACTATGGGATCTTATGTTCCTGATAAGAGTTGGGCAACGTTGTCTCAATTGTTTTAGTGGTGCATGCATAATTATTAGTGATGACAAAGTATTTATAGATGTAAGTTTATCCATAAAGTGAACAATCAATTTTGTATTTGACTGTGGATTTTTTCGAAGGTAACTTCGCAACTTTTCCTTATTTTTATTCGGGATCCTATCTTATTTTTGATAAGTTATTATTATGAGATCTATTGTGATTGTTAGATTGTTTCATAGTATATAAACTAGTTAGTATTTAATATATATATATATATATATATATATATATATATATATATATATATATATATATATATATATAATTATTTATTAACTAAATATTTTAATATATGTGCAGATTATAATTTAACATTATTATGATAAGATCTATTGTTAGATTGTTTCATATAATTAATGTAAACTAGTTTGTATTTAATATATACAATTATTATTTATTAACTAAATATTTTAATATATGTTCAGATTATAATTTAACATGATATACATACATAATATGTTATAAATTTAATAAATTATTAGATTGGTTAACATTTAATTATAAAAATATTTTAATATATATTTAAGATATTTTAATATATATATATATATATATATATATATATAATTAAAATATTTTAACAGGTTTGGTTAGAACTGCTTCCAAACTTCATTGGATCTTCCTGATAAGAGTTAGGTAAGTATTTTTTAGATATAACTTTCTCCATGAAGTGAACCTTCAATTTTATATTTGATTGTGGGTTTTTTCAAGGGTAACTTTGCAACTTTTCCTTATTTTTATTTGGGATCGTTATTATTATGAGATATATTGGAAGATTGTTTCATATCTTTATATATAAAAGTAATATTTGTTGGGGAAATATGGAGTATTTTTTTCCCGTCAAAAGGCAAGGTATATTTCTCTCAAATTATCTATAATTTCTATAAATTAATGATATTGTTAATTAGCTAATTATCTTCTCTCTCATACCTTCTCTATTTAATTGTACCGATTTTTAATGAAATTGGTTCAATTAATTCTTGGGATAATCGATGGACATCTTTATATATAAAAGTAATGTTTGCGAAAGAACTAAGGGGTATTTTTTTCGCACAGAAACGTAGGGCATTTCTTTTAAATTATTTGTAATTTTTATAAATTAATTAATGATATTGTTAATCAGCTAATTATCTTCTCTCTCATATCTTCTCGATTTCTTGGGACAATCAATGGAAATCAATTCTTGCTAATTAGCAGACATACATGTTTGCTGACATATACAAGTTTGATTTGCAAAAAAATCATGGGTAATTTTCTAAGTAAAAACAGAAATTCAGTGTGATCTTTCTAAATCAATATTTTTTGGTAAAGTTTTGTTAAACATATGAATTATTTGCAATTAATTAAGCATAACCGTTGCCTCTTAATTGTAATTTCCAATTTTCAATTTTTTTAAAAAAACATAAAGCATATTAAAACTTTCAAAATAATAAAATAATAAATGAAAAGAATCAGAAGCGTCTCGTATATGTTGCTGAGGCGTCCATCCTCTTGTTTTTCGGCTTCTTCTCATTTCTTTCTTCACCCTTTTCCTCTTTCCTCCTTCATGTTCATGGCTTCAGATTGTTGGGGAGTTTTCTTGTATAATGATGTCTCTTAGTATTTTTTTTAGACTAATTATCATAGGAAAAATATAATGCTTAATAAATTGTTTTGAAATGATATATATATAACTCTTGATTCTCAATTTAGATCTTTTATAATGATACTCATATTTAATTTTAGGTTTAAATAAGTGTTTGATCCCTGCAAATTTCACCAATTTTGGTTTTGCTCCCTGTAAAAAAAAAAATTTAGGATTTCGTCCCTATAATTTCACAAAAATTGGAAATATTCTTTATCATCATCTCTTTCCATTAACTGCTAACGTGCCAAACGGAACGTCACATCAGTCATGCCACATCATCCATGTGGCACGGACGCGACATTCCGTATGTCACTTTAGCAGGAACTATTTCCAAAATTTTAGAAAATATAGGGACGAAATCCTAAAACAAAATTTATAGTGACTATAACCAAAATTGATGAACTTTGGAGGGACCAAAGACTTATTTAAACAAAAAATAATATTTTCTAGCCAAATTTCAGAGCAAGTCGAATAAGGACAGGAAATTACTTTGGTACCCTAAGTACTAAAATTTATACCAGAAGAATGAATTTGACAAATTTATTCCCGCGTCCCTAACGTTTGATTTTTTTCATCTATTTTCTTGCAAATCTCAGAGCAATCAGATAGGAATAAGAAGTTACCTCGATATCCCTGAGCACTAGAAATCAATCCAGATGAAACAATTTAGCAATTTTAACCCCGTGATCCACAATATATGATTTTGTTTCTATTTTCTTGTCATTCTTCATAGCAAATCAGACAGGAAAAGGAAATTAACTCGATGAGTACTAGATATCATACAAAATGAAGGAAATTAACAATTTTAACACTGTGATCGATAATGTATGATTTTGTTTCTATTTTCTTACCAAAATTCATAGATAGTCGGACAGAAAAAAAAATTACCTCGATACCCCTTAGTACTAGAAATCATATCAGATGAAGAATGACAAGAAAATATAAACAAAATCATACATAAATTCCTAAATTCTTTCATCTGGTATGATTTCTATACTCAGGGATATCGAGATAACTTCTTATTCTTGTCCGATTGCTTTAAGATTTGGCCACAAAATAGAAAGAAAAAAAAATCATACATTACGGACACAGGAATAAAATTTTCAAATTGCTTGGGAGTCTCAAGATAATTTCATGTCCTTATCCAACTTGCTCTAAAATTTTACCAGAAAATATAGAAAAAAATTGATTTAAATAAGTTTTTGCTCCCAACAAAGTTAACCAATATTGATTTTAGTCCTTGTAAATTTTGTTTTAGGATTTCCTTCTTGTATTTTTCAAAATTTTGGAGATAATCCCTGCTGATGTGATAAACAGAACGTCACATCAATGCCACGTGGATGAGATGACATAACTGACGTAACATTTTATTTGCCACGTCAGCAGTTAACAAAAAGAGATGACAGTAGGAACTTATTCCAAAAAAATTGAAATTACGGCTAAGAAATTTTTTTTACAGAATCTAAAACCAAAATTGATGAACTTTGCTGAGATCAAAAACTTATTTATACCTTAATTTTATGCTGAATTCTATGGTACCCCAGAGATAACTTTATCCTACCTAGATGACTCAATCAAATGATGAGAACCATTTGCCTTGACCCACCAATATGACTCATTTAATTGATATGGTACATTTTTATGATACATTTTTATTAGACAAGATAACTTTTATCCCAAAATTATTAAGGGTACCGAAAAATGCACCTAATTTTATTTGATTGGACACAAATATATATTGTTGTGTCCAGGTGTCCTATATTTTGGATTGTGTGTCTCTGTCCGGTGTCCCTATATGTGCTTCATTCATAGTCAATTTCCATTAACAAAAAAGACAAATAAACAAAACATCAATTCTTCACTCACGGACGAAGGTCTTACTGAACACCTAATGTAAAACCAAAGCTTCCTCCACTACCAGAGCTTTTCATCAGGCACCGGACAGTGTTTTGACTTTTTGAGATATGAGTAACTAATTACTGTCAAGCAAATACAAAGCAACTCAACAAATTTTCAATAGTAGTTGAACTCAAAATTAATAACCCATTAAAAATTAAGCAGTTTTACTTGAATCCCCAATTTCAAGGTCAGCCAAATCATTTCCAACTGAAGACGACGGGCCATTCAAACTTCTCCTCTCAGCCGCACGATCCCTGTAGGTTGTTTGAGGTTGTTCCTTGTGAGTTGAAAAAGAATGACGCATCTCTGAAAACCTTCTTCTGCCACTTCCAGCAGCCACATATGGTGTATGTGAACCCAAGGCAGAGAGACATCAGTTCTCAAGGGAGTGGCAATTGTCTGTGCATCAACATTTGCTGAAGATGAAGTTGACATAGATGATGCAGCAGCTGCAGAACCTGAAAGGACACATACTTCAACCAAATCATGGAACATTGTTAGATGTTTCTACTTTAAGATAGCTATATCCAAGTTTGATTATGTACCTTTTTCCCGTGGAAATCTTCAAAACTAACTGGATCATCCATGACAATCACCCACTATGTTTATTGTCACTTCAATAGTTACATTTGACTCATGCCCGAAAAGAGAATAGAAAAATAAAATCACCATATCATCAAACTAATAACCTGCAAAGCACACCAATTCAAGATACAAAAGCAGCGTATAATTGATTGTAAATTTATAACAATAACATTGTCTTGCTGATTTAAGTCTTACCTAAAATGGATTTGAATTTCCAAATTTGATGGAAGTGCAGCCGAAATGCAGTTGCTACATGCTTCGATAATCAGCTCAATGATTATGGGTGGGGCTCATCATCAATTGTTATATAAACTTGCGTTTCCTGCTATGTAACATTGTTGTGTTTAATTGTTGTAGATCCTCCTTAAATACCCAACGATACCCGATACTCTTCACTTCCAAATGCATCAGAGGTGGGCGGATTACAGTTTGCATTATGATACCATCAAAGTCATGATGTACATAACCATCAATGAACTCTTTCCGCGTGAAAAAGAGTAGCAACAAGTGATCTAATTCAACTGTAACTAGATCTTTCCCGAGATGTATTGGAATTTCTACAAAAGACGCATTCCCATGTTTCTTATCATGAAATCCTATGCGAATATAGGATTGCCATTCATTACCCAAAATAATTGGATCATGATGTGCCACAAATGTTGCACAGCAAGCAATGCCAATCCAATTATTGTCATGCATAATTGGAGATGGATCCATGCTTATTGAACTACCCACATTTTGTTTGTTGAACCACCTTGGAATTTGACTTCCAGGGATAACAATAACAATCTCATGGAAGAGGAGAGAGGATTGCATGACCAGCTGGTACCAAAAAAGTTAGTTATGTATTAGTTCATACACACACAACAAGAGAGTGAGAGAGAAATAGAGAAAGGAAGAATGAAGTAGGCACCTTAAACACTTGTATCATCCAAGAAAACGCCATCCGACAGCAACGTTCCGGCTCACACAAATTTAGGCAGTTGAAAATATATAATCCAGCATAATTACCATAAAAATGTTCTCTTCTTGCTGGCAAGGCAGTAATTGATGGGAGCTCAGGCAAATATTTCAGCTTCTTACAGTGCTCCAAGTTCAAAAATATAAGTTTGGAAAGCTTTTTGATGCTACAAGGTAGTGTAACAAAACTGTTCCCCCCTAAATCTAGCCTTTCTAAATAATGCAAGCTTCCAATAGAATCAGGGATTTGGACTAGATTGCAAAAACTTAGATCAAGAACGCGCAAACAAGGGAAATTAGGCAAAGAGGGCAACAGTAAACCAACGGATTGTTCATGTCTCCTGGGATAAAAGAAATTGATAGGCAACATAAGCATTTTACGGATGGAGGATTGAAGATGTTTCTCATGCCTAGGTTCCACTGACAACAGGTTTAATTTTGAACAACCAGAGAGATTTAGAACTTCAAGAGAACTAAGCACCACTATGTTTTTGGGGATACTGACTAGATTTTTGCAATTTTTCAAATTCAACAAAACAAGCTTTTTTAGAAGACTAATGGGCGGATCAATCCTTACAAGTTTTATACATCCTTCAAGATTTAGTCTCTCAAGATTTGGGACCTCTCTAAAATCCGGAATCTTGATGAGATTTTTTGAGCGAGAGAGATCCAGATGTCTCAAGTTGTATAGAGGCTGCAGTGAAAGCACAACAGTAGAAGACAAAATTAATCACATTTATGTATTTGTTTATGTAATTTGCTCCAAAAAAAGAGGGAAAGAAAATGAGATGATTTTTTTTAATGGAAAATGCTATCAAGAAGGGTAAGTTTCCCCATAAAAACTTACCTTCCATTGATAGCAAGACCCTTTTTTATTTGTTCTTTGAAAAGGAAAAATAGGAACAAAAAAACAATAATTTACAATACCTTTGTGCCTTCCCATAGTTGTTTGATGCTGCTGTGAGGCAGAATCAACTCAACAAGTTTATCCGGCTGAAAACTTGATGGCAAACAAGTGAAAGGATATTTATCCCAGTAAAGATATCCTAGTTCATTGGAAAGATGATCGAGGCTTCCTAAAAATTTTATCTTCCAAAGTATGAGCAAATTAAGGCGGGTCATTTGCGAGAGACCATCGACCCTCATTGCATTTTCTGGAATTTCCTTTGGGTATTGATCCAGAACTATGGCTTCAACATTTTCTGATGCCTAAAGCATTGTAAAGAAGAAAGCAAATATTAAATCTTTTTAAATATTTTATCAATTCTAGAAAAATGGCAACCTAGGATTTTATTTTCAGAAACTATTTTACCTTGTTTTCTAACATAACTTGGTGGAAATCCTTGTAGTCCCACAACCTGCTCCACTTTGTTGGTTCTTTGGGTGATTTTTCTCGAACAATACTCCTGCCAAGATTTTTCAACAAATCATGCATAAAAATGCACCCATTCTTTGTGGTTATGAATGCTTTTTCATTGAGAACTCTTATACCAATAGCAGAATGAAATCCACGAGAATCTAGAATTTTTGTCACATATGTTTCCTCTTTTGTAACAAAGAAACAAGCAATATCTAGAAATATGTCCTTTTCCATATCATCCAGTGCATCATAACTGATTCGAAGAACATCCATAATATGTGTCCCTGAAGCTTTTCTCAAGCTAGCCAATGCACTTCTCCACTCAAGCACATCTAGACCATGCAAAGATGAGCCCAACACTTCAATTGCTAATGGAAGGCCATTAGCATATTTTAGCATCTCATATGTCAAATCTCTATAATCTCTCTTAATATCATCAGATTTGAAAGCCTTTCTACTAAATAATTGAAGAGCATTATCATGATTCAGGAGAGGAACATTGTAGACTATATCCACTCCATTGGCTCTCAAGATATGTTCGTCTCTAGTAGTTAAGATGATTCTACTCCCTGGACCTAACCATTCAAGATTCACCGATAATTTCTCCAATTGTTCAACTTGATCAACATCATCAAGAACTATGAGGACCCTCTTGTGGCGTAGCCTAGTTCTTATCAAATTAGTTGCATTATCAACTGAACCATCATCTCCAAAAATTTTGCTTACATCATCAACAAAATAGTGAGCATTATATTGACCAGAGATTTTGTTATATAAAGCAGTAGCAAGAGTTGTCTTTCCTATTCCACCCATCCCACAAATTCCTACAACTCGAACATCATCATCCGAACCCAAAAGTAAAAGTTTTTCTAATTCTTCTACAGGAGTCTGCCACCCAACTAGATCATTTGGGGGACTTGAAAATTTCTGATCCAATATACTTTTTGTCTCTTCAACAATTTTTACAATCTCTGCAGATTGTGGCCTGAAAGTTTAAAAATGAAAACAAAAATACCAAATCATCACCTAAAGAAGCAGGCAAAAAGTAATTTATACATACTCTTCGAAAACTCTTTTCATTAAGCACGTAAATTTTGACCCAATCTGCTAATTACCAGTTCGACAGAATATACAGTACTCTTTCTCAACTATAGTTTGAAAAGGGAATTCTAGAGAACCAAATTACTAAGAAACAATAAAATAAAATAAAAAATACATAGATACAAATTTAAGAATTTTTTTGACGAAAACTTTAACTTTGGTCAACGATATTGTTGCATAGGCATAAAGCATGAAAGTGAGAGAAGATGGCATACTTATCTCGTACATCCCAACCAGAGAGATTGGCCACTTGTGTGAGAGATCGCTTCCATGTTTGCACCATGTCCAAGTCTTGTTTGAATCTTTCTTCATGTTTCTCAAAGGCTTTTCCAAATTTCCCACTCTGTCTACGCACCTCAGATGGACCAACATCATAAAAAACAGGGAGAACACGTTTCGTTGATACCTTAAGGCAATCAACGATCTTTGCGAGTTCTCTTAAGCACCAAGTGGAGGAAGCATACTTCTTGGAGAAGACAACAATGAAAACCCGTGATCCTTCAATAGCGTTAAGAAGCTCAGGTCCTATGGCTTCCCCTTTCTTGAGATTTTGGTCATCCCTGAATGTAAGTATGCCTTTTTTATGGAGAGCATCAAAAAGATGATCAGTGAAACCATAGCGCGTGTCACCTCTGAAGCTCACAAACACATCATAATTTCTAATCATCTGTGATGAAGAGCTGCTTTGGAAGGTGTTGTAAGCCATAGCAAAAGCTGAAGATAAAAGTATGATGTATAGATCACTCAACTAACACATGTTGTTGAGAGTTGAGAGTTGAGAGTTGAGACTGTGGGTAGAGAACAAATTTTTTAAATAATCCTAAGACGTGCCTTGGGGTTTGGGAAGTTGTTGGGGATAATAATATATCATATTCAATAAAAATGTTCTGATACCTGTTCTGTGAAGCTGCGTAGAAAATTCTTAAAGATGAAGAGAATCCTAACGACACCCAAACGGTATTATCAAGGAACGCGTTTTGACCAGGGCCTTTGTACAAGTCTTTCCCAGTAAAAGACACAAAAGAAAATTTAATTCTAAAGTGTCAGCCTCGTGCTTCCCGCCTCTCCAATTTTGGGAGGAATTGGGTCACCCACTTACCGATGACCCGTTTCCACCCTTCTCTTCCCTCATCAGAATTCCTTCCTCTCATCTAAACCTTAGCCGCAGCTTCCTCCCCACCAACACGAAAATGTGGCATCCCAATAGGTTAATTGATCAAACTAATCCATTTTTAGAAATTATTTATCCATATAATCTTATTTTGAAACTATTTATCAAATTAACCCAGTTTTCCCTAACGTGACAAAATTTGATAAAAATATAAAAAAAATTTAAAAAATTTACGTTTAGCGTCGGCTTTTCACCCGTCTGATGTCTATTAGACGGGTGAAGAACCGTCTGAAGCTGAAGATATTCATCAGATCAGATGGGTGAAGAATACATTTCTTCACTCGTCTGATGCTGAAGATCCCGTCTAAAGCTGAAGATCTTCAGCCTCAGAGGGGTGAAGAAATGTATCAGACGGGTGAACATTTCTTCACCCGTCTGATCTGATGAAGATCTTCAGCTTCAGACGAGTGACATCTCTAGCCTTAAAATTTTTAATTTTTTTTTACATTTTTACCAGATTTTGCCACGTGGCACAATCTGATAAAAACGCTACTGACAGTAGCGTTTTCCAAAAACGCTAGTCAAAGTTACGTCTTTGGTGTCAGAAAAAAAATAATAAAAAATGCCAGGTTGGCAAAAAGTGGGTTAGTTTGATAAATAGTTTCAAAACAAGGTTATATGGGTAAATAGTTTCTAAAAATGAATTAGTTTGGTCAAAAGCAACCATTTTCGAACCAAATCAGAATCAAATTGGATTCTTTCCTTCGGTGGTGATGCTAGGCATCGTGCTTGCCTTCTAAGCTCAACCGAGAAATAGATACCCATTTCTCATTTCCCCTCTTCTTTCAGAGTATCCCTCCCTTTCACGGCTTTTTGACCAAACTAGTGTTATTTTAGAAACTATTTACCAAAATGGAATTGTTTTGTAATTATTTACCAAAATAGGGTTATTTTAGATAGCGTGGAATTTTTTATTATTTTTTTGCTGACGTGTTCATAAAAATGCCGCATGTCACACACTCATTGGTCACTCGTCTGCTGTGACCCGTCTGCTGTTTCACTCGTTCATCTGAATCACCCGTCTGATACCCGTATGATGACTGTCAGACGGGTGAATCATCTGTCTGATGATCATCAGACGGGTGACACCTCTAGCGTAATTTTTATATTTTTTTTACAGTGAACCAATGAGTGTGTGATATGTGGCATTTTTAATGAAGGCGCCAGTCCAAGTGGAGCCTTTAAAGGCGCCAGTTGGGCGCAAGTCCAACTGGCGCCTTCCACGTCAGCAAAAATAATAATAAAAAATTTCACGTTGTTCAAAACAATCCTATTTTGATAAATTGTTACAAAATAACCCCATTTTAGTAAATAGTTTCTACAATAACACTAATTTGGTCAAAAAGCCTCCCTTTCACAATATACCTCATTTTGTATCTCTTCTTGCGAAAGCCCTAGTTGACAGACAAGCAGCTCAATTTTGTGTTTGCCAAAGCATTGCTGAGTCAATTTTGACTCCCTCCAAAATTGGAGGATTTTGAGGAGAGAAAAAGAGATTTAAAATATTTTAAATAGAATGATTAAAATATCTTTCTTCATATATTTTAAAATTTAATATTATAAGGATATAAAAGTAAATTAATTTTAAAATCTCTCACCTCCTCTTATGAATCAAACATAAATAATGTTACTTTCTCTCCCCTCCATTAAAATCCCTCCCCTCCCCTCCTTTCAACCAAACAAAATAGTTAATTAAAATCTCTCACTCCTTCGTTAAAATCTCTCCCCTCTCTCATTTGAACCAAACACACCCTTAGGTTCGTATTTTTCTTTGCCTTTTGAGTAAATTGTATCAATTTGGTTCATGTGCTAATTTGGTTCCTAAAAGTTGTAAGGTCATATCAACTTGGTCCCTGACAAAGGGACTGAATTGATTAACGTTTGATAACTTTGAGGATGTTTTTGGAATTTCAAAAATGTCAGAGATCAAGTTGATACGATCTTACAATTTCAGGGATCAAATTGAAAATTTACTCTTTAGATTTTTCTTACTTTTTTGAAAACAAAAGAAAATTCAAAATTCAAGGGGGGGTTGTTTGAAGGTATTTTAAGTTATTCATGGGAATAAGTACAGATGGGAACAAAATGTTGCTATCTTTGTTTCAAGTTTTTAAAAAACATTCCTAATAAATATTTATCTTTATCTTTATTTTTATATCTTTATCTTTATCTTTATATATATAAAAGGAAGGAATAAACTAGGGTTTTTTAGGGTTGCCCTAAGGGTATTTTGGTAATTTACAATAGGGCAACATGGTTATTAAATTGGTCATCAAGGGCATTTTGGATGACATGATTTTAAAAACAAAACAAATAAAATAATAAAAAAACAAGAAGAAGAAGAAAGATCTCATCTTTATCATCTTCTTCATCCTTCTTCTTCTTTATTTGAAGGAAATAATTGTAAAAAATGGTGAATTTGTCAACGGCATGTGGTTGTTCTGGTGCGGCTCGCGGCGTGTGTTGTATCACTATCTCTCACTAGCTTCTTGCATACAGCTCTGCCTCCTTCTTGAGTGAGTTCCCAAATCCCAAATTCTACCATTTCTTTCCTTTTCTTTTCTTTTCTTTTTTTTGATGATATGTTGATTTTATTTTTGGTAGCTTTCTGCAACTGAGTTTTGAAGAATTTGTCTTTTTTAATTCATTTTTCACTGCTGAGATTTCTCTTTATGTTGGCTTTATTTTCCTTTCTAACCTTCTCTGATTCCAAGGTAAGTTTATGGATAATCAATTTTGCTTTTTTCTTCCTCATAATTCAAAACAGGTTTTAATTTTCTCTGTTTTCTGGCAACTTGGCTTGTTTTGGATTCTCCTCTTTGTGTGTTTGCTTTAGCTCTGATTTGAACTTCTCTGCTTATTTGGTAAGATTCTATAATCCCAAAATTCAAATTTTTTTCTTTCGGTTAATAGCACAAGGTTTATAATTATTTCCTCTATTTTTATTTTTGTGCAAATGGATTGTTAAATTTTCTCTATTTTTGTGTGTTCTTCATGTTTCTATTAGTGAAGTTTCTCTTCTTAATCTTTTTCTTTCTGTTGATCGCACAAGATTTATAAAATTTTCTCTATTTATCTTTTTGTGCAAATGAGTTCTTAAATTTTCTCTGTTTTTATGCATTCTTCATATTTCTGTCAATGAAGTTTCTCTTCTTAATTTGTTTGTCCCGTGGTGCTAGCTTTGGTCGTAGTCCTAACTTTGGTACGACACTATAAATGAAATATCCAATTTATCCAATTTTCATTTCTGTAGTTCCTTTGGTGCATGCATAGTATATATTAAAAGTTAACTGAATCCCTTGGCAAGTTGCTTCTCCGAATGGACCTGGTCTAATGCAGAAAAGTAATACAAATGATGAATCCAAGAAGCTTGCAACAGCTTCAGAACAAAGATGTTTCGGTATCAATGAAAACACACCACATTCTCAACACTTCTTCCTAACAATGTGTTTCACAATGTCATACTACAGGTCATTTTTTAACTCTCGGTTCTAATGTTATGTATTGCATATATTTATAAATGCGAGAATTCCTATTTCAAAATTTGAGATCACATGCAAATAGGGACGTGGTTCGAGCGAAGTGGGCTATTGTTTAACGAGTACCCTAAGATTAAATGACCTGCAATATGGTTTAATATTTTGTTGGAATTAATGTTAATTGACAAATCTGAATTTCATCTTTCAGTTATGGATTCCAAATGCACTATGAATCTATTGGTTGGTGAGTTGGTGCTATTCTTGGATATGCACAGGCTAAGCGTGTAATGGTTTGCATTGGAGATGGTAGTTTTCAGGTTAGTAAGATTATAAGAATCGAAATTATTATGTATTCAGTATCCAGAATAATTTTACTTTTAAAAGTTTGCGCAAAATGAAAGATATTTCTATAATAAACATGCCCATTTTGGTTCATAGTTGAAAAACCATTATTGAATAATGATAAGCAACAATAGCAGGCAAAAATTCATTTCTCCACATCTGTTACTTATATGCAAAGGATCTCACTTATGGACAATTTCCAACAAAGTTTGTTGGTTGGAAACAATCTCAAAGGGAGTGGTGCCCGAGAAAACAGGGTTTTACAATTGGTAGATTGCATTTAGTCCCTCCAGGAAGTGATGAGCTTTATTATTTGAGAATCTTGCTAAATACAACAAAAGGACCGCAATCATTTTTTGATATAAGAACAGTTAATGGTGTCACACACCCTACATTTAAAGATGCTTGCTACGCATTAGGATTACTAGATGACGACAAAGAATATGTCGATGCAATTCTAGAATCAGACCACTGGGGAACTGCTCATTTCTTGAGAAAACTCTTTGCAACACTTCTGTTGTCCAACCAACTTGTAAGACCAGAATATATTTGGAACAACACATGGAAATATTTGAGCGACGACATTTTGCACAAGCAAAGGTTGCTTCTTCAAATTGATGGTAATTTTACACAAAACTAATGAATTCCATTTTTACATATGTTTATACATTGAATGACTAAAATATAATTTTTTTTGTAATAACAAATATCCCCATCAAATTGCCAACAGATTTGGTTCTCACAGATGAAGAATTTGAGAATATGACCCTAGCAGAAGTTGAGAGATTGTTGCAAAGTAACAACAAAAGTTTAAATGACTTCCCAACCATGCCAAATCCAGACATGTCATTGCTCACTGACTCACATAATAGACTAATTTATGATGAGCTTAATTATGACAAAGAAAGTTTGGTTAAAGAACATGATCATTTGTTGTCACATATGACTTCTGAACAGAGGCAAAGATATGATACAATAATGTGCAGTGTAGCCAACAATGAAGGATGAATGTTTTTCCTGCACGGGTACGGTGGAACCGGCAAAACATACATTTGGAGGACTATAGCGTCGGCTATAAGATCAAAAGGGGAAATTGTACTAACGGTTACATCAAGTGGAATAGCAGCACTGCTAATCCCAGGTGGCAGGACAGCACATTTGAGGTTCTCAATTCCTTTAAATGTCAACGAAGATTCTACTTGCAATATAAAACAAGGCAGCCCGTTAGCAAACTTAATAATTAAAGTGTAACACCCCGATTTTTCGTACTTTTTAAGAACAATAAACTCAATTAATGAGTTTATATTTTTATCTATGCTTTAGAAAATGATTTTGAGAAAACTAAAATCATATCATGTTTCATATAATCTTAGGAGCCTACGGTTAAAGTTTGGGCCGAAAACTCAAACGGGGCCCGATCTACGTCTTACGGATGATAGTGTTTTACTACTATCAAGACCTAATCTTGACTAACGAACGAGACCATTAGTTTTAGAATTCGATTCTCTATCTTTTTGCTAAAATGCGTCCTGCCGTCCGAAAATAAAAATAATATATTATATTCGGACCGATAGTCAATCGGGGAGACGTTTCGAGCTATCTTAGGGTTTTTCGAGACCCACGAATGGAAAATTTTCATGCTAGAATTGTGTCAAGTCATTTGAGGACTCATACCAGTGTCGTGATGATTTCAAAATGTCAGGACGTAAATTGACCAAATTGCCCTTGGTTAATTTTTTGTTACTAATTACCTTTTCTATTACTTAAGTCTTAAGCCTTTAATATAAATATCTCATTCACTCCTATCTTCATTTTCACTTTCTCGGCAGCTCTCTCTCTCTCTCTCCCAAAACCTCATCTTCTCCATTTCTCTTCTTTCTTCATTTCTCTTCCTCATAACTCCATTTTTGGAGCTTTAAGCTTGAAATTTCTTGGAGCAATCTTCACCAAACTTGAAGTAGATCATCATAGGAGGTATAATCTCACCTCTATCTCTCTCAATCTCCCTTTGATCTCCCCAAAATTTCATGAGTAGAGAAGTTAGGGTTTTTATCCCTAAATCTTCAAAAATCCATGAAAAATTGTAGAAAAATCGTTTCAATAGCAAACCAATTTCTATGGCCTAGGTTCATGACATACTTGTATGGTCCATGAGCTTAGAGCCAAGAAATCTCCCTAGCTATATTTCCTAGGAAGAGGCCAAACCTCCTATGTGTGTAGGGTAGGGTTTTTGGTTGGTTTTTGATGTTTTGAGCTGATATCTAGGGTTATCACACTTAGTTAGGATGTTATCCAAGAAATGAGAATTTTTGGAGCTCCCTAGCTATTTTTAGTGTACTAGGGCCAAACCCTAGGGGTGGTGCAGTTGGAGAAATCTTTGTCTTTTTTAGTTAATGCCTTTATGGTTTGTGTGTATGTAGTGATCGGCAGTTAGCTGAGCTAGTTGTCAGATTGATCGGGTGTCTCTAGCTTACCTTGGGACTACAAGAGGTAAGGGGATAAACCTGAGGAATTCCATTTCCGACAGCTATGTGCTGCATCGGTGTTTGTATTGTAATTAAATGTTATGTATCTGATTATTGGTTGATTGTTTGATTTACTGCTGGTGATTTGATTATGCATGACATAACTGCTGATATATGTAGTAAATAATTGTATGGATGTACCGTGTGCCCTGCTGTGGGATTTAAGGCGTTAGAGGACCTAATTTCGATTAGGATCCGACACCGTGTAACACAAAAGCTTTAAAAGCTTGAAATGTGAAATTGAGAAAATAAATAATATTTTATTGTTTCTCAATTTAATTTAAGAGAAAATAATTAATTATCTCTTTTGAAATAAAATATAATGAACAGCTGTTTTTAAGGAAAATCAACTTAAAAAAGCAAAGTTGTGAAAATGTGGTTTTAATAATGAAAAACGATGTTTTTAAATTAAATAGAGCGTTAGAAACCTTTATTAGTTTTTAAATTAATAAAGTTAACCGTTCGAGCAAAAGCCTTTTGCGAAACGTGATTTTCAAATTAGTTGGTTTTATCCAAGGAAAAAGGTTTTTACAAGCTTTGTTTAAAGTTTGTGTTTTACCGAAAAACAATGAAAGAAAAAGAAAATAGTCGTTGGACTACGTTTTGTTTTATGAAAAACCGATCCCGATGACTTTGTGTAAGTATCGGAGATTTGGGTTTTTAATTTTTGAGTTTTCAAGAAAAGTGGTTTTAAAGCTTAGAAACTAGAAACCGAGATATCGGGGTTCTAGGATTCTGCAGAAACACGTGAATCAAGGATCCGTGTTAGTTGTGGTCCTGTCGGCTTAGGGACGATCTTTGTGGTCCTGTAAGCTTGACGATGTTTTTATGATCTTGAATCCAAAATTCTAGACTGGTGCATTGGTTAGGGATGTTTGGATTTGAGTTGTTTTGGACTAAATATCCTGCTTTTAGAAAATGTTTTTGAGGCTTAAAGAGTCTAAGATATTTTGGTGGTTGTTAGCGTTGATGCTACAACGAGGAAATATTGATACGACAAAGATCAATTATCGGGAACTAAATAGTTTCTCATGCATTTTGGGTGTTGGGCAAACGTGCTGTGAAACGGGGGACCTTGATAGGCAAGGGGAACCTGAGATGACTTAATGTCATTATGTAACATTGTGTCTTGATGGACAATGATGTCATACGTGCCAGGGAGAGCGTATTGTGCCCAGTGAAGAGGAAAATATAGTATGGCTTATACATCGTGAGTACCACTGACATGCGCGCCCATGTATTATTTCCGGGAGGTTACATGGTCACGTTTTGCCTAATTTTAATTCTGGAGTTTGTCATTGTTGCCTGTAGGGCAATGACGTTGAGTCTGATCAACTCGTTGTTTATGGTGAAGGGGTTTCCGGAAATCTAGATTGAATACTAGTTGAGATATATGGAAGTGCCATGCATACGTTTAGAGAATAACGTTGATTGTGGGGTACCAAGCCCTTGTGTATTTACTGCTGTTAGTACATGATTATATATGCTATACTATGTGATGCATGATGATTTGAGTGAGTTATATTATATGAACCTGCTGTTTGGATGGGGCATATAGTTGTCGTTTTTGGATTCATATATTGGTTTCTCACCCTTGCATATTTCTGGACTACTCTGTTTCTGGTATATACATTATGTACAGATGAACTTGGGGACCGAGGGGTTAGCGTACACGGGAGTCCGCTTCCTCACCTTTGAGCATAGAGAGGACCCTGCCGCCTGGGTCATACATCCCGGGGCTACCAGTGCGGCATATACAGGCGAGTTTGCACCATAAGAGGGAACCTTGAGGTGGGACCTCAAGAGAGGGTACACACGGTTGAGACAGTTCAGATTCGGTTTCCGCCGGTCTGGCTGATGCTGTAGTTTTTGATAGATCACGGGGAGTTGCAACACCATATCCCAGTCGCCCAGCCGCCCCAGCAGCAGCCTCCCTTATCCCCTCCACCTCCTTTTGTCTTGGTGCCCATGGGGCCAGAAGGGGAGGAGGAGGAGGAGGAAGAGGAGGATCCTGAAGAGGATCCGGAGGAGGAGCTCATTGCGACTCCTGAGTACCATCCTTTGGAAAACGGGGATGCTTCGGCTGAGGGAGCCGGAGAGCCGAAGATGCAGGGATGGCCAACGGGGATGTAGCTTCCCCTGACCACTCTTCTGATGGACCAGTTGGAGCCTCCTTTGGGGGACTGTCCAATGGTTTCCACTAGATTGACGAGCTTAGGGTGTAGACCTTTCTTTTGAGGCAGCGATTTTTGAGTAGTGTGTTAACGGCTACTGATGGCCATAAGTTTTAGGGATACAGTTCCAGACTGTCGCTGCCTAGTTTCTAGCTTTTTAGAAGTTTATCTTTTATAGTTTCTTTTGTAAAAGGACATGTTGTCCATAGTTCTAGTTGATGATGTATATATATATATATATATATATATATATATGAGTACTCTGTTGTAACACCCCGAAAATCCTGTATCAGTGAATAATCAATTTTATTTGCTTAACTTAGTTTATTTATTTTATTGGGTGCGTTATCATAGTTTATACACTTTTATAAGGCAAATGTTATGCTATTGTTATTATTATTATGTGTTTAGAAAAATATTATTTAAATAATATGATTGAAAGAAATTATTTTTCAAATTTAATCTATTTGATTTTAGATTTGAAAATAAAATGATTTGGATTTAATCAAATATTTATTTTGGATTATTGATTTCCTAGGTTGATAAATTCAATCATCAATCTCTATCCTATTTCAAATTTTGAAATTTTAGATTTTTCTCACCTATCACAATTAAAAGAAAAAAAAGGGGGGAAAACTCCCCAAATTCCCTCGCACACCAGCAGCACATCCACCCTTTTTTTTTTTCTCTTTTTCCTTCTCTTTCCTTTTCTCTCTCTTCTCTTCTCTTTTCTTTCTCCGTCCGTTCCAGCGTCTCCCCCGCGCTCTCTCTCTCTAACTTCCTCCTCCTTCTCTCTTCATTTCCGGCCAACTCCGGCCACCCCTCCCAAAACCAAAATCATAGAAATGTTCCTTATCTTCTCCTCTACAATTCTAACCGAACATTTTTCCAAACGGAGAAAGTTGACGATGGGGCCACCGCCACTGTTTGGGCGTTTTCCGGCCACCGTCCGGCCACTTTTCACCAAACCAACCTTTTAACTTTACTCTCCTCACCTTCCTCTACATTTCTAGCTCAACATTTTTGCAAACGGACAATGTTGACAGTGGAGCCACCATAGAACCGCCACTGTTTTGGGGTTTTTCGGCCACCGTTTGGCCCCCCTTTCCAGAGATGAACCAACCACGTGGAAGGCGGCATCTTCCTCCAAGTTTTGGACTAAGCACCGCCACTGCCACCGTCGGAGCCGCCATGCGCCGCCACCGTGCGCCACCGCCGGGACCGTCGGAGCTGCTCTTTCTTCCTCCTTGGTAAAAATCCTTCATTCATTTCTCTTGGTTTTTGATTTCATGGGGAACCCTAACCCTAAATCCCCAATTCAAAACCCTAGCATTTTAATTTCATGCTTTAAATGAGAAATTGATTATGTTTTTATGCAATTGGGTATATCAATTTCAAGTTCCCTATGTCAATTGTTCAAATCCCCCTTTGAATTCGGATTTCCCCAATTTTACTAAATCCCTAAATCTTTATCTTACTATAATTATGAAATTAATTCTGTTTTAGTGCAATTAGGGTAGTTAATTAATGATTCCCTAAGCTAATTTCATATTTTCGTGACCCAATTGGTTTTTCCCAAATTGATGTTATTGGAAAAGTAATTCTGTTGGATTAAGTAAAATATTTAAATCCATTGGATTATGTTTTTAAATGATGATTAGTTAATTGATATGTTGTTTGGATGCTTAATGTGCTTGGATGTTATCTCTTGGTTTTTGGGTTGTGGCTGTGCTTACTTGGGGGAGCTGGATATGCATTCTTGGAGTTGTTGTGGAGTTGGGACATCAATGCCACCTTCAGCCACCTCTGGGATTTGATGCTTGGAGTTGCTCATCAAAGAGACTTCATTTAAGGTAAGGGGATAAACCTGAGGAACTCCATTTCCGACAGCTATGTGCTGCATCGGTGTTTGTATTGTAATTAAATATTCTGTATCTGATTGTTGGTTGATTGTTTGGTTTACTGCTGTTGATTTGAATATGCATGATATAGATGCTGACATATTTGAATACATGTTATAATTGTTGAATAATTATATGGAAGTATCGTGTGCCCTGCTGTGGGATTTAAGGCGTTAGAGGACCTAATTTTGATTAGGATCCGACATCTTGTGACTTAAAAACTTTAAAAGCCTAAAATCTTAAATTGAGGAAATAAATATGTTTTATTGTTTCTCAGTTTAATTTAAGAGAAAATAAATGAATTATCTCTTTAGAAATAAAATATTTTGAAATAAAATATAATGAACAGCTGGTTTAAGGAAAATCAACTTAAATGAGCAAAGTTGTGAAAATGTGGTTTTTTAATAACAAAAAACGATGTTTTTAAATTAAATAGGGCGTTAGAGACCTTTATTAGTCTTTAAAGTAATAAAGTTAGCCGTTTGAGGAAAAGCGCTTGAGAAATGTGATTTTAAAAAATTATTGGTTTTATCCAAGGAAAAAGGTTTTTACAAGCTTTGTTTTAAGGTTTGTGTTTTACCGAAAAACAACGAAAGAAAAAGAAATAGTCTGTGGACTACATTTTGTTTTATAGGAAATCGATCTCGATGACTTTGTGTAAGTATCGGAGATTTGGGTTTTGATTTTCGAGTTTTCAAGAAAAGTGGTTTTAAAGCTTAGAAACTAGAAACCGCGACGTCGGGGTTCTAGGGTTCTGCAGAACACGTGGATCAAGGATCCGTGTTAGTTATGGTCCTGTCGGCTTAGGGACGATCTTTGTGGTCCTGTAAGCTTGAGGATGTTTTTATAATCTTGAATCCAACGTTCTAGACTGGTGCATCGGTTAAGGATGTTTGGGGTTCGAGCTGTTTTGGACTAGATGTCCTGTTTTGAGAAAATGTTTTTGAGGCTTAAAGAGTCTAAGACATTATGGTGGTTGTTAGCATTGATGCTACAACGAGGAAATATTGATGCGACAAAGACCAATTATCGGAAACTAGATAGTTTTCTCATGCATTTTACGTGGGGCAGACGTGCCGTGAAACGGGGGACCTTGATAAGCAAGGAGAACCTGAGATGACTTATTTGTCATGACATTGTGCCTTGATGGACAATGGTGTCATACGTGTTCTGGGAACGTATTGTGCCTTAAGTTGGGCAATATAGTATGACCGTATTTTGTGGAGTACTTCTGATTGCGCCCCCATGTGAGAATCGCGTAGTGTCATGGGATTCAAAGTACTCGTTTTCGGGCCAAATATTGGTGTTAATCATTAGAGCTTGCGGGCCTATGATTTAGGAGCCTGATCAGCTCATTGCGAATGGTGATGGGATTTCCGGAAATCTAGAATTGAATATTAGTTAAAATATATGGAAGTGCCATGCATACGTTTTAGAGAATAACGTTGATTGTGGGGTACGAAACCCTTGTGTTTTACTGTTAGTACATGGATATATATATATATATATATATATATATATATATATATATATATATATATGTTGTACTATGTGATGCATGATGATATTTGGTGAAATAAGCTTATATGAATCTGCTGTGTGTGTTTGGGCATGTAGTTGTCGTTTTTGGATTCATATATTGGTTTCTCACCCCTGCCTGTACATGTTGGACACCCTGTGTGTTTTTGGATACATGTACAAATGTTTTATTAACAGACTTCTAAATCACTCTGGGACCCTCTAGCTTGAGTGCTTGAGGTTGACGATGAAGAGGTGTAGTTGTTGACGACGAGACCCGGTCTCATTGGTACGACTTAAGTTAGACAGTAAGTTTTATTGTCCATAAAATTCTTTTGTCAGACCAGCTCTTAAGATTTATAAATGTGTAAGTTCAGTCTTCCGACTGTGACTATGAGTGTTGTGTATTGAGAGATTTGAAGTATGTATGCCTAATAGCAGAACTAGAATTATTGTAATATATGATGAGTTTCATTTTGTTTCCTTGGATTGTTAAAGCTTTTCTTTTGGTATCAGATTTCCGCAAATACTATAGAGTTATTTTCGAAAAAGTCTTTTGTAAATAAGGGTAAATGGATATTTTGGGTTACAAAAGTGACACCGGAAGGAGAGGGGTCGGCTCTGATACCATTTGTAACGGCCTGGATTGCTTTAAGGATTACCGACTGTCCCCACAAACCAACACGGGTCTCTTCAGCGTGCTTGGTCCTCACTCACACACTTCCTAGAAAAACTTCCCAGGAGGTCACCCATCCCAGAATTACTCCAAGTCAAGCACGCTTAACTTTGGGGTTCTTAAGTGATGGGCTACCGAAAAGAAGATGCATCTTGTTGGTATAGGTAGTACCAATCAATTCTTATAAGCCTTCCTTCAACTGTACAGTCCCATACCTGCACAGCCTCAGGATCCCTCTCATTCTGGTGTGAATCGGTTCATTCATGTATCCCTCCGCCTAGAAGCCTGCCAGGAGCCGCTCCTTGTCCGTGCCTCATGCACCGGCGATCTCCCCGCCCTCGTCAGTCCCGGGTGTTACATCTGTTTATTATTCTGATTTGTGGTTTTATGGGTATTAAACAAGAAAAAATTGTATCACGATTTTCAGGACTTAAAAAGATATATATTAAATGAACCGTTTTTTCGAAAATAAAACCAGCAAGTTTTATTTATCGTTTAATTGGTGTTTTTGGGTTACAAAAAGTGGCACCGGTTTTGAGGGTGTCACATAAAGCAAGGCTGATTATATGGGATGAAGCTCCAATGACTCATAAAAACTGCTTTGAAGCGGTTGACAGGACATTCTGGGATATCCTTCGATTCAACAATCCAAATAGCTTGAATCTGCCATTCAGAGGAAAGGTGATCATTTTAGGTGGTGATTTCAGATAAATTCTACCAGTTATACCAAAGGGAACAAGACAAGATATTGTTCGCGCCACCATTAATGCGTCATACCTATGGCAATTTTGTGAGGTCTTAACCTTGACAAAAAACATGAGACTTCAGGGTGAGAGTTCAGATTCTAATGTTGAAGAGATCAAGAATTTCTCAGAGTGGTTGTTAAGCATTGGCGATGGTAGGAATAGTCAAAACAATGAAAGACATGGAGAAGTTGAAATCCCCGAAGATCTTCTCATAACAAATACAGGTGACCCCATGCCTTCTATTGCAAACATCACTTATCCATCCCTGTTGGAAAACTTGACTGACCCATCATTTTTCCAACACAGGGCAATTTTAGCACCAAAAAATGAAACAGTTGACATGTTAATTGATTACCTGATGTCCTTGATTCACAGAGAGGAAAAAACTTAACTAAGTTTTGACAGTACTTGCACGATGAATGACAACATTGATAGACCAAATGATATTCGTACACCTGAGTTTCTTAATACGATTAACTCATCAGGACTTCCAAAACATGAGTTAAAGATCAAAGTTGGTGTTCAAATTATGTTATCATCGGGACTGTGCAATGGTACCCAACTAATAATAACTCAAATGGGAAAATATGTTGTAGAAGGAAAGGTTATCTCAGGAAGCAACAATGGTCAAAGAGTTTTCATTCCAAGGTTGTCACTAACACCTTCTGATAAAAGGATTCCATTCAAATTTCAGCGTAAACAATTCCCAATTGTCGTTTCTTTTGCAATGACTATAAATAAAAGTCAGGGACAATCCCTCAAACACGTGGGAATTTATCTTCCTCAACCAGTTTTTTCCATGGGCAGTTGTATGTCGCAATGTCAAGGGTTACCTCTCGTAGTGGACTGAGGATACTAATATGTGAACAAGAAGGACAAAATTCAAACACTACTGCAAACGTGGTTTACAAAGAGGTGTATCAGAATTTAAGCAATGTAAATTACTCTTGAATTATTATATTCGTTGGTTATTATAGTTAAAAACTTCCTCTTATTATAATTCACTTTAACTTTATAAGAATCACACCGAACAATGTACCATTTAGATCCATACATTATCAAAATAGTTTACCTTTTTCACTGGACCAAATTACTCATAATTTAATGAATTTTTTAATCCAAACTTGAAATACAAAGAAAATTGCATAAATAAATAAACTAAATATTCATTTAATTGACTAAATTTTATCAACGTTTAAATATATAATATAAAAACAATAATGAAACAAAACACTTTAATATCCCATGTATCGCACGGGTTATAGTTCTAGTGGAGACAATGAAAAGGAACAACACAATATTATGCTGCTTAACCTAAGGTACATTGTACATGCAGTATGGAGGAATTATTCCATATGAACCGAGTATTAAAGTTAGATAGGTGTAGTGAGCCTAATATATGCTATATCAAGGTACAAAGATTCTCCCTGTAACTATTGGAAGTTGCCTAATCTATACCACCAGTATTTTAAAAAATTAAAAATTGCCACTGAAAGAGTGAAAGTGCAATGATTCTGTTATTGACTCTTAATAGCAAACCTGTCCTCATCAGGGACTTGAAATGACGAAGACAGCTGAGTCATCCTTTGACTGGATGAGTCATAATCATTGTTTGGAACCAAGCTGTGATTATTCCACAAATGTAAGTCGTATGTTTGAACATTATGATCCTCTTTTTGAATTAGAATACTTTTACCTGCTTTTAAAACTCTGAATCACCTTGATGTTCTCGTTAATGTAAAGCTTAGAGCCAAATATTGAGTTATGTACTGTGACGGAATAAACACCAAAGATTACTCAAACCAAAGATACAAAGAGAAATAAGAAACAAACAAAAAATGAATTTAATTAAGAAATGTGATACTGCTCTAATGAGCATGGACTGTCATAGAACAAAGGAAATGGAGATCTCATGGGTATTCACTGATAATAGGGATGAAGTAGAAATGGCAACAGTAAACAGGGAGAATCTTAGAAGGCTTTTCATGTATATAGATAATTTGCCTTTAATCATTCTGGACTCCCGAAAAAAGTTAGACAAGACCAAGAAATTCCAAGTTAAGTCAAATGGAAGAGTATTTAAAAACAAGACTAATTTTAAACACAAAAAATAAGAATCAATTCAAATCAAATTTAGAATTGATGAATACATTGCATGAATTTTTTAAGTATATTCCCAACTGCTTGGCTAAATAGAACAAACGATACAAAGAGTCAAAATATGATGTTTTGCATTATTTAAACGACCAATAGTTCCATACAGAGTTGTATTAAGCAAACACAACATCAGTAAAGCAATCAAACGTTCATAGAGACACCTGAAGATGAAAAAATCTTCACAACAAACAAACTGTGCCGAAGTTTTGAAAAATCATAGAAACAATTCTGTGTAAAAATAGTTTCAAACAAAATGAAAAGTTAACGTTCAAGTTTACCAGATCTTTGTTGAGAGTAGAAGAAGTGGAGATTGTTGCTTGAAGCAAATTTTTAGTCAGTGTTTTTGAAACTTTTTCATAATGATGTAATTTGGAGTATTCAACATAAATAATGATCAACATGTAGAATTAGAACAAGTGATTGCTGAGACTCGCGCGGATATACACATGGATGTGTTTGCACAATTGGAGATTAATGTTCCCTGGATAACATAGTACTTTATATTTTGTTTGAACCAAACGGACTTTTGATTCTAAAAACCTGCTAGAATGGTGGTTTCCTCTTAAAATTTACATTAGAAATATGTTGTACTCTTTCACATGTATCGTGATTTTTGAAATTTTATCGAATCAACCATTTCAACTTTTACAAAGGATTTTGAATTTCAATGGTTGTTTTCACTTAAGCTTAAAACTATGACATGGAGGCAACCCTACGACACATCCAAAGAATAAACGATGGAGTAAGATTGTCGTCCCTTTTAAAATTATTCTTTTCTAATTTATTCTTTAAAATAAATTAGTAATATTTGATTCTAAAATAAATTTTCTTCAAGACTTTGCAATTCTTTAAAATTCTGTCTTCATTATCCAAATCATAAAAGTTTTAATTATATTGAATTAAATTATTTTATCAATTATTAAATAATTGGTTCTATAATAAAATTAAGATCACTTTTATAATATAAAGATAAATAAAATTATTGTCGTTTTTTGTGGTTTATCAGCATGAATCATAATTTATTCATATTTAAAATTATAACTAATTAACATGCTGAATACAAAAATAATTACTACGTCAAATAGTTTTATTGTATATTTTGTTGTGCAATATTAAATTGAAAGTGATCAACTTATATTTAATGAGAGACTATTCTGAATTTATCATCAATTAAATTTCATAGAGGATTCCATTCAAATTTCAGAGTAGACAATTCCCGATTGTTGTTTCTTTTGCAATGACTATAAGTAAAAGTCAAGGGCGATATCTCAAACATGTGGGAATTTATCTTCCTAAACTAGTTTTTTCACATGGACACTTGTATGTTCGCAATGTCAAGAATTACATCCCGCAGTGGATTGAAGATCAATACTAATAAGTGATCATGAAGAACAAGATTCAAACACTACTAGAAATGTACTTTATAAAAAAGTCTATCAAAATTTAAGAGCAAGGTAAGTAAACTACTCTTAAATTATTATATTTCTTGGTTGTTAAAGTTTAAATCTTCCTCATATTAGTTCACTTTCGTGTTTACAGGAACATCATCACCGACCGATGTTACATTAAAATATGTAAATGACCAAAATGGTTTCCTTTTACACCAAAACAATTTATTCATTTTATGTAACGAAGCTTAATTCAAAACTTATACTTCAAAGGATAACTCATAAATAAAGTCATTATTTATTTTATTTAACAAATATTTTCATTGTCACAATGTAAAATATAAACATATTTAATCAAAACACTTTAATACCATGTGCTTTTTATGCATGAGGTGGGGTTCATATTTGAATTAGGTTTTTGCACTTTGATCGAGTTTTTTTTTTATTTCGTTTAATATAATTTAATAGATTTTTTATTGCATTTATTATAAATTCTTTTACAAAATTGACAAAACAAATAATTTTAAAAATTCTTAATTGCCATCTTAATTGGCCCATTAAACTTCTTTAAACGGTCATAAATTAGAAAATTGACAAAACATTCAATAAAAAAAAGTAATAATGATTAAATGATTCTTAAATGTTTTATCAATTTATAAACGCACTTTTAATTTTTTTCTCACACATTATCCTAATTATCGTGTAGGGTATCCTTGTGCTACTCATCTCATATTTGAATTAGGTTTTTGAAGTTTGATCGATTTTTTTTTTTATTTCGTTTGATATAATTTAATAGATTTTTTATTTCATTTATTATAAATTACTGTCAATTTAGGAGAATGAATTACCTACTCAGAGAGTTTTTTAACCTCAGGTGCAATAAATCACCTACGATAACCGTAGGACCTATTTATTTTCCATGACTATCAACATTATTCGCATTAAGTTTTCTTCTTAATTTTAAAATTCTTTAAACGGTCAAAAATTACAAAATTGATAAAACAAACAATTTAAAAATTCTTAATTGCCATTTTAATTGGCCCATTAAACTTTTTTAAACGCTTACAAATTAGAAACCTTACAAAACGTTCAAGAAAAAAGGTAACAATGAATAAATGATTCTTAAATATTTTATCAATTTATAAACGTTCTTTTAATTTTTTGTAACACATTATCCTAATTATCATGTAGGATATCTTTGTGTTTCTCATATCTAATTCATCAAAATCTCTCTCTCTCTCCTGCAACAATATACGAGAAAGTACGAAATTTTATTAGTTTACAAATTTCTATTTTAAATGATTTTACAGCTTACTATATGTTTAAAAACTTCAAATATCTCTTCTTTAATATGATATTTCGTTTTTACATAGCAAGTAAACAATGGTGACCAAGATTACACTACTTAATGGCATAGACCCTGGAAGATCTGATTGGAAAATTAAGGTCTGTGTCATTCATCTTTGAGAAGTGTCTGATTTTAAGAATGCAAAGCAAAAAAAAAGCATTGAGATGCTTTTGTTGGATGAAAAGATGTAGTTAATAATTAAAATATATTAACATATATGTTTTAATGGTCATAATTGTTTCTCTAAAATTTAATTTTGCATTTTCTTATTAAGTGTATGAGGATACCTGCTACAATTAAGCAAGGCCTAATCCCGACATTTGAACAAAGGATCGAAGCTGGAATGTCTTACATATCATGCATAGTTTTTTGGTTACAAAAAAATATACAAAATTCAAGAAGACAAGTCATAGGTTATGCTAAATTTCATAGGAAAAACTGAATATACTATAAATATGAATTGCTATAAAAAAAATCGAAGGAATGTCTTACATCATGCATAGTTTTTTGGTTGCAAAAATTGATAAAAAATTCAAGAAGACAAGTCGTAGGTTTAGGCTAAATTTCATAGGAAGCATCGAGTGTATTAAATTTGAATTGTTATAAAAAAAAAAGTCAGAGTTTCCAACAAATACTCTATGGTGCAGATGAAAATATGTTAATTAGTAAGTAATCTTTAATTTAGATGATAAAGAGGTTTTTTAATTACATATTTAAACCGTCTTTTTAATAAAATTGCTATACAATGTATTATTATATATCATTGGACATATTGTCAAAAAGAATGACATTAAGGAGGAGATTGACAAAAACAGCAATAAGAACACACTCTTTGACATTGTTCTCGAGAATCTAAAGTAAGCTACTATATTCATGGATATTTAACTTTAAATAAATTTCTTACTTGCATTGCTTAAATTTGATTGTATAAATGATATATTTTTTATTAATTAAATTACTTTTTTGGTTCCTTATTTGTTTTAATTTATTAAGTTGGTCATTCTATTTTAAAAATGTTCAAGTTGGTCCCTTACTTGCCAAATGTTAAGCAATTTGGTTCTTTCCGTTAAGTTTTACCGTTAAGTCTGACTAAATTACTCTTTTGGTCTCTCATTTGTTTTAATTTATTCAACTTATTCCATATATTTTATTCAACTTGATCCCTTATTTGTTTTAATTTATTCAACTCGGTCCCTCATTTGTTTTAATTTATTTAACTTAAAAGCGAAATTTAACGAAAAAGATCAAATTTCATAACGTTTGACAAATAAGGGACCAACTTGAATATTTTTAAAATAGAGAGACCAAGTTGAATAAATTAAAACAAATAAGGGACCAAAATAGTAATTTAGGCAATTTTCAATTACCTTCATGTCAGGAAAAACACCATGATTTGTACTGTAACACCCCGATTTTTTTCAAGCTTTCGAGCTTTCTGTTTTAATTAAACAGTATTTATTCGTTTGTATTTATTGGAGGGTCTAGAGAGGAAAATAAAATAATCTGAGACCATAATCATGCTCTACGCTATCGTAGGAAGCTATAGTTAAATTTTTGGGCCGAAAACTCAAACGGAGCCCGATCTACGTTTTCACGGATAGTAGTGTTTTACTACTATGAAGACCTAATTTTGACTAACGGACGAGACCATTAGTCTTAGAATTCGATCCTCTACATATTTGCTAAAATCTGTCCGGACGTTCAAAAGTGAAAATAATATATTATATTCGGACCAATACTCGAACCGGGAGACTATTGGAGCTGTGAAGTAATTCAACGGGACCCGCTAACGAATAATCTTAAAGTCACATCAGGTCAACATCATCTTCGGATGCGTGCCAGTGTCATGATGATTTTTAAAACATCTGGACGCGAAATGACCAAAATGCCCTGGTCATTTAACAAAATTCCCAAAATATGTGACACCCACTACCCCGCATATAATAAAATATAAATAAAATCACACATGCCTTTAAAAAATTATAACAATTATAATGAAAACATATCCTGAAGGGTAATGTGCATCACATCATCTATAACGTAAAACGTAGGAATCTGAAATAATCAAAATCCTTTAACATATAACAAACTACGGAAAACATAAATAATAAACATAACCCAGATCCCGATGTCACATATCAGAGCTGGTAGATATATCGATAATACATCGGAACAAAACAGAATAACATAAAACATAAATCCTAACTACTGAGAGAGATCTCCTTGGGATCACTCCTCGTCAGCATGCTCACCCTCCTCTGCATATAGCACAACATATGCACAAGAATAACAAGGACAGGGGTAAGAAACACAATCATGAATATATGTAAACAGAATGGAATAGTAATTAAGATGGCATACAACATACATCAATTAACACAGATATAATCAATATATATCAAAGATGCATGTCAATGGGAATGCAACATCACTACTCCGTATGCATGTGGCCAACAACTCTAACTCTGGAAAGACGATTAGGAGTACATGTCCGGTTATCAACGTGGATGATATGCCAGACCTTGGGCCATCCCCGAACACTCTCACTAATCCTGATAACGTATAGTGGCTAGTCAGGGTATTCAAGCTTATTCTTTAGGTTATTCCGACAATAGGTAGCTAGCCCATGTCACCTAGAACTTCCATACCCAATATACCCGCAAGGCCGAAATAACACCCATCGTGGCCTCCACTATCGCGATTCATCGTTTGCTTTCCACCCAACATATCAACTTCAACGTATGATGCATGCTATGCTCAGCAACATGCAAACACATGTCCAACCATCCACCATCATAATCAATCACATTGATTATCAACAATGACCATCAACGATGATCATCAAACAACTAGGCGCTAACCATCGTTATTGACTTTATCAACATTGCCAATATTATCATATCGTCATTATTAGTATTAACGTTCTTTTCTATCTTATCAATCTTGAATTGTGTTCTCACAGTCTTTTTCTCATTACCCTATTCATTATTCCTTCACAACAGAATCTGGGTGAGAAACCCAGATTTGCTAGGCAAATCGTGGCTTGCGAGGCGAGCCCGAGAGCCCCATTATCTAGTTCTCTCATTCGCCTCGCGGATTACAATCCGCTAGGAGAATCACGTCAGACCAAGAATGGTCTCTCTGTCTCGCCTCGCGAATGGCTATTCGCCAGGCGAATCATGACAGATGTGGGATCTTAAGAATTTCTCTAAGTTATCCCTATGCCTATCATCCCATCTCTCAAGAATCATTCCTATGGGTTTCCAAAACTAATCCAATATTATCAATCTCACCTCTCATAACAACTCATTCATTATGGGGTGCCAAACGTTCTAAAGCTATGTTCTTTCACTAATCCTATTTTCGTCATCGTAACACACATCATCATCAAGTCACCATTATCAATCCACATCATACAATCTCATCAATGCATAACGTATGTATGTAAAGACAAACACCAACAATCATGGTCATAGCACCATAGGCATATACATATATACACATAATATTCACATAGGCATATTCTTAGCATATACATATCATAAACATAACATACATATAGATACACTCATAGCATATATATAGGCATTTACAACGCATATAGACAAACATATAGAGGTCATAGGTTAACCCCTTCATCTTAACCTATCCCAAAACCCACATACTTATGATCTATTTCTTCCCCTCATACCTGGTATGATGATCACAATGAACAAAGGAAGGGAAAAGGTCCGTAAAAGGTTGCGTCTCACGAATGCTCGATCTCACGACGCTTGACTTCACGATCACAGCCCCAAAAGGTTCAAGAGCAGCAACTAAAAAGAGGGCTTGTGATGGCAGTGATGCTCTTCAAGCGTAGGAGACGAAGAATAATGAACAATGGTGCAATCTCCTTCAAGAATCCTTGAAAAGGGTTTAGAAATCCTTGTTTGGAGAGAAATGAGCAGTTTCTAAGAGTAATTCGACTTGGAAAATAGGTTTAGGTCGAGTCTTATGGTATAAATATGATTTAGGGTCATTATGGGCTGATTAAAAGCCCAACAAAACGTTTCTGTTGCGAGCAGATTCACGAGGCAAGTCACCTTTCGCGAGGCGAATCAGAGAGCTGCAAGAATCTGGCTGTCAGGTTCACGAGGCGAATGTCCCTTCGCGATGCGAAACTATAGAAGCCGAATTGGGCCCTGACACCGAAAATAAGACTTGTAGATAATTCTCTAAGCTTTCCAACGCATCCAAGATCGCCTCAATCGGACGTCTAGAACTCAAGATATGGACAAAACCGTAAAACAGGTTTCTTGGACTCGAATGTATTGACCATTCCTTAAGGCTGAACTACCCCAACTATGAACTTAGGCACCAAGAGCAAGTATAAACAACATATATACAATATATATAAGCACGGATTAACATATATAAACATAGGGGTAAAAAGCAGGGTGTTACAAAATGTCCTAAGCTTAATTTCAAGTTTGCCATTGAGTGAAAATATTTATTTCTCTCCATCATCCTTATTTATTTTCGAGCAGCCCCTTATCTCACTCTTCTCTCACTTGTTCTTGCTTGTTCTTCATTTTCGTACACCCTTTTTCTTCATTTTTCTTCTTAATCTTCAAGATTTTGGTGAAACAAGTTGGATTTCTTCCTAAGCTTCATCATCTAGGAGGTAATAACTCCATTCCTCACCTCTTAATCTCTCTATTTCTCTCTTTAATTCTTATGATTTATGGGAGTTTAGTTTTTAACCATGAACTTCAAAAATCCATAAGAAATTATAGGAAAATCCTTTTAATGCCAAACCACTTTCTTTGAACCTAGTTCATGATTGTCTACCATAATCCAAGAGTTGGAAACCAAATGAGCTTCCTAGCTCATATGGGTTTTCTTCGCCAAAACCCCTTTGTGTGGGTGGATAGAGTTTTGGTTCAAGTTTTGGTGTAATAGGCTTTGATCTAGCCTTATCACACCTAGTAAGGAGGGAATCCAAGAGATGAGAATTTTTGGAACGCCCTAGCTATATTTTCTTGTCTATGGCTGAACCTAGGAGGAGATGAATAGTAGAAAATTTTGTGATTTAAAGTTGATAACTTGATTGATTGATTGTGTGTAGTTGTCGACGAGTATTCGGACGAGAAACCGGGCGACTTCTGGACCGATCGGATGACTTTTCGCTTACCGGGAACTTCAAGAGGTAAGGGGGAATGCTTGAGGGATTCTCCCGATGACTACATGTCATCATATTTGATCTATAAATGTGTAATTTATCTGTGTGATGATTGATTTATTTACTTTCTGCAATTATTTGATTTGTTGATAATTGCTTGCTAATATGTGTTATGGTAGTTCGATATGTACTTTTAACTGTATATCTGCTATAACCATATTATGATGTTGATTGTTGTTTGGGAAGCCTGAGAGTGGTTAGTGCTCAATTAATTAATGAGATAAAAGCCTTGAAAAGCTTTGAAGTAAACGCCAAAGATTTATTTGGGAAACTTTGGGAATTTTCAACTATGCTAGTTTTCTAAAAGAAAAAGAGGATCCTAAAGTAATTTATGAAGTTAGTAGGAATAGTTAGTTTTTAAGAATAAATTAATCTTTGTGGAAAAAGCAACATTAAGAGGAAAAAGTCAAAATTTTCAACTTAGGACGTTTTTAACACTAAAACGACGTTTAATTCCGAAAAGATTTACGAAAAACGTTTTCGAAAAATAGTAATACTATTCTAGGATGACGTTTTTGGTCTCAGCTGTTTCCTTTCAAAAATTGGTTTATTGGGAAGGGACTTTCAACAAAAGATAAGTTTTATCAGAAATTCAATGGTTTAGAAAAAGTTTTCAAACAGAAAAGTTTTTCTGTAAAACGAGTTTTCCCAACGGTGTAAAATCCGACAACTTGGATGAGTTGCGGAGATTTCGTTTTGGATTTGTGTTTCATTGAACGAAAAGCTGTGAAAAACGTTGAAAACGTGAACATAGTATACGAGACGTTGGGATGCTAGTGTTTTGTAAAAATAGCACGAGAAGCCGTGCAACGATGTTATGGACTATATGTCCTCCTCTTGTTTTGAGGAAACGTGATTAAAGGTGAATGATGTTTTCTATTACCACGAACCTTGGGCTGGTACATCGGTCTAGGGCTCCGCGATTGAGCACTCGGATGTTTCGTCCTGTGTTAACAGTGAAAAGTTTCAAAATGGTGTAAATTATGAATAGTCGGGAGCCTTGAGCTACGACGACGAAAGAACGAACACAAAGAAAAGTGGCAAGACTTGAAACGTTTTTCCATGCATTAAAATTCGATAGACGTGCCAATGGTGTTAATCTGGATATCTTGATGGCAGGATATTCAAGACGATGTATACCACTGTGCCTTGATGGACAATGAAAACCATAAACGATGATCGCCTATGCCATGTGTTGGACAGTGTGCAATGGTTTTAACAACGGTGTGCCTTTTGGCAATCGAGCCTGATCAACTCAGTTTTATAAAACGGTGTTGGGATCTCCGGAGATTAAGTAAAGAATTAGATGATGAATCTGGAAGTGTTATGCATTTCTTTTGAAAATGATGATGACTGTCGGGTATGAGACCCTATGATATACTACTTGTTTATCAGTAGAACCTTATACATCATGATTATATATGCTTATGTGCTGTTGATGTGTAATGCATGTAATTATCGTGTTTGAATCCATATATTGGTATCTCACCCTTACATCATTAGATGAGTTCCAAGATGCCACTGGAACATTCGGGGATCCATTCCCTGACGCTTGAGTATGTCGAGGTGGGTGATGTACGAGGAGTCACATTATATTAGAGGTGGACCAGCTATAGGATAAGTCCTATTTATTTTTTAATAACAATTTCGTTAGTTGCTCTGGCTACTGAAAGCAAAGACTTTTATGAATGGCCGTCTGTATAAGGCCTTATGTATTATATTATGATATCGTAATATGTATACTCTGCTTGCTGTTTATTTACATGCGTGTTTAAGTTATGTTGAAGTGTGATTAGCTAAATTAGAAGAAAAATTTTATCATGGGTTTTCACAATAAGTTAGATACTTAGAAAATCTTATTTTTCGAAAGTAACCAACATCAATTAGTTAAGTTTTATTTTCCGTAACAGGTAACCATGTGATATCCCAGAAGGGGGTGTCACATGTACTATATGGGGAGATTTTACTCGACAAATGGATCTCTCTTACTAATGATACTATCATAATAATTTTACAACTGTCCAAGTTGAAATCCTTTAATGATATGTTTTTACAATTTAAAAGGTTTTGCTATACATAACACTCCTTCTATTTGTGTAAAAATCTTTCCAGCTAACCACCAATAGAAAACTGATCCTATAAATAAATGTCAGGTGAGATGGGTGAAAAGACATGTGATTATAATTAGTCATCTAAGGTTGCGTTTGGGAATACAGCTTATTTAAGCGCTTATGCAATAAGCTCTTTTTTAAATAAGCTAAAAACAGCTTATTTTCATAAGCTTCTCTGACAAGCTTATGGGAATAAGCCAAAAACAGCTTATGGAAAGATCATGAACTATTTTCATAAACTATTTGTTCAAGTTTAATTCCATAAGCTATTCTCATAAGCTCTTCCAAACGCACCCTAAAATACAATATAAAACCAATTCTTTCCAACTAAAATTTTAATTTATTTGTTTTTTATCCTGAACCAATTAACCATTATTACAAGAGTAAAAATTGAATCCTTATTCTTATCCTATTGTCTGTCAACAATCATTAGTATGCAACCGTTTAATTACTTGATAATTTAGTTATTAAAATTTAATGAAATAACATGTCATATTAGTATTTCTTTTTAAATAACTTATAATTTCAAAATAAATAAATTATTCTTCTTATATAGGTTTATGTAAGAAAAATTATACAACCCTGAAACAATTTAAATAGTGTTTGTAATAGTGTTTTGTAAAACAACTCACTGTTTTTAAGTAACTGGTTGTCTAATTCTGACTTATATATATTAAAAGATTATTAAGTTTGATTACATTTAAAAGTATATCCTTAATCAGTTATTAACTTGTGACACAATATTTTTAAATGTTTAAGGAATTTATAGAACAACAACTTTCAATAATAATAATTTAGTCAAATATTCTAACTTTTTTTTGTTGATTGAGCCAATACACAAGCTTAAACATCAATAATTTAGGATTGGATGGAGTATTATTTATTTAGCAAAAAAAAAAAATGAGCATTATTTATTTAGTTGAAATTTCATGGAACTATCCTCCTTCACCTTGCCTTTATGATTGCGTCAGGTGGAATGGCATCCCTGCTAATACCAAGTGAAAGAATAGCACATTCGAGGTTTGCGATTCCTATAAATGTCAACTGTAACACCCTAATTTTCACGCTTTCTAAGACTAGTAAACTATATAAACCAGCCTAGGGTTTTCTTTTGAGGTAGTGCTCCTTGACTAGTTTGTGCATGGCTACTGATGGCCATGGTTTCTGGAGATATGATTCTCAGACCCATCGCTACTTAGTATTTGGACTTATAACATTTTGCTTCTGTTAATATATTTTGGGAACGGACGAGCTGTCCAAGGTCCCTCTTTAAGTATGTAGTTGACTAAAGATACATATATATATATATATATATATATATATATATATGTGTGTGTGTGTGTGTGTGTGTGTGTGTGTGTGTGTGTGTGTAAATGAATTATATTGGTGTTCTCTTGAGTATTTGTTTATTACTGCTGTAAGAGGAAAAAAATTTATCACCATTTTCATAATAAGTGAGACCTAAGTAAAGGAATATGTTTTCCGAAAGCAAACCAGCAAATTTTATTTTCATACTTTATGTGGTTTGGGGTTACGAAAGTGACACTCGAGAAGGAGGGGTGTTAAAAATGGTATCAGAGCGGACCTCTCCCAGTATGGTGTGGTTTGGAGATGAACCAAGCGGAAGCTGGTGGGCATGTAACACCCGGGGCTGACGAGGGCGGGGAGTGATCGCCGGTGCATGAGGCACGGACAAGGAGCGGCTCCTGGCAGGCTTCTAGGCGGAGGAATATATGAATGGACCGATTCACACCGGAATGAGAGGGATCCTGAGGCTGTGTAGGTATAGTGATAATCCGCTAGATTCTTTAGTAATTATAACTTTATTGAGTGGTTTTTACTCCCTTTTGTCTAGAATTTTGTCTCTATTTTGTCTCTTTTTGAGTCTTTTGAGTCTTAGTTAGTTGTCTTTATATTTGTGATAATTTCTTGTAGTTAGAGTCAATTTAAGTTTATTTTTATGCATTTTAATTTTTATTTCACCTTAATCATTTTAGGATTCAAGAAAGGTGGGAAGATTGAAGAGAAAAGTAAATTTGTTCAAGAAGATTGGAGCTTATGGGAGGAAGAAGAGCCTAAAAAAAAAAGTGAAGTTGTGAAACTTGGGTTTAGCGCTGGATGTGGGGGAGCCAGCGCCCAGCATTGGTTACCCTGATAAGAAGCTACTCTCTGGAAGGTCAGCGCTCAGCGCAGTAATTACAACGCCCAGTGCTGAAGACCCCTGATAGAATCTGCTCTCTGCCTAACTGGTGCTGGACGTAGGGACTCTGGCGCCCAGCGCTGGATCCTTGGTGAAAATACGCTGTCTGTCTTGCTGGCGCCTAGCGCCAGAAATCTAGCGCCCAGCGCTGGTTAATTTTCCTAACAGGATATTTAAGCATTTGTTACCCATTTTGAGAGGGTGCCAGCAGCTGCACGAAATTCGAAATCTAAAGTGGAAATAGGAGCTTCTTCTCTGCTGGAACAACATCATCTTCATGGAGTTTGCATCATCTTTGTTCATTTCATTTCCCTTTGTAGTTTTCTTTATTATATCTAGCTAAATCCCTTTTTGTTGGGGTTAGATGTAGCTTTTTCCAAACTCTCATGTATTTGACTTGATATTTTAATGTAGTTTCTACTTCTTTATGAGTGCTTAATTTCTATGCTTAATGCTTGTTGTGGCTTGATCACCCATGATGTGATCTTTGATTTGATTTGCAATTGGAAAGTTCTTATTGAATCTAGACATGAAATTAACCACCTAGTAAACCTTATCTCTAGGAATGGAATTTGGTTTATTAGTTATCTTTGAATCTCTAATCTTAATGCAAACCCACTAATTAGGCCATCTAAGGAATTAGGGTTTAATTTGGGGGTTTAGGCTCTTTCCATCTAAGGAATTAGGGATTGAGTATGTTAGTGGATTGATATTCATAATTGAAGTATGAAATTGTATTATTTGTCATTTCATTGCATGAGAGGAAGGGATTAGTGAATTCTAACTCCAACATATTTTCTCTTGGAAGTAAAACAATTTTTGCATCTTAAGTGTTTGAGAAAAATACAAAAAGAGCTTGTTCATCTTGTTTTGTTCCTTTTAATTCTAATTCTTGTTTATTAAGCTTCTGAGCTCCCTTTGATCCCAAACAACTTTTTAGGTAGAATCGATTTGTGCATGGTTTTATTTGTCACACAATCCTCGTGGAAACGATATCCCTTTCACCTCTTTTACTACTTGTTCGACTCGGTATACTTGCCGAAGTTTTCAACATATGGGACCGTACCGTTGAAGGAAGGCTTATAAGAAATGATTCGTACTACCTATACAAACAAGATGCATCTTCTTTTCGATAGCCTATCACTTAAGAACTCCAAAGTTAAGCGTGCTTGACTTGGAGTAATTCTGGGATGGGTGGCCTCATGGGATGTTTTCTTATGAAGCGTGTGAGTGAGGACAAATCATGCTGAAGAGACTCGTGTTGGTTTGTGGGGACAGTCGGCAATCCTTAAAGCAGTCCGGGCATTTAAAAGTGGTATCAGAGCTGGTCGAGTCTTTCGAGAACCTCTAGGAAATAGGTCTATTGTGTTGATGTTGTGTGATCTCTGATTGAGGTTTGGTTGGCCTACGTCATAGAAGTAAGGTCTGCTGTTAAGTAAGTATATGCTTTGGTTTCAGGTTGCAGCTTGACTGACTTCATTCTTGTAGGTCAGTTATGGAACTAGGAACCGGGACTAGAGCTGGATGTGGACGTGGCCGTGGACGAGGTCGCGTAAGGGGAGTTCGTGTTCGTATTAAGGACACAAATTGTGCTAATAGGATGGACTCTGCTGCACAAGCAATGGCGAACCCGGTCGCTGCTATCGCTATACAGAATGCTACAGTGGCTACTCAAATTGCAGAAGACAGGTCGCTGCGGGTCAAAATCTGACCGCCTTTGGAGGCCAGAATCCGCCACGGTTTCATGGTGATGTAGATCCTGAGAAGGCTGACTTGTGGATTCGAGAGATGGAAAGGATATTCGAGCTGATCCACAACCCTGAAGGAGTGAAAGTACCGTGTGCAACTTTTCTACTATAAGGAGATGCTGAGTACTGGTGGGAGGAAACCAGATCATTACTGGAGGCACCCCAACAGGAAATCACTTGGGATCTATTTAAACACCGACTCATGGAGAAGTATTTCTCACAAGGTGCCAGAATTGAGAAAGAGAGAGAAATTTTGCTGTTGCAACAGAAGGAGATGTCTGTTGGGGAGTATGCGGCCAAGTTTGAATCACTGGCCAAGGATTTTCGATTTTTCCAGAACAATCCTCATGAAGACTGGAAGTGTGAATGTTTCGAGAGGGGTTTGAAGTATGAAATCCAGGAAGTAGTGTTGCCACAGGAAATTCGAAATTTCCAGGCATTAGTAGAAAGGAGCAGACAAGTGGAGCTGATGGAGCACGGAAGGGGCAATAGAGAGAACGTCGGAGGACCTTCCCGTCTCAAGGATCAGTACCATAGTCAGAGGGGAGGACAAAGTCAAAAGAAGCCTTATACCCGACCCCCAGGGAATGATCGTAACCAACAACGGTATCGCCCTGTTGCTTATGCATCAGGCAGTAGAGGCCAGAGGAATCAGAACCAAAGCCAAGATAGAAGATGTTTCAAGTGTGGAGATCCACCACACTTGGACAACAACTGCTCTGAGCGGAGTCCTAGATGTTTTACTTGCAGACAAAGAGGACACATAGCAAGATACTGCCAGGTACAAGGATCTGTCCCAGCTGCCAATAACGATACCGAAACTAAAAGGCTGACGACCCAAGGAAGAGTTTACACGATGAGTGGTGCTGAGGTTCCACATTCCGATACTCTCATGCAAGGTAGTTAAGGCATAGACGGTAACCTCTCAACCGTACCTTTTGTTTCAAGTCCAATTTATCCTTTTATTTCGATGTATTGTGTGCAAAGTTTATAATTACCCGTTCCTCCTTTGCCGTATTAACTATTGTACTCGTGTTCCTACACAATCCCAACTGTATTAGATATTTGAGTAGATTGGATTAATAGTAACGTCTGGCTTAGACATTTTCATGTCATCCCATCGAAATGATTTGTTATGACTATTTCTTCAATCGTAACACAGGAAAATTCTCGATACTGGAAGTTTCTTGATGAAACTTAATCTGATCACTTTTAATTTTGGTAAAGGTGGTCCAATCTGATTTTTGACCAGATTGTTTATCTTTTAATGCGATAATCTTTTGGGAGATTCTTATGAAAAGAGGAACTTTGTTAGAGTCATGATTGTAGACCTGTATTAGCTATGCATTTTTACACTCACGAACCTACTGAAGAATCTTTTTACATATTGAATATTCCTGTATTCCATTTCTGAGCTGTGAAATCTTTCCATAGAATTCTTGTAAGGATTAAGAAATCCTGTCTAGCCTCGATTCGCGAAATTTTGAGGACGAATTTTTTTTTTTTAGTGGGGTAGTAATGTAACATCCCAATTTTCACGCTTTCTAAGACTAGTAAACTATATAAATGAGTTTATATTTGTATCTGTGTTTTAGAAAATGATTTTGGGAAAACTAAAATCATATTCATGCTCTATATAATCGTTGGAGCCTACGGTTAAATTTTGGGGGGAAAACTCAAACGGAGTCCGGTCCACGTTTTCACGGATAGTAGTGTTTTACTACTAAAAAGACCTCATTTTGACTAACGGCTAGACTCATTAGTCTTAGAATTTGATCCTATACATATTTGCTAAAATCCGTCCTGACCTTCAAAAGTGAAAATAATATATTAGATTCGGGCCAAGAATTGAACTGGGCGACGATTGGAGCCGTAGAAGGGTTTCACGGGACCCATGAGCGGATATGTCAAGTCAGTGTCAAGTCATCTAGGGACTTGTGCCAGTGTCATGTTGATTTTCAAAATATCTGGACGCGAAATGACCAAATTGCCCTTGGTCTTTTAGCAAAATGACCAAAATACCCTTCTAGTAAATTACAAGTTTGCCATTGAGGTAAAAATATCTCACTTACTCTCTCACCCCTCAACTCACTCAGCTGGCCCCTCCCCCCACTCTTCTCTCACACTTTTCTTCTTTTCCTCTTATTTTCTTCAAAAACTCAAAGTGTTCTTAAGTTAGAAACCTTAGAAAACTTGAAAGTTTTTGGTGATTCTAGTTGATTTCTCTCAAGGAAGTTCATCAAGGAGGTATAGACTCTCTCCTATCTCTCTCAATCTGTCCTTTCATCCTCTCAAATTTCAATTTCATGGAGGTTAGGGTTTTTAACCCATAAACTTCAAAAATCCATGAAAAATTGTAGAAAAATCCTTTTAATACCAATCCAATTTCTTTGGCCTAGGTTCATGACATCCTTTCATGATCCAAGAGCTTGGTGCCAAGAAATACCTCTAACCCATATGGGTATTGAGGGGCCGAAACTCTCACATATTGGGGGAGTAGGTTTTTGGTTGGATTTTGATGTTTTGAGTGTATATCTAGGGTTATCTCACTTAGTTAGGGTAGTGTCCAAGAGATGAGAATTTGTAGAGCTCCCTAGCTATTTTTAAAGTCATAGGGCCAAAGCCTAGAGGTAGAGATTAGGAGAAATCTTTGTGTTTTGTGTTAATGCATTGATTGATTGTATGCGTGTAGTAATCGGCGGATAATCGGTGAGAGATCGGACGAGTTTCAGATCGATCGGGAGGTTGCTATTACTTTGGGAACTCCGAGAGGTAAGGGGATAAACCTGTGGAATTCCAATTCCGACATGTATGTGCTGTGTTTGTATATTTGGGATGTAATTATTTAGTTGTGTTTGATTGTTTGTGGCATGATTTATTTTAATGCCGATAATTGCCTATGCATGGTATACCTGCTTATATGTGAATGCATGGTATAACATTGGAATAAATGTATAGATATATCGTGTGCCCTGTTGTGGGGATTATTACATTAAAGGATGTAGTACCGATTACGATCCGATATCGTGTAACATAAAAGCTTTAAAAAGCTTGAGATGTGAAATGGAGAAAAATAATAATATTTAATTATTTTAAATAGACTTTGGGAGAAAAAGAAAATAAATTAGCTTTTTGGAATAAAATAATAATAAATATTTGTTTTTAAGGGTAAGTTGACTCGAAGGGCAAAATAAGAAAAAATTGGCTTTAATAAAGAAAAATGAAGTTTTTAGGGTGAATAGTATTTTTGGAGAACTTTATTGGTTTTTAAAATAATAAAGTTAATCTTTGAGCAAAAGCGTTTTCGAGAAACGTGATTTCAAATTATTTGGTTTTATCTAAGAAAAAGGATTTTTACAAACTGTATTTCAAGGTTTGTGGTTTACCGAAAAACGACGAAAAGAAAAGAAATGATCTTTAGACCAAGTTTTGTTTTATGGGAAACCGATCTCGAGGACTTGGTGTAAGTTTAGGAGATATGGGTTTTAGTTTTTGAGTTTTCAAGAAAATGTGGTTTTTGACTTAGAAACTAGAAACCGAGACGTCGGGATTCTAGGGTTCTACAAAAACACGTGGATCATGGATTTGTGTTAGTGTGTTGGTCCTGCCAGCTTGCGGACAATCTTTGTGGTTCTATAAGCTTGCGGACGCTTTTATGCTTTTGAATCCAAAATTTCAGACTGGTGCATCGGTTAGGGATTTTTGGGTTTAAGTTGTTTTGGACTAAATGTCCTGTTTTGAGAAAAATGTTGTTAGGGCTTAAAGAGTCTAAGACGTTACGGTGGTTGTTAGCGTTGATGCTTCAACAAAGAAATATTGATATGACAAAGATAAACTATCGAAAACAAAATGATTTTATCATGCATTCATGTTTTTGGTAGATGTGCCGTGAAATGAGGGGACTTTGATGGTAAATGAAACCTGAGGAGTGACTTTGTCATCATGTAACATTGTGCCTCGATGGACAATGATGTCATACGTGCCATGTGTGTGCGTATTGTGCCTTGAGTTGGGACAATATAGTATGACTTATACATCGTAAGTACCACTGACATGCATGCCCATGTATTATTTCCTGGGAGGTTAAGTGCTTACGTTTTGCCAATTTACTTTGGCGTTAGTAATTGTTGCTTGCGGGTCAATGACGTTAGAGTCTGATCAACTCGTTTTTGAATGGTGATGGGATTTCCGGAAATTAAGGATTGAATATTAGTTGACTTATGTAGAAGTGCTCATTTGTACGTTTTGAAAATAACGTTGACTGTGGGGCACGAGACCCTTGGGTTTTTACTGTTAGTACCTTGTTATATTGTACTATATTATGCATGATTATATTTTGTGAGATATGTTTATACGGATTTGCTGTATGTATTTTGGGTATATACCTGTTGTGTTTTTGGATTCATATATTGGTTTCTCACCCTTGCCTGTACATGTTGGACACCCTATTATGTTTTTGAATACATGTACAAATGTTTGTTAGCAGTTCTCTGGGTCATTTAGGGACTCAGTAACTTGATCTACTCGATGCTGACGACGAAGAGGTGTGGACGATTGAAGACGAGACTCGGTCTCAGGAATACGGCGTATGTTAGGTAGTGCGTCTTTTGTTAGTACTAGACCGGCTTAGGGTTTTGTTTTGAGATAGTGCTCCTTGACTATTCTGTGCATGGCTACTGATGGCCATGGTTTTTGGAGATATGATTCTCAGATCCATCGCTATCTAGTATTTGGACTTATAACATTTTGCATCTGTCAATATATTTTGGGAACGGACGGCTGTCCAAGGTCCCTCTTCAAGTATGTAGTTGACTAAAGATACATATACATATACATATACATATACATATACATATATATATATATATATATATATATATATATATATATATATATATATATATGAATTATATTGGTGTTCTCTTGAGTATTTGTTTATTACTGCTGTAAGAGGAAAAATTTTTATCACCATTTTCACTGTAAGTGAGATCTAAGTAAAGGAATATGTTTTCCGAAAGTAAACCAGCAAATTTTATTTTCATACTTTATGTGGTTTGGGGTTACGAAAGTGACACCCGAGAAGGAGGGGTGTTACATCAACGAAGATTATACTTGCAATATGAAACAAGGGAGCACATTAGCAAATCTTGATAATAAAAGCAAAACTTATTATATGGGATGAAGCTCCAACGACTCATAAACACTGCTTTCTAGAGGTAAACGTAACACTCAGGGATATCCTTCAATTCAACAATACAACAACTTGAATCTCCCATTCAGAGGAAAGGTGTCAATCTGGGTGGAGATTTTAGACAAATTCTATCATTTATAACAGATGGGAAAAAAAACTTATCTGAGTTTTGACAGTCCTTCCACAATGGACGACGATGTTGATGGCCGAGATGATGTTCATACACCTGAATTTCAGAATACAATAAACTCATCAGGATTTCCAAAACATGAGTTAAAAATCAAAGTTGGTATTCCTATTATGTTGTTGAGAAATATAGATCAGTCATTAAGATTATGCAACGATACTCGACTAATAATTACTCAAATGGGAAATTATGTTCTAGAAGGAAAAGTGATCTCATGAAACAGTAGTGGCCAAAGAGTTTTCATTCCGAGATTGTCACTAACACCTTCCGATAAGAGGATTCCATTTATATTTCAGTATAGGCAATTCCCGATTGTGGTTTCTTTCGCAATGACTATTAAAAAAAATTAAAAAAATCTCTCAAACACGTTGGAATTTATCTTCCTCAGCTGGTTTTTTACTTGGAAAATTGTATGTCACAACGTCAAGAATTACCTCCCGTAGTGGATTGAAGATACTAAATGTGATCATGAAGGCGAAAATTCAAACACTATTACGAATGTGATTTACAAAGAAGTCTATCAGAATTTAAGCAAAGTAAGTTACTCTTAAATTATTAGATTTCTTCGTTATTAGAGTTTACATCTCCCTCTTATTAGTTCACTTTTACTTTTACAAAAGCTTCACCAACTGATGTTGCAGTAAAATGTGTACTTCACCAGAAGGTTTTTGTTTTTTTAACGAAATGATTTATTCATTTTATGTAACAAACTTTACTTCAAAACTTCTACTTCGAAAGATAACTCATAAATAAAGACATCATTCATTTACCCAAACAAATATTTCCAACAAACTATAGTTAAAAACATATACCCACAAAAAAAAAAGGTTAAAAACATGTGCTTCAAAAGATAACTAAAAAATAAAGACATCATTCATTTACTTAAACAAATATTTTCAATATCACAATATAAAATAAATATAATACTTAATCAAAACATTTCACGATTGTGCATCGCACAGGTAATCGTTCTAGTAAAAGGATAAAAGGAAAGATCATTTGGTTGCCTTAATTTTGGTAACCCTAAGGGTATTGATATGATTTTTTGTGATTAAATACTATTTGAATGAATTGTCCGATTATTATTCAATTCCTTTAATAGCATCATTTGGTTGTCCTACTTTCATTATTTGGTTGTCCTAATTATGGTAATCCTAAGGGTATTGATGTGATTTTTTTTATCAAAGACTATTTGAATGACTTGTCCTATTATCATTCAATTCCTTTAATTATTTCTTTTACCATTCTTTAATTTACTTTAATTCTTTCAATGGGTTAACATTTCCTTAATTAAATTAGATTTGAACGTTTCTGTATTGCCTTCTATTTATCTATTAGTCACACGTTAGCATTTGAACAGAATAAAGAAAAAATAAATAGTGGCAAGCCATTTATGGAGGCGGCCATTTGATATCAAATGCTTTTAATATATTTAAATGCAATACTCAATTTGATGAAGGAGGAAGGATGCACACTGTACAGTTTCAACGTGGAGCATATTTTAAAACTGGATTTATATATTTTAAATTTTTTAAAAAACTGACCAAATGATTGGAGCATTTTCCATTTCCATTAGTATATTAATTTGATAATTTGATTTTTTTTTTGTTTTATTTTTTATGTAATGCTCATATATTTTGAGTTTTTTATTTATAATTTTAAATTTAGTTTCCATTCCGTAATTTAAATAATAACTTCATCTATTGATAAAAAAATAATAACTTCACCATTTTACACAAACAGATTTGGAAAGCTATAATAAAAACAATCGAAACTTTATACGTATATAAAATTTGTGGAAGTATCTTTTCTTATATTATTAATCTATATTAAAAATAAAATGAAATTTCAACGTGTAAAAATAATATTACAAATTAGAAAATAAGTGGAACTTTGTGTTTCTAGCCTGGAATGTAGTAAGAAATGAAACAAAACTGAAACGAAGATGAAGTGACATGGATGTAAAAAATATGAAAGAATGAGAAAAGCATCCTCATTGAAGCCCATAACTTTTAGTCTTAATCAAGAAGCTTTAATTTGCAACTGCAGATAAAGGGCTAAATGCCCCATTCATCAGAAGAGAGGAAGAGGTTTGGAAGGCCCTTTATATAAGACACGCTGCAGCAGTCCAAAGAGGGGAGGAGACGTGGAGAGAGTTTAGGAAATAGGACAAAAAAGAGTTTCAGGTGGCTGGAATAGTAGTTTTTGAATTCCTAGCTATTTTCTTTCAATTAGCCATGAGCTAATTTTCTCTTTGCTAAGGCTATAGTGTAGCCACTCTTATTTGTAGAATTTTTCTGATTAATATAATGTTCTGTTGTTCAATATTTCATTTTCATCTATGGGTATGCCATATTTGGATGTTATGTAATGGTTGAGCATTACATAATCCAACTGGTGTAGGCTTCCAATGGACAAAATGTTCACCAACACTACGATTGGTAAGATATTTTCTTTCATACATAAAGATGTTGGCTTCCTCTCGCTGATGTAATCGGTAAGATACTAAGATGTTGGCTTTCTTCATCTGTAATTACTAATAATTTCATTTTCTTCATAAGGATATAATATATTTGAAGCAGCAGCACTCATCAACTCTCCAACCTGCTGATGTTCAGAAAAGATTGAAAGAGGTGACAGATAGGATGTTTCTGGATGCCATTGGCCAATATAGCATTGCTTATCATAAAGTTTTCCTAAATGATAAGGTTTGTGAAAAACTTCAATCTGCTTTTCCTTTTCATGATTGATTTAAAACCAGAATATTGAAAATCATTGTTATGCATCTTTTTTCACTACAAGAAATTTGTCTTTCAGTGACAGGCAAAATCTGTCACTATATGTTTAAAATCTGTAAGTATATGTAAAACTTACTTTTACTTACGGCCGGTCCAACTGTCCATTATAAGTGATGAATAACAACGGGAAATGACTGTTACTATAAGTTTTACCTACGATCCACATACAAGTTGTATTGGACTGTCAATGTAACATCCTTAAATTTTAATATTATTATTTTATTAAAAAGATTAAACTGTTATAAGAATTAGTGTAAAAAAAAAAAAATAAATAAATAAAGAACAAAAGAATTTGAAAACAAAAACATATGGTCCACGTTACTTTTCACATTGAATATTAGCTTAGACAAAAACAATCAATTAATTCATAGCACAGGAGGCCAATAATTCTTTTGGCATAATAAACAATTAAAAGAAGTTGAGCAGGGCCCACGTGATGAGTTATCAAAGCACAAGTCATTCTAGAGTGATAGACTCACGTAACTGCCCATCCGAATTCAATCTCGAATTCTTATAAAAGATAAAGGGCCCACGCTTATATTGGAACTGTGATAGGTTTTAATTTTGTTTGAAAGTTAGAAAACTTGCATCAGTGAGCACAGCCGAACAGTGTTGGAGAAGAGAAAAACGCGTCGATTGCAGGGGTGTTAACGAAGAGAAAATTTTTTGGGGTGAAACACTAGCATTCGTCTTAGGCAATATTTGAAGCTTTTTGGATATCTTCAAGAGGTGAGTAGAAATACTCTTTCTCACCCTTTCCATGGTACAAATTGTCTTGAGGTTTGGGTTATGCTTTCAAAATACGTTTTTTGGAAAATAATCTTGGTTTGGTCAAATCCTGATTTTACAAATTTGGGGGTTTTACTTTTAAATTATTTCTGCTATCAATTAAATGTTTATTATTGGGATTGGTGCTATGATACATATGATACATACGTGATTTGGTTGAATTGACATGCTATATATGCACTATTTGATGATATTTGTGATATTAGCATGATTCAATAACTGTTAATATGTTGAATGTTGTTTGCTGCAATACCGCCTATGATAGGGGTATCGAAAGTAACACTGCCAATGATTTGGGGTGTCGAAATATGAAATACCGCCATGATGGGGTATCGAAAGTAACATCGCCACACGTTGGGATGTCGAAATGAGTAATACCACCAGTGTACAATGGTTGGTATCGAAATGTGTAATGTCACTGAAGAGAAGGTGACATCGAAATACCTTCATGAGTAAGGTAGGCAATGGGACGCCATTGTTATGTGTAGTTTGAAAGTCATATGATCTATAATTATGTTGAGAATATTTGATATGTATATTAATTTATGATATACTTGTTTATGATGTGCTGCTGAGTGTTTATGGCTATTAATTGAGTTTATAATATTTATTTAATTATTTTGAAAATAGCGGGTACCATGGTTAGTTTTTCCGGTTACCGCGCCGGCTGAGAACAACGCTTTTGTGAAAACCTTTTATAAATGTATTTCTATTCATTGGGATTATAAATCTCATTAGTAGTGTTGTTTTCAGAGACCGAGGACGACCCTGTTGAGCAGTCAGACGCTTGAGGATTTTGTTCTAGTAGTAGCTTGGGTTAGTGTGTCATGGCATATGCCAGGAGGACTTTTAATACCGTTTATTTATTTATTTATGCGAGTTGTAATAGACGCCCAGTTATTTGGTTTAAAACTTATTATGTATTTTGTTTATTGGATTGGTATAAACAATTATTTTGGATTAATATTATATTATGAACTTATTCAGTATTTATTAAGGAATTTTTTTTTATTACCTTGTTTTATTTAAATTATTATCTTGGGTTACTAATGTAACGAGGGGCGTTACATTTTTGGTATCAAAGCAGTTCAATCCTAAATTGGACTGTGGTATTGGGTTGTTTTTCAAAAAAATCAAATATGGGCGCATAGGACTGCTTGTTAGAGTTATATATGCTGCATGCTATTCTTTGAGATTTTGGACCTGATCAACCCAATGTTTGATTGGTGGTGTGCAGATTTATGGCTACTAACAAGCGTGGGGCTAATGCTAATGATGCACTTGCAGCAGTTCTGGCTGAAATGACCAGAGTCATGCAAGAGCAGACGGAGACACTCCGTCAGATGAGGGACAATGGGAACGTGCATAATGTTGGAGCAGTTGCAGCTCAGGATCCACAGTACATGGGACTGTCAGAGTTTAGGAAGAACGATCTGCCAACCTTCCGAGGTACTACAGATCTGGTTGAAGCAGAAGAGTGGTTGCTGAAATTAGAGAAGATTTTTCGAGTTATGAGGTGCGCTGATCACAGAAAGTGGATTTCGCCACCTATATGCTGGAATCTGATGCGGAGCACTGGTGGAATTGTGCTAGGGGTGGTTTGCTAGCCGTGGATGCTCAAATCACATGGGACAGATTCAAGGAAGTTTTCTTGGAGAAATACTTTCCTCATAGTGTTCGCATTTAGAAGGAAACAGAGTTCCTGCAGCTCCGTCAGGGAGACATGTCTATTGCTGAATATGTTGCTAAGTTTGAAAGCTTGGCAAGGTTCTCTCGGTACTTGAGGGACAATCCTTTGGACGACTGGAAGGCAATCAAATTTGAGCAAGTTTGAAGCCAGAGATGCAACATTTTATTGGGATCTTGGAGATTCGGGACTACCCCACGTTGGTAAACAAGTGTAGGGTAGCTGAGCAGAAGATGCAAGCTTTAGAGATGGAGAAGCCAAAGGAGAAGAGTTCTGTTGAAGGCAAGAAATTTCATAGCAAAGGGGGTAATTTTCTGAAGAGCCTGCAACCAGTGCCTACCATCTCAAAGGGTAAGCAGGTCCAAGGAGCTCAAACATATAAGGGAGATGGATGTTTCAGATGTGGTTGGAACCACGGGGATCGCGCATGCCCCGCGGCGCAAGTCTCCTGCAATAAATGTGGAAAGATGGGACACTTTGCTAGAGTCTGCAAGGGAGGAGGACAATCTCAGACCAGACCCCAGAGCCAAGGAAGAGTTTTCACCATCCAAGGAGAGGAAGTGAAGGAGTCTGACGGTTTGATCCAAGGTATGGGTTTTATTAAAGATAGAAAAGTTATGATATTGTTTGATTCAGGAGCAACCCATTCTTTCATATCTCTTAGTTGTGTTAAGAATTTAGAGTTACCTATTTCTAAACTACCTTTTGATTTGTGTGTTTCTACCTCTGCCAAAGATAAATTGGTAACTTCTATTGCCTGTTTGAAATGTTCTTTGATATACCAAGACTTGTCTTATGATGTTGATTTGATATGCTTACCTATGTCGGGTCTAGATGTCATACTTGGTATGGATTGGTTGTCACATAATAATGCTGTTATCAATTGTTCTTCTCGAACCATTTCTTTTCTTCCACAACCAATGTCTGTTGACCCTTCTGTGTCAGATTGCTTTCTGTCTGCTGTATCTTGCCACAAGAACTTAGTTGAGGGGGCTCAAGGATACATACTTCTCTTTTCTGCTAGGATAGAGGCTGAAAGTGATATAGCGGCATTGCCTGTTGTATGCGAGTTTTTAGACGTGTTTCCTAAAGAGGTCTCTAGTTTACCACCGAGTAGGGAGGTCGAGTTTAACATAGATCTTAGGCCTGGTAGTGGACCTGTTTCAGTAGCACCCTATAGAATGGCACCTCTAGAGTTGAGTGAGCTTAAGAAACAAATAGAGGAGTTGTTAGATAAGGGATTCATTAGGCCGAGTGTGTCACCTTGGGGAGCGCCGGTTCTTTTGGTAAAGAAGAAAGATGGGAGTATGAGGTTGTGCGTTGACTATAGGCAGCTAAACAAAGTGACCATAAAGAATAAGTACCCTTTACCTAGGATAGATGACCTGTTAGATCAGCTGAGGGGAGCGGCAGTGTTTTCCAAAATAGATTTAAGATCGGGGTACCATCAGATTAGAGTGAGGAGTGAGGACATCTCTAAGACAGCCTTTAGAACAAGGTATGGGCACTATGAGTACGTAGTGACGCCTTTCGGAGTGACGAACGCTCCAGCCGTTTTCATGGACTACATGAATCGGATCTTTAGACCCTTCTTAGATAAGTTTGTGGTGGTGTTCATAGATGATATCTTGATATACTCTAGAACACCTATGGAGCATAAGGAGCATCTGAGGGTAGTGTTACAAATCTTAAGAGATGAGCGTTTGTACGCTAAGCCAGAGAAGTGTGAGTTTTGGTTAGATGAGGTGAAGTTTCTGGGACACACCATTTCCAAGAGTGGTGTAGCAGTCGATTCTTCTAAAGTAGATGCAGTGCTAGAGTGGGAACCACCTAAGACGGTAACTGAAGTAAGGAGTTTCCTAGGATTAGCTGGTTACTATCGGAAGTTTATAGAAGGTTTTTCTAGACTAGCATTACCTTTAACCCAGTTGACTAGGAAAGGAAAATCTTTTGTGTGGGACCAGGAATGTGAGGAAAACTTCCTAGAACTTAAGAAGAGATTGGTGACAGCGCCTGTGTTGACCATACCAGACCCTTTAGTGAGTTTTGTGGTTTATTGCGATGCATCTAAGAATGGTTTAGGATGTGTTTTGATGCAAGAGGGCAAGGTTGTAGCTTATGCATCTAGGCAGCTGAGAACCCATGAGGTAAATTATCCTACACATGACCTTGAGTTGGCAGCAGTAGTTTTTGCTCTTAAAATTTGGAGGCATTATTTATATGGTGCTAAGTTTGAGGTTTTTAGTGACCATAAGAGCCTTAGGTACCTGTTTGACCAAAAGGAATTAAATATGAGGCAGAGGAGGTGGATGGAATTCCTTAAAGACTATGATTTTGAATTGAAGTACCACCCAGGGAAGGCTAACGTAGTGGCCGATGCTCTTAGTAGGAAGACCATACACATGTCTAGTTTAATGGTGCAAGAGATGAATCTGTTAGAGGAGTTTAGAGACTTGAATCTTGATGTGTCTTTGAGTGCTTTGAGTTTGAAGTTGAATAGATTGGAAATTCATAGCGACCTTAGGGAAGAGATTAAGCGTAAACAACTTCTAAATCAAGAATTATTATCCTTGTTGGGACAAGAGAGTTATGAGTTGTCTGCTGATGGCTTAGTAAAGTTTAAGGGTAGGATCGTTGTTCCTAAGGAGGGGAGCCTCAGAGAAAAAGTGTTAGAGGAAGCACATAAGGGAAAATTCACTATACATCCAGGGATAACTAAGATGTACCAGGACCTTAAAAAGATGTATTGGTGGTCAGGAATGAAAAAAGATGTGGCCATTTTTGTGTCTAAGTGTTTAGTATGTCAAAAGGTTAAGATAGAACACCAAAAACCTCCAGGTTTATTGCAACCTTTAGAAATTCCTGAGTGGAAGTGGGAGAAAATATCCATGGATTTTGTAATGGTGGATAGGTTGACCAAGTCTGCTCACTTCTTGCCAATTAAGGCAACATATAGCTTGGATAAGTTGGCAGACTTATACATCAGGGAGATAGTCAAGCTTCATGGTATACCCACCTCTATAGTGTCAGATAGAGACCCGAGGTTTACCTCTAGATTTTGGAAAGCTTTTCAGCAAGCCTTTGGTTCCAAGTTGAGTTTTAGCACAGCCTATCACCCCCAGACGGATGGTCAGTCAGAGAGGACCATTCAGACCCTTGAGGATATGCTTAGAGCGTGTGTTTTAGATGAAGGTGGATGTTGGGATAAGTTTTTACCTCTCATAGAGTTTGCGTATAACAATAGTTATCACGCTAGCATAGGCATGGCACCCTATGAAGCTCTTTATGGAAGAAAGTGTAGATCCCCTTTGTGTTGGTGCGAGGTAGGTGAGAAAACCTTGATAGGACATGACTTAGTTCAGCAAACCACAGATAAGATTGAGTTGATTAGGGAGAGAATGCGCACTGCACAGAGCAGGCAGAAGAGCTATGCCGATAAGAGGAGAAAGCCTTTAGAATTCCAAGAAGGTGAGCATGTATTTTTGAGAGTCACTCCTAAGACTGGGGTGGGAAGATCCATGAAAGTCAGAAAGCTAAATCCGCGATTCATTGGTCCTTTTCAAATTCTAAAAAGAGTCGGGTCTGTTGCTTACCAATTGGCTCTTCCACCTTTGTTGTCCAACCTTCACGATGTTTTTCATGTATCGCAACTCAGAAAATATGTACATGATGAGTCTCATATAATAACACCTGAGTCAATACAATTAAGAGATAACTTGGTCTTTAGTCCCAAACCTAGTCAGATCGTCGACAAGAGCACTAAGACTCTGCGGAACAAGACAATTCCTTTGGTAAAGGTGGTTTGGGAAGGATTAACTCCTGAGGAAGCTACTTGGGAACTTGAAGAGGATGTTTTGCGACAGTATCCTGATCTCGCTAAATAAGGTACATCAACTCTTAATGTTGTTAATTGTGCTATATGTTAGATGGATTGTCAGAGTATGGTGTTAATTTCGGGGACGAAATTCTGTAAGAAGGGGAGAAAATGCAACATCCTTAAATTTTAATATTATTATTTTATTAAAAAGATTAAGCTGTTATAAGAATTAGTGTAAAAAAAAAATTAAATAAATAAAGAACAAAAGCATTTGAAAACAAAAACATATGGTCCACGTTGCTTTTCACATTGAATATTAGCTTAGACAAAAACAATCAATTAATTCATAGCACAGGAGGCCAATAATTCTTTTGGCATAATAAACAATTAAAAGAAGTTGAGCAGGGCCCACGTGATGAGTTATCAAAGCACAAGTCATTCTAGAGTGATAGACTCACGTAACTGCCCATCCGAATTCAATCTCGAATTCTTATAAAAGATAAAGGGCCCACGCTTATATTGGAAGTGTGATAGGTTTTAATTTTGTTTGAAAGTTAGAAAACTTGCATCAGTGAGCACAGCCGAACAGTGTTGGAGAAGAGAAAAACGCGTCGATTGTAGGGGTGTTAACGAAGAGAAAATTTTTTGGGGTGAAACACTAGCATTCGTCTTAGGCAATATTTGAAGCTTTTTGGATATCTTCAAGAGGTGAGTAGAAATACTCTTTCTCACCCCTTCCATGGTATAAATTGTCTTGGGGTTTGGGTTATGCTTTCAAAATACGTTTTTTGGAAAATAATCTTGGTTTGGTCAAATCCTGATTTTACAAATTTGGGGGTTTTACTTTTAAATTATTTCTGCTATCAATTAAATGTTTATTATTGGGATTGGTGCTATGATACATATGATACATACGTGATTTGGTTGAATTGACATGCTATATATGCACTATTTGATGATATTTGTGATATTAGCATGATTCAATAACTGTTAATATGTTGAATGTTGTTTGCTGCAATACCGCCTATGATAGGGGTATCGAAAGTAACACTGCCAATGATTTGGGGTGTCGAAATATGAAATACCGCCATGATGGGGTATCGAAAGTAACATCGCCACACGTTGGGATGTCGAAATGAGTAATACCACCAGTGTACAATGGTTGGTATCGAAATGTGTAATGTCACTGAAGAGAAGGTGACATCGAAATACCTTCATGAGTAAGGTAGGCAATGGGACGCCATTGTTATGTGTAGTTTGAAAGTCATATGATCTATAATTATGTTGAGAATATTTGATATGTATATTAATTTATGATATACTTGTTTATGATGTGCTGCTGAGTGTTTATGGCTATTAATTGAGTTTATAATATTTATTTAATTATTTTGAAAATAGCGGGTACCATGGTTAGTTTTTCCGGTTACCGCGCCGGCTGAGAACAACGCTTTTGTGAAAACCTTTTATAAATGTATTTCTATTCATTGGGATTATAAATCTCATTAGTAGTGTTGTTTTCAGAGACCGAGGACGACCCTGTTGAGCAGTCAGACGCTTGAGGATTTTGTTCTAGTAGTAGCTTGGGTTAGTGTGTCATGGCATATGCCAGGAGGACTTTTAATACCGTTTATTTATTTATTTATGCGAGTTGTAATAGACGCCCAGTTATTTGGTTTAAAACTTATTATGTATTTTGTTTATTGGATTGGTATAAACAATTATTTTGGATTAATATTATATTATGAACTTATTCAGTATTTATTAAGGAATTTTTTTTTATTACCTTGTTTTATTTAAATTATTATCTTGGGTTACTAATGTAACGAGGGGCGTTACAGTCAATAGGCTTTACCTATGGTCCATTTACTTTTACGTACGGTTTGACTGACACTAATATCTATACCTACAGTTTTAATGACCGTAACTAACAGTTTCCGTAGGTATATAACAAATTTATTGTAGTGATTTAACCTTTTTGTCTTTGATTTTAGCAGTAATACAGGTAGTGACTAATATTTTCATTGTTAACCTCCAGTTCTATATGAATTTCTATATTTTCATTGTTAACAATTACAATCTCATTTTTCACAAACTACTTTTCATGAAAGGATTAAAAATAAATGCGTTTAATACATGGGTTATTATTCAAACTCTTACCAATGACTGTGTCCCGTAGAATGATGCAGTACAAACATGAAATCATTAGTAGTGAACTAAAACATAGGTGTTAGGACTTTTGTAAGTTATAATTAACTAACAATAAGAACAGACTAAATTCTCAGCACAACCAAAATCAGCTACAACCATAGAAGGGCTATGTTTTTTCAACTACTTAATAATTATATTAACAGGCTTTTCAGCCAATTCGACATTTGCGTTTTTATCCTACATGATACTAGCCTAAATGAAAGACAAAGTGAGACTGCCAATACCAATGAGTTACTAAAAGCACTACATCTCAATGCTATGGGTGAGTAGTTTAGCTCATATTTCCTAAGAGACTGAAATAGATGTTCATAGCTGAAGCCTAATTGCTCATGTTGATTAACTTTCATACTCATGTAAATGTCTATAGTTACAGTTTTCGTTTACGTAAATAAAATTTAGTGTTGCTTCAAAGAGGAAACATGTTGGTAAAATTTAGGGTTTTATAAACAATTGGATTTGCCTTGGTACAATTAGTATATAGAGTATAGTTTTTAAATTAAACTGAGATTTGTTTATATATAAATCTCATTTGACCAACATTTGTTACAGGGATAGGACTATAAACATAATAGACCACAGGCTTTGCAAAGAGTGGTTGTGATTTGTTCTAGGGGAGCTGGTTTATGATGAGTCATACCCTCTTTATGAGACCTTACAGTGTTCCTTTATACAGAAGCAATTTGATTATCAGAAGAATGATATCGTCTCATGCTACTATCCTGTCTTTTGTGCAATTTGGTTATCATGCAACTGTCCTTTATGATGATTCACACACTCTTATGCAAATTTATAAGAAACCCCTTTTGTTTGAATGGTTTCTCATTCTTTTGAATATATGGCTGATTAACTTCTATTCTTCATCAGATAATAAGGACAAAACATATGACTTGAATTTTAAGGAAGAGATAAAACAAATTTGAAAATTCATTTATTTGCTGAGTTATTTCTCTCCCAAATGCTTTAACTAGGTAAATGACTAACTTATTGTAGAATAATGATAGATCATAGAGAATCTCATGAGACAGCTTGAAGAACGTATACAGAGATCATTTGCGACAGATTATCCACTAACCCCACCATGAAATATGAGCTCCTTTACATCATGGCCTTCAACAATAGACCCCAATTCATCACTTTCCACTTCCACTTCATCAGTTTCATTAGGCACGCCTGTGAATATGATCACAAGTAAACATATTGATTCTTAAATTTGTAATTATAAGAATAATGCTGAAGAAACTTGCCTTGGATAATTTGAAATGCAGCTTTGGAAACCAAAACTGCTATCCTCAACTTCTCCTTGCATGGCTGTGGATATGATCACAAGTAAACATATTAATTCTTAAATTTGTATTATTAGAACAATGCTGAAGAAACTTACCTTGGATAATTTGAAATGCAGCTTTGGAAACCAAAACGGCTTACCTCAGCTTCTCCTGCAGTAAGGAGAGAATAAGCCTTCGAGAAATAAAACATGGAGATGCCACGTTCTATCATTCTATGTGGTGTGTGTTACTTTGAGCACTTCGAGCAGACAAGAGGAATCATGTTATTTGTATTCTCAAGTCCCTTATTAAGAAAAAGAGTCCATTTATAGAATAAAGGAGAAGAAAAATGAGCATCTGAGCCTGAGTGAAATAAAGTGAAGCTTAAACAAAAAAAAAAATTATGCATCTTTTGAACTTGATAAGCTGTGATGTAACCATATGTTGTTCATAACCATCTTGCTCCTAATGCTTTTATAATTATCTTGAGATGTTTAAGTGTTATTACCTATCTTTAGCCTGGTATAATGCATTTGTATCTTAAATCCAAATAGCCCATACCTCATTAACAATATCAAACATAAAACACCAGAATTGCTATTTAATGCACTTTCTATTCATTTGTCCTTCCATCAGAATTAGTACGAATGAGATATATGCAGCAATCTGGAACTCAGCATTGAAATTCATGATCCAATCACGAAGTTTAAGGAACAAGGGTTGTTAAAGAACATGGCATCCATGGAAGAGAAGAGGGAAAAGTCTAAAAGTGTATTATATTGATGAGTGTAAGATATTACAAAATGAGAAAAAGGTTACACTAAGGTGTTTACATCATGCCTATATATAGGCAGCCAAACTAACTACAATCTATATTTTCCTATATCTCTAATATCCCCCCGCAAGCTGGAAGGTGTTCACAACACTTCCAGCTTGGGATGAGTAATACAAGTGCAAAGCAAATCAAAGGAATACTTAAAGAGAAATGCCGGAAATACATCGGCTGAAAATACAATCCAAAGACAATCATTAAAGCTTAACCACCATAGGGCAGAAGCGCAAATCAACAAAGCCAACAAAGGGCAAAAGCGTAACCATTAAGCAGAAGCCACAACTCAAGGCTTAACCACTTAACAGAAGCATACAAGCTTAACCACCTAACAAAGGCAGAAGCTAAAACCAATGAGAAAGGCTTAACTACCAAAAGGTAGAAGCGACCAAAAGCTTAAACATCAAGAGCAGAAGCTATATTGAAAGCTTAACCACTCAAGACAGAAGCAAGAATATCAATGCTTAACTATCCATGGCAGAAGCTCAAATGAATGCTTAACCACCAAGGAAAGCTTACAACAAAGCCAATATGCTAAGTAAACAGAAACCAAAATTACTAAATCACTGAACAATTCTCAAGCACTGATTAAACTGAAAATCAGTGAAGCAAGATCTTGAATATGTCTTCAAAGTGGACAAAGCACAAACATCTTGTGAGCATCCAAATCAAGCTCAACCAGCAACAACAACCAAACTCATGGAATTGCCAAATTTGCAGTTGCATCTTCAAATGAACAAAAAAAAAGACAAAACCAGAAGCAATCCAGAACTAGTTCCGACACTAGGACCAAGCCATCGGTGAAGATAGTGTAAAGAAGAGTAGCGTCCATGAGAGCTCCCAACACAGTAAACAGAGTTCCCAAACCATTGCAAACGAAGCCGTCTCCACTTTCAGTAAGAACAGAACCAGCGCCGGAAGACTCCATTACCGGCCACAAAGGTTCGAAATGCAGAGAGCAGATCTCAAGAAGGAACAATCACTTCCAAACGAATCAACAAAAAAAAAATCAAAGAAGCTCTTCAAATCTGAAATTGAAGAGCAAAGCTGAGGTCGAAGAACGAAGAAGCAGAGATCAAAGCCACAAACTCATCTTCATCGTCTTCGTTACTCACATCAAGAACGCCTCATTCACAAAATCGTTTCTGCAAATCGATTGCAGATCTGTAACAAGATAAGAAAAAAAAAGGCCGATGAAATGCTCTGACCTATAACAAGATCCAAAACCGAATCGCTGAGTCTCCGGCACCGAGATCACAGGCGGTGACGACAACGCAGATCCATCAGAACCAACATCATGATCTTCCAGCAACCAAAAAATGCTCTAACGCAACCAAAAGCCAAAGAAGATACAAGAAATAAACCAAACCAGATCTGATAAAAGTTGCAAAAAATGTAAAAGAAAATAAAATAAGAAATGAAAAAACTGAACGAAAAAGAAAACGGAATGCAGCGGAATATTCCTTCAAGGTGGATACCAAGTTTGCTCTGATATCATGTTAAAGAACATGGCATCCATGGAAGAGAAGAGGGAAAAGTCTAAAAGTGTATTATATTGATGAGTGTAAGATATTACAAAATGAGAAAAAGGTTACACTAAGGTGTTTACATCATGCCTATATATAGGCAGCCAAACTAACTACAATCTATATTTTCCTATATCTCTAATAAGGGTCAAGGGAGGTAACGCGACAAGAATGGATCGGCATTTAAGCTAAATTCCGAATTTTTAAATTGTTGCCTAATGTCTTTATTTCTTTCACTAATCAATTTCTATGAATTATATTGGATAAATAAATTAGTTAATTAAATCAGTTATTAAGTCAGTATGTGATTAGTATTAGCTAGTAAACAGAATCAGTTTTATTTCTGTTAGGATTAGTAGAATATTCAAATAGATAGAGTTAGTTAAGGCAGTTACTCAGTTATTGAGTTTTGCCTATATATGTATCAGCTCATATGATGATTTATTCATTGAGTCATTTCATCAAATACAATGAGTATATTCAATTCTTTCATGCTTTTACTTGTAATATGGTATCAGTCTTGATTCTCAATCAATAAGCTTCCGCAATTCAATCTCTTCGTATGGCTGACCCTCCTGAACCCGACGACTCCCAAAATAACAATTCAAATGGTCAACCGCCTCCCCCGCCCCAAGACCCAAGCCAGAATCCGAGTACGTAGTCCCTTTTATCTTCATCTTAACCCAGGATCAATTCTGGTTATTACTCCACCTCTCAACGACAACAACTACTATAATTGGAGCAAATCCATGAAGCGCGCACTTTCCTCCAAGAATAAACTGAAGTTCATCAATGGTGATCTCCCACAACCAGCTTCTTCCGCTTCTACATTTGAGATTTCGGAACGCTGCAATAACATAGTTCTCTCTTGGATTACTCGCACTTTTTCTCCTCACATATCACAAAGCACTATCGGCATTGATAGCGCTCGAGAGTTATGGTTGGACCTTCAAGAACGCTTCACAAAGGGCAATCACTTTCGCATGTCCAATCTACTTCAAGAACTTCATTCTATCAAACAAGGTGATCGCTCGTTGTCCACATACTTTACTGATCTAAAAATTTTATGGGATGAGTTAGATCATCTTCGACTCACCCCTTCTTGCACATGCCCTGTTTCTTGCACATGTAATCTGAGCAAATCAGTGCAACAATATAAACAGCAAGAATATGTTATTTGTTTTTTAAAGGGGCTTAATGATAGTTACAATAATGTGCGAACCCAAATTCTTCTTATGGACCCATTGCCATCCATAAACAAGGTCTTTTCTTTAGCCATTCAACAAGAAACCCTACCCCAGATTGCTGCCACTGAGTCTACTGCCTTTAATGTCACCACCAATAATTCTACTTCTCAAGGCAAAGGCACATACAGGGCCGGCCCAACATCTATTGAGGCCTAAAGTAAATTCTATGATGAGGCCTTTTTAAAAAATTAAAGTATTAATTATTTTGTACACAACAAGGAGTTGATCCCTAGACCTTGCAGTTAATGGTAAGCTTTTATACCAAATGGCTAACTTATGTTTGTTGATATATGAAATATATCAAAAAGATAATATAAAAAAATACAAAGTGGGCTTTTTTTCTGAAGAAAAAATTGTTTTTTTGAGAGGCCTAAAGCAAAGGCTTGGGCCGCTTTATGCTTGGGCTGGCCCGGGGCACATATGGTCAGGGTAAGGGTTGTGGCAGAGGTTCATCAAGAACACCTATGTTGTGCACCCATTGCAACAGAATAAACCATACACAATTAAAAACTGCTATTTCAAGCATGGTTTTCCTCCCGGATATAAATCAAGACAGCAAAGCTCTACAAATCAAGTCACTGCTGATTCCTCAACTCAAGGCTCCAAGACTGCTCAATCTGCTTCACAAACTCAATCTCCATCAGCAGAGCAGCCAATGACCTTGTCTAGAGATGATTATCAACATTTGATGACTCTCCTCAAATCTTCCAAAAATGATTTTTCTCAAACTGCAACCAAGAATTCTGCAGCTGATCCTAATATACATATGGTATCTAGTGTAACACAATCAGGTATTTCTTGCTCCCCTACTTCTATATGGATCTCGATTCCGGAGCTTCAGATCATGTTTGCCCCTTTATCAAATCTTTTTCTACAATTCAACCTATTAATCCTATATCTGTTAGATTTCCAAATGGGGCAACAATGACCGCATATTATTCAGGAAACATCTACTTTTCACCTTCTTTATATCTCACAAATGTGTTATACATTCCACAATTCCATTTTAGTCTCATCTCCATACATAAACTAACTAGCAACTCAGATTGTTTATTGGTTTTCTCACCTAATTTTTGTGCCATTCAGGATCAGCATACGCGGCAGATGATTGGGCATGTGGAGCTTCATAACAACCTCTACATTCTCAATCAATCTCCCAGACCTGCAGCATGTCACATTTCAACATTAATACCTCTCCAAATTAATAAAATTTCATGATCCCAACATTATTAATTTATAGAGGTTTTACTATATAGTCTTTATTACTAGAAGGGTTTTATGCAATATTGTATGAGTATCACTATAGTGCATGTCGTGACAAATATTAGAATATGTATATATTTCAATCCCAAAAGTAAAGTTGAAAAGCAAAAATAAATATCAAATTAAGATTGTAAATAATAGTAATTTTATTTGGTCAAAGAAAAACTTGTGTATTTTTTTATTTATTCAGTATAAGAAAAACATGATTTACCTACGACCGGCCCACCAACGGATCTTAATCCGTCAATCACGCGTCGATAATATTTACCAACGTATATTTTGAGACCGTCTGTAATTCCAATGGCCTACCTGTCGGAAAAATATGTAGTTAAGTGCCATAGTTTCTAACGGCCTGTTCGTTGGTAATTTGTTTTCGCATTATCAACGGACTATTCGTCGGTAATGAATTTTCATGTTAATATAAAATAAATTTAAGACTAAATGCCCGATTTGGTCCCTAAAAATAAACATGGGTTCACTTTTGGTCTCTGAAAAAATAAATTAACCATTTAGTACCTCAAATTTATAAACGTGTGACACGTTAGTCCCTCTTCCAGTTCCAAAGTCTGTTTACTTGCCTATATGTCCCGTTAACCATCTTGTCTGGCCCGTTAGTGATCTTGTGTGGCCTATGATAAATTTCCATCATGGAAAACGAATGAAGAGTGGAAAAAGGTTCACAATGCTCAAGTATGTGAATTTTACAATTGTGTACGTTTCTTACTTTTCATTTATTTTCCACGGTGTAAAGTCGTCATAGTAATGACCACTGACGGACCATGTAGGATGGCTAACGGGACAAGTAGGCAAGAAAACGGACATTGAAACGAGACAAAGGTACTAACGTGACCCACATTTATAAATTTGAGGGACTAAGTGAGTAATTTATTTTTTCGAAAGATGAAAAGTATCCCTTGTTTAGTTTGAGGAACCAAATTGGACCCTAGTCTAAAATCAAATAAATTATAAAAAAAATTAAGGTGATAGATATTTTTGTTCCATTATTTACCATTACCTTGACATCCAATCATATTCACAATTAGGATCATATAATTAACTGTTCCGTTAATTAACTCCTAAATTATATAATTATCAGAGTAGGAGGAATGTTGAAAGTGAAAGACCTCAATGCCATTTTGCATCACTTTGGCAACTCAAACAGATTCTACCACATCTATGAGGTGCTTACTTCTTCTGGATCATAAATTTTCTACGTACATAGATTTAATTTGTGTCCATGTATAATCATAAAAATCACTTTTTGAACACTCTCATCAATAACATCAGTCTTTTTATGAGAAGTTACTCGAAACTATCTTTTCAATATATAATCATACTTCAAGAAAGCTCTATTATAAGCTGGACTTTAGATAACGGCATAGCGCTTCATAGCACTTCCTTGAGGAAACGCTATCTAAAGCAAGAATAGATAGCGCTCCCTTGAGAAAGCTCTATCTAAAACCCAGAAAAAGATAGCGCTTTCTCAAGGATGCGCTCCAATCCTTTTCAACAAGTACCATAACCTCATTCACATAAATTAATAACTCATATAAATAATTATCATAACATCACTTATAACCAATCTTTATAACATCAAGATGGTGTTACTGTTAAATAAGTGGGGAAAAGAAAAAAAAAACAACAACAATGTTAGTTGCAAGAGTTTTCATTCATTTCTTTTTCTTTGGTTTTCTTTCTCTCATGATTTTTATTTTTCCTCCCTTTTCTCCCCCTGGTACTATAGCACAATTCACAAAAGAAAAACATTTTCAGTTATTTTTGTGGATTTAACAAAACAAGATGCTTGTTGCCTCATCTTATTCCCATTATATAAGGTTCACGACGAATCAACTTGATGCACCTACCATGCTTGATGCTACAACTATAAAATAGCATTCCACATGAATCTATGTAAAACCCGCCAAAAATGACATAAGGTTTAATTATAAATAAATAAGTAGAGAAGAAAGTTTCAAAATTTGTTTGGCATGTTATTAATTATTTATAACATGAAAATATTAATATAGTTTAAATAATAATATAAAAATATTAATTTACATAAGAATACAACTAAAAAATTAGGTGGTTTTCAAGATAAAGATAGGGACATATTTCTCTTTCGGTCCAAGTGTTAAGTTATGAGTTAACTTAACATCATGGGCTTTTCAGTAAAAGTAACGAGGTATAAATAGTTAGATAAAAGAGGATGGGCAGCATTGACAACCCTAGCATAAGAGAACAAATTATGGAGAGAAGAAGAAGAAGAAGAAGAAGAAGAACAAGAAGAACAAGAAGAGAAGGAGAAGATGAAAGAGTAACAACGGCATAGGAAGGAAGAAAATAGAGACTCAAGAACGTCAAACAAGGTGAGGGATTAAGATTTAAGGTTGGATTAATGATGTATTTTGGGAAAATTTTGGTGGTATGATAATTTGGGATTTTAGGTTATGACACTGTGTGTTTTTGGCATGAAATTTGTGTTAAATCGGTTTGATATTGTTGATATATATGAGTAATGTTGTTTGGTTAGTCAAGTATGATGATATACGTAGAGTTTTGAGTTTTTCTTCATGTATTCGAGTTATTTTGTGCATTGAAATGGTTGGATTTCTGCAGAACTCGCGTCCCTGCGATTCTGCAGAAATCGTGCCAGCGCTGGGCGCCAGGAACCCAGCGCTGAGCGCTAGGATGACAGAGAAGGACTGATATCCAGCGCTGAGCGCCTAAAAAACAGCGCTGAACGCTGGAGCACCCGAGAGCAAGACCTGAAAACTCGACCCCTGCGCCCAGCGCCACTTTACCTGCGCCCAGCGCTAGTACCAGTCAGCAAAATAATTATTTAAGCATTTGTGTTTCTCTACTCTTGCTCTTGAAGAGGTAAGGAATTACAATGGGTATAAACAAGGTAAATTAAATGTGAAGTACTATGATATCAAGGGAGGTTTATTAAAAACATGTTAGAAAAGATTATGGTGAAATTGGTGATAAAAGGAAAATTGTCATGAAGTGACATGTATGTAGAGATATGAACATGGATGATTTGAATTATAAAAATTGGTGAACTATACGTTAAAGTTCTTTGTGGCATAGTGTGGGGTGACAAATAAGTTGATGAAATGTCGAACATATACATATGATGGGATAGTTATGATTTGCCAATAAAATGAGAGATTTGGGAGATAACATGATAATACTGCTTTAGTGTTATTATAAGTAGGGTTAAGACATGTGTAATTAAGAGAAGTACAACTGGTGTTGTCTTATAATCTTGAGTATGATTGATTAATGTGAGAATGTGTTTGTGGATCGTGAACGACTTATTTTTTAGTTGGTGTAAAGTAATAATATCAAAGGAGAGGAACATAATTGCGGACTGTTTTATACGATGTGAGATTACGAAACACAAAGGGATGAAGAGGAATGTATGAAAACTGGAATGAAGCTATATGATGGTGACATAGACAAATGTAGTGGTAGGATTGTTATGTGGTACAAGTGTTTGTTTACAGTGGGATAGTCAATGTTTATATTCTTGTTGAATCTAAGAATGGTTCTTCCTTATGATTAAGTTGGTTCTTATGAAAAGAAGAGAGTATAGTTGTGAGCGTTACTGAGTAACTGTGCTAAATACGATAAGGAACGTTAGTTAAGATGGTCAATGTACTCAAGTATTATGAAGAAAGTAATTAAGTGAAAATGAAGTAGATGTAGTGAATTATTGTTGTGTTCTATGTTTATGATGGTATATGGGCAATGGCCTTTTATTCACGCGTTTATTCAGTTATGAGGTTATTGTACTTTTTGTATATTGATTTTTAAGCTTTGAAAGCGAAACAAATGCTTATTGTGGTGAACAAGGTTTGCCGTGAAATTATTGACAAATGTCAAGGTAAGGTCTATTGACTCAACTATGTATTTGCGTATGAAGCAAGTGTTGAAACTAATTGGTAAGATGCTTCTAAGTTGGGAGTGAAATGACTATAATACTGTCTACATGTATTTATGATTGTGATCATTATAAAATTTATTGATTACCGTTGTAATGGTTATGTAAGCTGTGTTGAGGCACATAGTGAAGATGTGATATTGTGAGTTGATTTGCATGAACATGCCATGCATATGAAAAGGGGTTTGGTTTTGGACATTGAGCAAGACTTGGTATATCCAACCGGGGTATAAATGTGACCGCTGGAGAAGGGGACTCTAGTGAATAACCCCGGAGCTTGGAGGGATGTAGTGTAGTGACCGAGGTCACTTGCCGGTCAACGGTTTCGACCAGGATAGAAATGCGATCGTCGGAGTGGGAGACTCTAGTGAACAACTCCAAGGGGATACACAAGCATCTCGCCTAATGCTAATTTGACATCATGGCAAGAAATGATCAGCTATGGATTGTTTTGTACGTTGTAATTTACATATTGGCATATGGTTATATGTTATACCATTTGATGTTATGTTTTGTTTATCCCTCACTGAGTTCTGAGACTTACCCCCGCCCTTTTTGGTCCAGATTCAGGTACTTCATGAAGGAAGTCATCTCAGGAAATCCTCGCACGTGTGTAGTGCTTGGGTAGCTGCTGCTGATTCCTTTTGATTGGCTTTGTCATATGGGAAATCTCCTTGTTTTAGAGTTTTCAAAGTCCTTATGATTTGTAAACTCTTTTGGTTTGTTTGTTTCTTCTTTTTTTTCTTAAAAAAGCTTCAGTATTTTAACTCAGGGCTACCATGACTTATGTTTTGTATAGTCGTTTACTCTGATAATTACTGCTGATATGTTACATATCTTGCTAAGATGTAACTTATACGTTCTTGAAAGGCCTTGGGAATGGAACACAGAGTTCCATTCTGGCCGGTCGGGGGCGCCTAAGTTGGGTCCTGACAAAGTGGTATCAGAGCTAATGGTTATAGGTCCTGAGTTGGATTAGAGACTAATGAGTTTTGTAATAATTCTTGAACCCAGGAGGGAATCATTCCAGAAGTCATTAGTAACTAATCTGGTTTTGTTTTAATGTAAGCCGTTGAAAATGGGAGAATTCTCATATGACAATTATAAGCAGCGACCTGAGATGGATAATGTTTATTTAGTGGGGTTAGTGTAAGTGGTGTGTGTTTCTTTATGATGAATGTGTGCCATGTATGTGAGAGTAATTGAGGATTATTCTCAATCTTTCGTGCTATAGATTTGTGATTATAATTATATATATATATATATATATATATATATATATATATATATATAATTATCTATGTTCTGAATAAATACTAGTGATTCCTTTTTAGTACTTAAGCCTGAGTGGAGCTTCCATGAGATAATCATGTGAAGAATTTTCTCTATTTGTGTTGGATTATATGAATTGATTTGTTTTACATTAATTGTGCTATTAATGTACTGATGCTTGACAAGGTCTAATGGGAGGAGTGGTCTTGAATAGGCATTCATGTTTTTGTTGTGTTAGTAACATATGGACTAACTATTGGAATGATATCAAAGAGTAATAGAAAATAATATTGCTCGATAGTTTGGGAGCAAGCTTGTGTTGTGGCATAGTGTAGACGAGTCGCGACGTAAGTTTAATTCATGAAAAAAAAATGATCTTTATTTTAGTTGGAGTTGTTTTAAAGTTTAGAAATTAAACCTTTATACAACTAAGATTATTGAGGGGTACTATTAGATTAATAGGAGCATGATGATATAAAAAGATGGGATGTTATACTATAATGACTATGATACATACATGAAGGAGTAGGTGTAGGAAAAAAAATATGCTTTAAATGACCTTGAAATATATGCGATGTTATAAAACCAAAGAAGATTTATTATATCTTGTTAGATATGAATGATGTAGATATGATCTGTTGATAAAATAATTGTGATATGTATAAAAAGTTGAAAGTTGTGGTAAGAGAATACATGTGATATGATGAAGAGATTGAATATGATTGGTTAGATGAATTCTTTGGATATAATGATTTTTTATATATATATACAGAGAAAGTCTATAATAGCTTGACAATAATGATCATTTTGGTTCTATACTTAATGATTTTATTATGTAAGTGGGCATGGTGTGGTCATTTATGTGTTTGTGTGATTATACTGATAAATGGATGAAGGGAGTTGCGATGGCTAATAAATTATATGATTTGTTTCAAATTAGTCCTAAAGTGAGTGAATGTTACTAATGCATGATGGTTGATGAAGTATGCTCATTTTATGCAAGTGTTGTGTTTTGTATATAGTGTGGCCGAACAATTGTGGTTAGGAATTGCAAGGATAGAGTGAATAGTGTGACCTTTAGGTATAGTCACTCCTGGAATTCGAGGACGAATTCCTTTAAAGGGGGTAAGAATGTAAAACCCGCCAAAAATGACATAAGGTTTAATTATAAATAAATAAATAGAGAAGAAAGTTTCAAAATTTGTTTGGTATGTTATTAATTATTTATAACATGAAAATATTAGTATAGTTTAAATAATAAAAAAAAATATTAATGTACATAAGAATACAAATAAAAAATTAGGTGGTTTTCAAGATAAAGATAGGGACATATTTCTCTTTCGGTCCAAGTGTTAAGTTATGAGTTAACTTAACATCATGGGCTTTTCAATAAAAGTAACGAGGTATAAATAGTTAGGTAAAAGAGAATGGACAGCATTGACAACCCTAGCATAAGAGAACAAATTATGGAGAGAAGAGGAGAAGAAGAAGAAGAACAAGAAGAGAAGGATAAAGGGGAAAAGAGAAGGAGAAGATGAAAGAGTAACAACGGCATAGGAAGGAAGAAAATAGAGACTCAAGAACGTCAAACAAGGTGAGGGATTAAGATTTAAGATTGGATTAATGATGTATTTTGGGAAAATTTTGGAGCTTTCGTCCTTCTATTGTTTGCTTTTCTTTGGATGCCAACAAAACATTAGTGAAGGTTTGTCATTGTTTTTCAGATCTTTATTTATTTATTTCAATAATGCATAATAATGCTTTCAACATGGATAAATGTTTTAATGTTATGTTTGATAGAGGTATAATGGTTTTTCTTAAATAGGTGTTCATTGGAGTTTCTACCTATCTTTTTCAATTGTCTAAAACAACAGATCTTTTGTGAGAAGCTAATAGGTCGAAAAGAGGATGATTACTATTGCAGTTCTAGCGAAATCAAATGTTGGTGGCATTTCGTGAAGGATGTTGAAGTCTCAAGTTCATTCAGAAATCATAATGTTGCTGATGATTTTAAGGCTCTATTAAAACCATTTCCAACTTTCATCAGAGAAAGAGGAGATTACCGATTTTAAGGAGTGGCATATAAAGTTTTGGTTAGAGTGGCAATTATGATCTTAAGACTGAGACTAGATGGTCAAGTACTTCTGCAGTTTTTTTTGTTCTGTGAGAAGTTATGAAACCATGTGATATTGAACATTTGTACTTCTTTTGTTTGTTTTTTGTTATAGCAGTTATTTTTTATTTCTAATAATTACTAATTTTATTTAATTTTTATTTAATTACAATTATAATAATTACTAACTTTTTAATATTATAATAATTTTTTAATTATATTTAAAATATTAAAAAGGGCTTGAGATGAGAACCCTTTCTCTACTCTCTCTCTGCCTTCTACCTTTTGGCATTCCCTAAATACTACGTCTAATATAAAAATGTCACATGACATTAAAAAATAATATGTAATGCCAATGTGGACTTCCGTTTTACACGTTACCGCTTAATAGTCAAAGTTGGCAATAGGGATTAGATCCAAAACTTTAAAAGTTAAAAGTACAAGTTCCTAACAAAAAAAAAAAATAGGGACTAAAACAAAAAATGTCTATATTTATAAGGATCAAAAACTTTATTAAGCCTTTGTTTTATGTTCCTTTAGAACTTAAATTGTTCTGTTCAAAGATCTATGCGGGCTCGAACTTGTAACTAGATATTTTATTTTATATCAATGGTTAAAGTAATAATTTGGTCCCTATAGGTATCATCTATTCTTCGTTTAGTTCCTATACATTAAAAATTATTAAAAAGGTCTTTGTACGTGCAATTGTTACTCATTTGGTCTCTCCTGTGGCCCTGTCGTCTCTAATGACCCATTAATTTCTACGTATAGGGACTAAATGAAGAATTTGTGTCACGTATAGGCATCCAATAATTTAGGTTAAAGTAATAATCTGGTCCCTACACTCATAATATAGGGAGTAAAAAATTCAGAGACCTGCATCCGTTCGCGTACACTCATATGAAACCGATTTTTCTCCCTCGTTGACTTGTCACCCGAACCGACCCATCTGTGCACTTGATTTTTTTTACCGATTTTTTCGGGTTCAAGCCGGGCTTGGTTTGTTGTCCAGCCCTACTCTTTGGGAAGGAAGTGAAAGTGCTGATTGTTTGGCCTAGCATGGTGCTAACAACATTTAACCTATTATTCTCATGTTTGTAAAATCTAAATCATAATATAACATTACTTAATTATTTATCTTATTCAAAAATTAATTCATATAATTTTGGGATTTAATTGGTATTCACTATCATTTTAAAGATTTTTTTACATTCTCAACCAATCATAAATCGTCACATCATTAAAAATGTTTGATTCTTATCATAATTACCTTAAAAGTTATACATAGGATGATTTATGATTGGTTGACAATGTAAAAAACTTAGACATTGACTATGTATCAAAATTGAATTCATAATTTTTATATATAATTTGAGTCATCTATAAACTATATAATTTTTCATATAAATTTTTAAAATTTAAATATTAATAACTCAAAAAATTTAAATATATATCACGCTACATATGTATATAATATTAAATTTTAGATTTCATACATATAAGAAAATTTATTTACTTAATAAATAATATGTTTAATTTTGAAACACTATTAGTGTAAAATTTTTTACATTATAAATCAATCACAAGTCATCCTATATGTGATTTTAAGATAATTATGATAAGTGCTATATATTTTTAATGATGTGTTAATTTAACATTAGTTGATACTATAACTTTTCTTTTACACATACATTATATATCAATTAAATTCATAAATAATAATAAAATACAATTTAAAATTAAAAAAAAAAAAACAATAATAGCAATTGTACTCATCATCACTTGTATACTTTATTGATTTACTCGCATGACCCCCAGCAATTATTCACCGTTTGCTGGGGCCTGTTGTTGAGTGTCCCTTCCGTTCCAGTTTTGAGTTTTACAAGTAAAGAAAGAACGCTTTCACCTTCACCAGCAAACAAGCAAGTTCGTCCACTTCTGCAACAATCCACTGGTAAGCACAATTCACACAACCCTAACTCCATTCATACACTCAATTTCTTTGAAAAATTTCATCCAACAAGTTTTCAGTAAATTTAAAAAATCACATAGAGGATTGAGAAACATATCTTACCCTCAATGATATTTGCAGAACGATAAGAAAGGGATTTATTATGTTGTAATAAAATAGCAACTATGAAATTGGATATGTGGGAGAAAGGGGTCGGAGAGAGTGCAGAAATAAAACTACATCACTTGTTATTCTTCTCTTGTCTAATATTTTTGGAATTGAAAATATTTATATCTGTTCTGTGCATAGGGTTAAGAAATCATTTTGGCATGGAAATTTTAACATTTTATAGTTAGTAGTTACATTTTTCAGGGAACACATAATATGGACCGGATATCTTATCTGCCACAATCCATCCTTCATGACATTTTGTCAAGGCTGCCTTATAAAGATGCTGCTAGGACCATTGTTTTGTCCAAGGTTTGGCATGATACATGGTCTACTTTTCCCTTCTTGGTGTTTGATGAATCCAAATATGAAATGACCAAGATACCTAAAGACGTTGACATTCGGCTACGAAATGAAGCACTTTTGTTGAACAAATACAAATTCTGTATTTGGGTGTCCCGCGCATTGTTAAGTTTCCGGTGCAAAGGGTTGGCTATAAGAATATTTAAGCTCATTTTCAAGTCCTTGCCTCCTTCGGATGTGTTGCCTCTGGTTGATCATTGGCTGAAGTTGGCATGTGATTTTGGTGTTGAGGTGCTTCAACTTGACAATGGTGTTGAGGTGCTCCAACTTGAGAGTCCAAGATCCTCTGACTCATATGATGAATTCGCTTGCTTGCCTCTATGTGTCCTTGAGGCCAAATCACTGATCAAACTAGAGTTGTCTTGGGATTTCAGAGTTGACCAAGCATTCTTGAATCATCGTATTAAGTTTTCCTCTTTGCAAGAGTTATCCTTGAGTCATGTCTATTTGGGAGATGGACAAGTTATCCATAAACTCATTTCTAGTTGTCCTTTGATTGAAAAATTGGAATTGTTTCGTTGTTCCGGGTTGAAATCTATAAGCATTCATGGCCTACCTAAGCTCAAGGTAGTCTATATTGTAGGAATAGAGGAGGTTTATATTGATGCACCAAGTCTTGAGGATCTTTCCTACTCTGCTTCAGGTTTCAAGATTATCATTCCTTGTAAGATCAACATGGATAAGTGCACAAATTTACAAAGGTTAAGATAGAACACCAAAAACCTCCAGGTTTATTGCAACCTTTAGAAATTCCTGAGTGGAAGTGGGAGAAAATATCCATGGATTTTGTAATGGGGTTACCTAGGACTCGGTTGGGTTTAGATGCCATATGGGTAATAGTGGATAGGTTGACCAAGTCTGCTCACTTCTTGCCAATTAAGGCAACATATAGCTTGGATAAGTTGGCAGACTTATACATCAGGGAGATAGTCAAGCTTCATGGTATACCCACCTCTATAGTGTCAGATAGAGACCCGAGGTTTACCTCTAGATTTTGGAAAGCTTTTCAGCAAGCCTTTGGTTCCAAGTTGAGTTTTAGCACAGCCTATCACCCCCAGACGGATGGTCAGTCAGAGAGGACCATTCAGACCCTTGAGGATATGCTTAGAGCGTGTGTTTTAGATGAAGGTGGATGTTGGGATAAGTTTTTACCTCTCATAGAGTTTGCGTATAACAATAGTTATCACGCTAGCATAGGCATGGCACCCTATGAAGCTCTTTATGGAAGAAAGTGTAGATCCCCTTTGTGTTGGTGCGAGGTAGGTGAGAAAACCTTGATAGGACATGACTTAGTTCAGCAAACCACAGATAAGATTGAGTTGATTAGGGAGAGAATGCGCACTGCACAGAGCAGGCAGAAGAGCTATGCCGATAAGAGGAGAAAGCCTTTAGAATTCCAAGAAGGTGAGCATGTATTTTTGAGAGTCACTCCTAAGACTGGGGTGGGAAGATCCATGAAAGTCAGAAAGCTAAATCCGCGATTCATTGGTCCTTTTCAAATTCTAAAAAGAGTCGGGTCTGTTGCTTACCAATTGGCTCTTCCACCTTTGTTGTCCAACCTTCACGATGTTTTTCATGTATCGCAACTCAGAAAATATGTACATGATGAGTCTCATATAATAACACCTGAGTCAATACAATTAAGAGATAACTTGGTCTTTAGTCCCAAACCTAGTCAGATCGTCGACAAGAGCACTAAGACTCTGCGGAACAAGACAATTCCTTTGGTAAAGGTGGTTTGGGAAGGATTAACTCCTGAGGAAGCTACTTGGGAACTTGAAGAGGATGTTTTGCGACAGTATCCTGATCTCGCTAAATAAGGTACATCAACTCTTAATGTTGTTAATTGTGCTATATGTTAGATGGATTGTCAGAGTATGGTGTTAATTTCGGGGACGAAATTCTGTAAGAAGGGGAGAAAATGCAACATCCTTAAATTTTAATATTATTATTTTATTAAAAAGATTAAGCTGTTATAAGAATTAGTGTAAAAAAAAAATTAAATAAATAAAGAACAAAAGCATTTGAAAACAAAAACATATGGTCCACGTTGCTTTTCACATTGAATATTAGCTTAGACAAAAACAATCAATTAATTCATAGCACAGGAGGCCAATAATTCTTTTGGCATAATAAACAATTAAAAGAAGTTGAGCAGGGCCCACGTGATGAGTTATCAAAGCACAAGTCATTCTAGAGTGATAGACTCACGTAACTGCCCATCCGAATTCAATCTCGAATTCTTATAAAAGATAAAGGGCCCACGCTTATATTGGAAGTGTGATAGGTTTTAATTTTGTTTGAAAGTTAGAAAACTTGCATCAGTGAGCACAGCCGAACAGTGTTGGAGAAGAGAAAAACGCGTCGATTGTAGGGGTGTTAACGAAGAGAAAATTTTTTGGGGTGAAACACTAGCATTCGTCTTAGGCAATATTTGAAGCTTTTTGGATATCTTCAAGAGGTGAGTAGAAATACTCTTTCTCACCCCTTCCATGGTATAAATTGTCTTGGGGTTTGGGTTATGCTTTCAAAATACGTTTTTTGGAAAATAATCTTGGTTTGGTCAAATCCTGATTTTACAAATTTGGGGGTTTTACTTTTAAATTATTTCTGCTATCAATTAAATGTTTATTATTGGGATTGGTGCTATGATACATATGATACATACGTGATTTGGTTGAATTGACATGCTATATATGCACTATTTGATGATATTTGTGATATTAGCATGATTCAATAACTGTTAATATGTTGAATGTTGTTTGCTGCAATACCGCCTATGATAGGGGTATCGAAAGTAACACTGCCAATGATTTGGGGTGTCGAAATATGAAATACCGCCATGATGGGGTATCGAAAGTAACATCGCCACACGTTGGGATGTCGAAATGAGTAATACCACCAGTGTACAATGGTTGGTATCGAAATGTGTAATGTCACTGAAGAGAAGGTGACATCGAAATACCTTCATGAGTAAGGTAGGCAATGGGACGCCATTGTTATGTGTAGTTTGAAAGTCATATGATCTATAATTATGTTGAGAATATTTGATATGTATATTAATTTATGATATACTTGTTTATGATGTGCTGCTGAGTGTTTATGGCTATTAATTGAGTTTATAATATTTATTTAATTATTTTGAAAATAGCGGGTACCATGGTTAGTTTTTCCGGTTACCACGCCGGCTGAGAACAACGCTTTTGTGAAAACCTTTTATAAATGTATTTCTATTCATTGGGATTATAAATCTCATTAGTAGTGTTGTTTTCAGAGACTGAGGACGATCCTGTTGAGCAGTCAGACGCTTGAGGATTTTGTTCTAGTAGTAGCTTGGGTTAGTGTGTCATGGCATATGCCAGGAGGACTTTTAATACCGTTTATTTATTTATTTATGCGAGTTGTAATAGACGCCTAGTTATTTGGTTTAAAACTTATTATGTATTTTGTTTATTGGATTGGTATAAACAATTATTTTGGATTAATATTATATTATGAACTTATTCAGTATTTATTAAGGAATTTTTTTTTATTACCTTGTTTTATTTAAATTATTATCTTGGGTTACTAATGTAACGAGGGGCGTTACAGTCAATAGGCTTTACCTATGGTCCATTTACTTTTACGTACGGTTTGACTGACACTAATATCTATACCTACAGTTTTAATGACCGTAACTAACAGTTTCCGTAGGTATATAACAAATTTATTGTAGTGATTTAACCTTTTTGTCTTTGATTTTAGCAGTAATACAGGTAGTGACTAATATTTTCATTGTTAACCTCCAGTTCTATATGAATTTCTATATTTTCATTGTTAACAATTACAATCTCATTTTTCACAAACTACTTTTCATGAAAGGATTAAAAATAAATGCGTTTAATACATGGGTTATTATTCAAACTCTTACCAATGACTGTGTCCCGTAGAATGATGCAGTACAAACATGAAATCATTAGTAGTGAACTAAAACATAGGTGTTAGGACTTTTGTAAGTTATAATTAACTAACAATAAGAACAGACTAAATTCTCAGCACAACCAAAATCAGCTACAACCATAGAAGGGCTATGTTTTTTCAACTACTTAATAATTATATTAACAGGCTTTTCAGCCAATTCGACATTTGCGTTTTTATCCTACATGATACTAGCCTAAATGAAAGACAAAGTGAGACTGCCAATACCAATGAGTTACTCAAAGCACTACATCTCAATGCTATGGGTGAGTAGTTTAGCTCATATTTCCTAAGAGACTGAAATAGATGTTCATAGCTGAAGCCTAATTGCTCATGTTGATTAACTTTCATACTCATGTAAATGTCTATAGTTACAGTTTTCGTTTACGTAAATAAAATTTAGTGTTGCTTCAAAGAGGAAACATGTTGGTAAAATTTAGGGTTTTATAAACAATTGGATTTGCCTTGGTACAATTAGTATATAGAGTATAGTTTTTAAATTAAACTGAGATTTGTTTATATATAAATCTCATTTGACCAACATTTGTTACAGGGATAGGACTATAAACATAATAGACCACAGGCTTTGCAAAGAGTGGTTGTGATTTGTTCTAGGGGAGCTGGTTTATGATGAGTCATACCCTCTTTATGAGACCTTACAGTGTTCCTTTATACAGAAGCAATTTGATTATCAGAAGAATGATATCGTCTCATGCTACTATCCTGTCTTTTGTGCAATTTGGTTATCATGCAACTGTCCTTTATGATGATTCACACACTCTTATGCAAATTTATAAGAAACCCCTTTTGTTTGAATGGTTTCTCATTCTTTTGAATATATGGCTGATTAACTTCTATTCTTCATCAGATAATAAGGACAAAACATATGACTTGAATTTTAAGGAAGAGATAAAACAAATTTGAAAATTCATTTATTTGCTGAGTTATTTCTCTCCCAAATGCTTTAACTAGGTAAATGACTAACTTATTGTAGAATAATGATAGATCATAGAGAATCTCATGAGACAGCTTGAAGAACGTATACAGAGATCATTTGCGACAGATTATCCACTAACCCCACCATGAAATATGAGCTCCTTTACATCATGGCCTTCAACAATAGACCCCAATTCATCACTTTCCACTTCCACTTCATCAGTTTCATTAGGCACGCCTGTGAATATGATCACAAGTAAACATATTGATTCTTAAATTTGTAATTATAAGAATAATGCTGAAGAAACTTGCCTTGGATAATTTGAAATGCAGCTTTGGAAACCAAAACTGCTATCCTCAACTTCTCCTTGCATGGCTGTGGATATGATCACAAGTAAACATATTAATTCTTAAATTTGTATTATTAGAACAATGCTGAAGAAACTTACCTTGGATAATTTGAAATGCAGCTTTGGAAACCAAAACGGCTTACCTCAGCTTCTCCAGCAGCAAGGAGAGAATAAGCCTTCGAGAAATAAAACATGGAGATGCCACGTTCTATCATTCTATGTGGTGTGTGTTACTTTGAGCACTTCGAGCAGACAAGAGGAATCATGTTATTTGTATTCTCAAGTCCCTTATTAAGAAAAAGAGTCCATTTATAGAATAAAGGAGAAGAAAAATGAGCATCTGAGCCTGAGTGAAATAAAGTGAAGCTTAAACAAAAAAAAAAATTATGCATCTTTTGAACTTGATAAGCTGTGATGTAACCATATGTTGTTCATAACCATCTTGCTCCTAATGCTTTTATAATTATCTTGAGATGTTTAAGTGTTATTACCTATCTTTAGCCTGGTATAATGCATTTGTATCTTAAATCCAAATAGCCCATACCTCATTAACAATATCAAACATAAAACACCAGAATTGCTATTTAATGCACTTTCTATTCATTTGTCCTTCCATCAGAATTAGTACGAATGAGATATATGCAGCAATCTGGAACTCAGCATTGAAATTCATGATCCAATCACGAAGTTTAAGGAACAAGGGTTGTTAAAGAACATGGCATCCATGGAAGAGAAGAGGGAAAAGTCTAAAAGTGTATTATATTGATGAGTGTAAGATATTACAAAATGAGAAAAAGGTTACACTAAGGTGTTTACATCATGCCTATATATAGGCAGCCAAACTAACTACAATCTATATTTTCCTATATCTCTAATATCTCCCCGCAAGCTGGAAGGTGTTCACAACACTTCCAGCTTGGGATGAGTAATACAAGTGCAAAGCAAATCAAAGGAATACTTAAAGAGAAATGCCGGAAATACATCGGCTGAAAATACAATCCAAAGACAATCATTAAAGCTTAACCACCATAGGGCAGAAGCGCAAATCAACAAAGCCAACAAAGGGCAAAAGCGTAACCATTAAGCAGAAGCCACAACTCAAGGCTTAACCACTTAACAGAAGCATACAAGCTTAACCACCTAACAAAGGCAGAAGCTAAAACCAATGAGAAAGGCTTAACTACCAAAAGGTAGAAGCGACCAAAAGCTTAAACATCAAGAGCAGAAGCTATATTGAAAGCTTAACCACTCAAGACAGAAGCAAGAATATCAATGCTTAACTATCCATGGCAGAAGCTCAAATGAATGCTTAACCACCAAGGAAAGCTTACAACAAAGCCAATATGCTAAGTAAACAGAAACCAAAATTACTAAATCACTGAACAATTCTCAAGCACTGATTAAACTGAAAATCAGTGAAGCAAGATCTTGAATATGTCTTCAAAGTGGACAAAGCACAAACATCTTGTGAGCATCCAAATCAAGCTCAACCAGCAACAACAACCAAACTCATGGAATTGCCAAATTTGCAGTTGCATCTTCAAATGAACAAAAAAAAAGACAAAACCAGAAGCAATCCAGAACTAGTTCCGACACTAGGACCAAGCCATCGGTGAAGATAGTGTAAAGAAGAGTAGCGTCCATGAGAGCTCCCAACACAGTAAACAGAGTTCCCAAACCATTGCAAACGAAGCCGTCTCCACTTTCAGTAAGAACAGAACCAGCGCCGGAAGACTCCATTACCGGCCACAAAGGTTCGAAATGCAGAGAGCAGATCTCAAGAAGGAACAATCACTTCCAAACGAATCAACAAAAAAAAAATCAAAGAAGCTCTTCAAATCTGAAATTGAAGAGCAAAGCTGAGGTCGAAGAACGAAGAAGCAGAGATCAAAGCCACAAACTCATCTTCATCGTCTTCGTTACTCACATCAAGAACGCCTCATTCACAAAATCGTTTCTGCAAATCGATTGCAGATCTGTAACAAGATAAGAAAAAAAAAGGCCGATGAAATGCTCTGACCTATAACAAGATCCAAAACCGAATCGCTGAGTCTCCGGCACCGAGATCACAGGCGGTGACGACAACGCAGATCCATCAGAACCAACATCATGATCTTCCAGCAACCAAAAAATGCTCTAACGCAACCAAAAGCCAAAGAAGATACAAGAAATAAACCAAACCAGATCTGATAAAAGTTGCAAAAAATGTAAAAGAAAATAAAATAAGAAATGAAAAAAACTGAACGAAAAAGAAAACGGAATGCAGCGGAATATTCCTTCAAGGTGGATACCAAGTTTTCTCTGATACCATGTTAAAGAACATGGCATCCATGGAAGAGAAGAGGGAAAAGTCTAAAAGTGTATTATATTGATGAGTGTAAGATATTACAAAATGAGAAAAAGGTTACACTAAGGTGTTTACATCATGCCTATATATAGGCAGCCAAACTAACTACAATCTATATTTTCCTATATCTCTAATAAGGGTCAAGGGAGGTAACGCGACAAGAATGGATCGGCATTTAAGCTAAATTCCGAATTTTTAAATTGTTGCCTAATGTCTTTATTTCTTTCACTAATCAATTTCTATGAATTATATTGGATAAATAAATTAGTTAATTAAATCAGTTATTAAGTCAGTATGTGATTAGTATTAGCTAGTAAACAGAATCAGTTTTATTTCTGTTAGGATTAGTAGAATATTCAAATAGATAGAGTTAGTTAAGGTAGTTACTCAGTTATTGAGTTTTGCCTATACATGTATCAGCTCATATGATGATTTATTCATTGAGTCATTTCATCAAATACAATGAGTATATTCAATTCTTTCATGCTTTTACTTGTAATATGGTATCAGTCTTGATTCTCAATCAATAAGCTTCCGCAATTCAATCTCTTCGTATGGCTGACCCTCCTGAACCCGACGACCCCCAAAATAACAATTCAAATGGTCAACCGCCTCCCCCGCCCCAAGACCCAAGCCAGAATCCGAGTACGTAGTCCCTTTTATCTTCATCTTAACCCAGGATCAATTCTGGTTATTACTCCACCTCTCAACGACAACAACTACTATAATTGGAGCAAATCCATGAAGCGCGCACTCTCCTCCAAGAATAAACCGAAGTTCATCAATGGTGATCTCCCACAACCAGCTTCTTCCGCTTCTACATTTGAGATTTCGGAACGCTGCAATAACATGGTTCTCTCTTGGATTACTCGCACTTTTTCTCCTCACATATCACAAAGCACTATCGGCATTGATAGCGCTCGAGAGTTATGGTTGGACCTTCAAGAACGCTTCACAAAGGGCAATCACTTTCGCATGTCCAATCTACTTCAAGAACTTCATTCTATCAAACAAGGTGATCGCTCGTTGTCCACATACTTTACTGATCTAAAAATTTTATGGGATGAGTTAGATCATCTTCGACTCACCCCTTCTTGCACATGCCCTGTTTCTTGCACATGTAATCTGAGCAAATCAGTGCAACAATATAAACAGCAAGAATATGTTATTTGTTTTTTAAAGGGGCTTAATGATAGTTACAATAATGTGCGAACCCAAATTCTTCTTATGGACCCATTGCCATCCATAAACAAGGTCTTTTCTTTAGCCATTCAACAAGAAACCCTACCCCAGATTGCTGCCACTGAGTCTACTGCCTTTAATGTCACCACCAATAATTCTACTTCTCAAGGCAAAGGCACATACAGGGCCGGCCCAACATCTATTGAGGCCTAAAGTAAATTCTATGATGAGGCCTTTTTAAAAAATTAAAGTATTAATTATTTTGTACACAACAAGGAGTTGATCCCTAGACCTTGCAGTTAATGGTAAGCTTTTATACCAAATGGCTAACTTATGTTTGTTGATATATGAAATATATCAAAAAGATAATATAAAAAAATACAAAGTGGGCTTTTTTTCTGAAGAAAAAATTGTTTTTTTGAGAGGCCTAAAGCAAAGGCTTGGGCCGCTTTATGCGTGGGCTGGCCCGGGGCACATATGGTCAGGGTAAGGGTTGTGGCAGAGGTTCATCAAGAACACCTATGTTGTGCACCCATTGCAACAGAATAAACCATACACAATTAAAAACTGCTATTTCAAGCATGGTTTTCCTCCCGGATATAAATCAAGACAGCAAAGCTCTACAAATCAAGTCACTGCTGATTCCTCAACTCAAGGCTCCAAGACTGCTCAATCTGCTTCACAAACTCAATCTCCATCAGCAGAGCAGCCAATGACCTTGTCTAGAGATGATTATCAACATTTGATGACTCTCCTCAAATCTTCCAAAAATGATTTTTCTCAAACTGCAACCAAGAATTCTGCAGCTGATCCTAATATACATATGGTATCTAGTGTAACACAATCAGGTATTTCTTGCTCCCCTACTTCTATATGGATCTCGATTCCGGAGCTTCAGATCATGTTTGCCCCTTTATCAAATCTTTTTCTACAATTCAACCTATTAATCCTATATCTGTTAGATTTCCAAATGGGGCAACAATGACCGCATATTATTCAGGAAACATCTACTTTTCACCTTCTTTATATCTCACAAATGTGTTATACATTCCACAATTCCATTTTAGTCTCATCTCCATACATAAACTAACTAGCAACTCAGATTGTTTATTGGTTTTCTCACCTAATTTTTGTGCCATTCAGGATCAGCATACGCGGCAGATGATTGGGCATGTGGAGCTTCATAACAACCTCTACATTCTCAATCAATCTCCCAGACCTGCAGCATGTCACATTTCAACATTAATACCTCTCCAAATTAATAAAATTTCATGATCCCAACATTATTAATTTATAGAGGTTTTACTATATAGTCTTTATTACTAGAAGGGTTTTATGCAATATTGTATGAGTATCACTATAGTGCATGTCGTGACAAATATTAGAATATGTATATATTTCAATCCCAAAAGTAAAGTTGAAAAGCAAAAATAAATATCAAATTAAGATTGTAAATAATAGTAATTTTATTTGGTCAAAGAAAAACTTGTGTATTTTTTTATTTATTCAGTATAAGAAAAACATGATTTACCTACGACCGGCCCACCAACGGATCTTAATCCGTCAATCACGCGTCGATAATATTTACCAACGTATATTTTGAGACCGTCTGTAATTCCAATGGCCTACCTGTCGGAAAAATATGTAGTTAAGTGCCATAGTTTCTAACGGCCTGTTCGTTGGTAATTTGTTTTCGCATTATCAACGGACTATTCGTCGGTAATGAATTTTCATGTTAATATAAAATAAATTTAAGACTAAATGCCCGATTTGGTCCCTAAAAATAAACATGGGTTCACTTTTGGTCTCTGAAAAAATAAATTAACCATTTAGTACCTCAAATTTATAAACGTGTGACACGTTAGTCCCTCTTCCAGTTCCAAAGTCTGTTTACTTGCCTATATGTCCCGTTAACCATCTTGTCTGGCCCGTTAGTGATCTTGTGTGGCCTATGATAAATTTCCATCATGGAAAACGAATGAAGAGTGGAAAAAGGTTCACAATGCTCAAGTATGTGAATTTTACAATTGTGTACGTTTCTTACTTTTCATTTATTTTCCACGGTGTAAAGTCGTCATAGTAATGACCACTGACGGACCATGTAGGATGGCTAACGGGACAAGTAGGCAAGAAAACGGACATTGAAACGAGACAAAGGTACTAACGTGACCCACATTTATAAATTTGAGGGACTAAGTGAGTAATTTATTTTTTCGAAAGATGAAAAGTATCCCTTGTTTAGTTTGAGGAACCAAATTGGACCCTAGTCTAAAATCAAATAAATTATAAAAAAAATTAAGGTGATAGATATTTTTGTTCCATTATTTACCATTACCTTGACATCCAATCATATTCACAATTAGGATCATATAATTAACTGTTCCGTTAATTAACTCCTAAATTATATAATTATCAGAGTAGGAGGAATGTTGAAAGTGAAAGACCTCAATGCCATTTTGCATCACTTTGGCAACTCAAACAGATTCTACCACATCTATGAGGTGCTTACTTCTTCTGGATCATAAATTTTCTACGTACATAGATTTAATTTGTGTCCATGTATAATCATAAAAATCACTTTTTGAACACTCTCATCAATAACATCAGTCTTTTTATGAGAAGTTACTCGAAACTATCTTTTCAATATATAATCATACTTCAAGAAAGCTCTATTATAAGCTGGACTTTAGATAACGGCATAGCGCTTCATAGCACTTCCTTGAGGAAACGCTATCTAAAGCAAGAATAGATAGCGCTCCCTTGAGAAAGCTCTATCTAAAACCCAGAAAAAGATAGCGCTTTCTCAAGGATGCGCTCCAATCCTTTTCAACAAGTACCATAACCTCATTCACATAAATTAATAACTCATATAAATAATTATCATAACATCACTTATAACCAATCTTTATAACATCAAGATGGTGTTACTGTTAAATAAGTGGGGAAAAGAAAAAAAAAACAACAACAATGTTAGTTGCAAGAGTTTTCATTCATTTCTTTTTCTTTGGTTTTCTTTCTCTCATGATTTTTATTTTTCCTCCCTTTTCTCCCCCTGGTACTATAGCACAATTCACAAAAGAAAAACATTTTCAGTTATTTTTGTGGATTTAACAAAACAAGATGCTTGTTGCCTCATCTTATTCCCATTATATAAGGTTCACGACGAATCAACTTGATGCACCTACCATGCTTGATGCTACAACTATAAAATAGCATTCCACATGAATCTATGTAAAACCCGCCAAAAATGACATAAGGTTTAATTATAAATAAATAAGTAGAGAAGAAAGTTTCAAAATTTGTTTGGCATGTTATTAATTATTTATAACATGAAAATATTAATATAGTTTAAATAATAATATAAAAATATTAATTTACATAAGAATACAACTAAAAAATTAGGTGGTTTTCAAGATAAAGATAGGGACATATTTCTCTTTCGGTCCAAGTGTTAAGTTATGAGTTAACTTAACATCATGGGCTTTTCAGTAAAAGTAACGAGGTATAAATAGTTAGATAAAAGAGGATGGGCAGCATTGACAACCCTAGCATAAGAGAACAAATTATGGAGAGAAGAAGAAGAAGAAGAAGAAGAACAAGAAGAACAAGAAGAGAAGGAGAAGATGAAAGAGTAACAATGGCATAGGAAGGAAGAAAATAGAGACTCAAGAACGTCAAACAAGGTGAGGGATTAAGATTAAAGGTTGGATTAATGATGTATTTTGGGAAAATTTTGGTGGTATGATAATTTGGGATTTTAGGTTATGACACTGTGTGTTTTTTGCATGAAATTTGTGTTAAATCGGTTTGATATTGTTGATATATATGAGTAATGTTGTTTGGTTAGTCAAGTATGATGATATACGTAGAGTTTTGAGTTTTTCTTCATGTATTCGAGTTATTTTGTGCATTGAAATGGTTGGATTTCTGCAGAACTCGCGTCCCTGCGATTCTGCAGAAATCGTGCCAGCGCTGGGCGCCAGGAACCCAGCGCTGAGCGCTAGGATGACAGAGAAGGACTGATATCCAGCGCTGAGCGCCTAAAAAACAGCGCTGAACGCTGGAGCACCCGAGAGCAAGACCTGAAAACTCGACCCCTGCGCCCAGCGCCACTTTACCTGCGCCCAGCGCTAGTACCAGTCAGCAAAATAATTATTTAAGCATTTGTGTTTCTCTACTCTTGCTCTTGAAGAGGTAAGGAATTACAATGGGTATAAACAAGGTAAATTAAATGTGAAGTACTATGATATCAAGGGAGGTTTATTAAAAACATGTTAGAAAAGATTATGGTGAAATTGGTGATAAAAGGAAAATTGTCATGAAGTGACATGTATGTAGAGATATGAACATGGATGATTTGAATTATAAAAATTGGTGAACTATACGTTAAAGTTCTTTGTGGCATAGTGTGGGGTGACAAATAAGTTGATGAAATGTCGAACATATACATATGATGGGATAGTTATGATTTGCCAATAAAATGAGAGATTTGGGAGATAACATGATAATACTGCTTTAGTGTTATTATAAGTAGGGTTAAGACATGTGTAATTAAGAGAAGTACAACTGGTGTTGTCTTATAATCTTGAGTATGATTGATTAATGTGAGAATGTGTTTGTGGATCGTGAACGACTTATTTTTTAGTTGGTGTAAAGTAATAATATCAAAGGAGAGGAACATAATTGCGGACTGTTTTATACGATGTGAGATTACGAAACACAAAGGGATGAAGAGGAATGTATGAAAACTGGAATGAAGCTATATGATGGTGACATAGACAAATGTAGTGGTAGGATTGTTATGTGGTACAAGTGTTTGTTTACAGTGGGATAGTCAATGTTTATATTCTTGTTGAATCTAAGAATGGTTCTTCCTTATGATTAAGTTGGTTCTTATGAAAAGAAGAGAGTATAGTTGTGAGCGTTACTGAGTAACTGTGCTAAATACGATAAGGAACGTTAGTTAAGATGGTCAATGTACTCAAGTATTATGAAGAAAGTAATTAAGTGAAAATGAAGTAGATGTAGTGAATTATTGTTGTGTTCTATGTTTATGATGGTATATGGGCAATGGCCTTTTATTCACGCGTTTATTCAGTTATGAGGTTATTGTACTTTTTGTATATTGATTTTTAAGCTTTGAAAGCGAAACAAATGCTTATTGTGGTGAACAAGGTTTGCCGTGAAATTATTGACAAATGTCAAGGTAAGGTCTATTGACTCAACTATGTATTTGCGTATGAAGCAAGTGTTGAAACTAATTGGTAAGATGCTTCTAAGTTGGGAGTGAAATGACTATAATACTGTCTACATGTATTTATGATTGTGATCATTATAAAATTTATTGATTACCGTTGTAATGGTTATGTAAGCTGTGTTGAGGCACATAGTGAAGATGTGATATTGTGAGTTGATTTGCATGAACATGCCATGCATATGAAAAGGGGTTTGGTTTTGGACATTGAGCAAGACTTGGTATATCCAACCGGGGTATAAATGTGACCGCTGGAGAAGGGGACTCTAGTGAATAACCCCGGAGCTTGGAGGGATGTAGTGTAGTGACCGAGGTCACTTGCCGGTCAACGGTTTCGACCAGGATAGAAATGCGATCGTCGGAGTGGGAGACTCTAGTGAACAACTCCAAGGGGATACACAAGCATCTCGCCTAATGCTAATTTGACATCATGGCAAGAAATGATCAGCTATGGATTGTTTTGTACGTTGTAATTTACATATTGGCATATGGTTATATGTTATACCATTTGATGTTATGTTTTGTTTATCCCTCACTGAGTTCTGAGACTTACCCCCGCCCTTTTTGGTCCAGATTCAGGTACTTCATGAAGGAAGTCATCTCAGGAAATCCTCGCACGTGTGTAGTGCTTGGGTAGCTGCTGCTGATTCCTTTTGATTGGCTTTGTCATATGGGAAATCTCCTTGTTTTAGAGTTTTCAAAGTCCTTATGATTTGTAAACTCTTTTGGTTTGTTTGTTTCTTCTTTTTTTTCTTAAAAAAGCTTCAGTATTTTAACTCAGGGCTACCATGACTTATGTTTTGTATAGTCGTTTACTCTGATAATTACTGCTGATATGTTACATATCTTGCTAAGATGTAACTTATACGTTCTTGAAAGGCCTTGGGAATGGAACACAGAGTTCCATTCTGGCCGGTCGGGGGCGCCTAAGTTGGGTCCTGACAAAGTGGTATCAGAGCTAATGGTTATAGGTCCTGAGTTGGATTAGAGACTAATGAGTTTTGTAATAATTCTTGAACCCAGGAGGGAATCATTCCAGAAGTCATTAGTAACTAATCTGGTTTTGTTTTAATGTAAGCCGTTGAAAATGGGAGAATTCTCATATGACAATTATAAGCAGCGACCTGAGATGGATAATGTTTATTTAGTGGGGTTAGTGTAAGTGGTGTGTGTTTCTTTATGATGAATGTGTGCCATGTATGTGAGAGTAATTGAGGATTATTCTCAATCTTTCGTGCTATAGATTTGTGATTATAATTATATATATATATATATATATATATATATAATTATCTATGTTCTGAATAAATACTAGTGATTCCTTTTTAGTACTTAAGCCTGAGTGGAGCTTCCATGAGATAATCATGTGAAGAATTTTCTCTATTTGTGTTGGATTATATGAATTGATTTGTTTTACATTAATTGTGCTATTAATGTACTGATGCTTGACAAGGTCTAATGGGAGGAGTGGTCTTGAATAGGCATTCATGTTTTTGTTGTGTTAGTAACATATGGACTAACTATTGGAATGATATCAAAGAGTAATAGAAAATAATATTGCTCGATAGTTTGGGAGCAAGCTTGTGTTGTGGCATAGTGTAGACGAGTCGCGACGTAAGTTTAATTCATGAAAAAAAAATGATCTTTATTTTAGTTGGAGTTGTTTTAAAGTTTAGAAATTAAACCTTTATACAACTAAGATTATTGAGGGGTACTATTAGATTAATAGGAGCATGATGATATAAAAAGATGGGATGTTATACTATAATGACTATGATACATACATGAAGGAGTAGGTGTAGGAAAAAAAATATGCTTTAAATGACCTTGAAATATATGCGATGTTATAAAACCAAAGAAGATTTATTATATCTTGTTAGATATGAATGATGTAGATATGATCTGTTGATAAAATAATTGTGATATGTATAAAAAGTTGAAAGTTGTGGTAAGAGAATACATGTGATATGATGAAGAGATTGAATATGATTGGTTAGATGAATTCTTTGGATATAATGATTTTTTATATATATATACAGAGAAAGTCTATAATAGCTTGACAATAATGATCATTTTGGTTCTATACTTAATGATTTTATTATGTAAGTGGGCATGGTGTGGTCATTTATGTGTTTGTGTGATTATACTGATAAATGGATGAAGGGAGTTGCGATGGCTAATAAATTATATGATTTGTTTCAAATTAGTCCTAAAGTGAGTGAATGTTACTAATGCATGATGGTTGATGAAGTATGCTCATTTTATGCAAGTGTTGTGTTTTGTATATAGTGTGGCCGAACAATTGTGGTTAGGAATTGCAAGGATAGAGTGAATAGTGTGACCTTTAGGTATAGTCACTCCTGGAATTCGAGGACGAATTCCTTTAAAGGGGGTAAGAATGTAAAACCCGCCAAAAATGACATAAGGTTTAATTATAAATAAATAAATAGAGAAGAAAGTTTCAAAATTTGTTTGGTATGTTATTAATTATTTATAACATGAAAATATTAGTATAGTTTAAATAATAAAAAAAAATATTAATGTACATAAGAATACAAATAAAAAATTAGGTGGTTTTCAAGATAAAGATAGGGACATATTTCTCTTTCGGTCCAAGTGTTAAGTTATGAGTTAACTTAACATCATGGGCTTTTCAATAAAAGTAACGAGGTATAAATAGTTAGGTAAAAGAGAATGGACAGCATTGACAACCCTAGCATAAGAGAACAAATTATGGAGAGAAGAGGAGAAGAAGAAGAAGAACAAGAAGAGAAGGATAAAGGGGAAAAGAGAAGGAGAAGATGAAAGAGTAACAACGGCATAGGAAGGAAGAAAATAGAGACTCAAGAACGTCAAACAAGGTGAGGGATTAAGATTTAAGATTGGATTAATGATGTATTTTGGGAAAATTTTGGAGCTTTCGTCCTTCTATTGTTTGCTTTTCTTTGGATGCCAACAAAACATTAGTGAAGGTTTGTCATTGTTTTTCAGATCTTTATTTATTTATTTCAATAATGCATAATAATGCTTTCAACATGGATAAATGTTTTAATGTTATGTTTGATAGAGGTATAATGGTTTTTCTTAAATAGGTGTTCATTGGAGTTTCTACCTATCTTTTTCAATTGTCTAAAACAACAGATCTTTTGTGAGAAGCTAATAGGTCGAAAAGAGGATGATTACTATTGCAGTTCTAGCGAAATCAAATGTTGGTGGCATTTCGTGAAGGATGTTGAAGTCTCAAGTTCATTCAGAAATCATAATGTTGCTGATGATTTTAAGGCTCTATTAAAACCATTTCCAACTTTCATCAGAGAAAGAGGAGATTACCGATTTTAAGGAGTGGCATATAAAGTTTTGGTTAGAGTGGCAATTATGATCTTAAGACTGAGACTAGATGGTCAAGTACTTCTGCAGTTTTTTTTGTTCTGTGAGAAGTTATGAAACCATGTGATATTGAACATTTGTACTTCTTTTGTTTGTTTTTTGTTATAGCAGTTATTTTTTATTTCTAATAATTACTAATTTTATTTAATTTTTATTTAATTACAATTATAATAATTACTAACTTTTTAATATTATAATAATTTTTTAATTATATTTAAAATATTAAAAAGGGCTTGAGATGAGAACCCTTTCTCTACTCTCTCTCTGCCTTCTACCTTTTGGCATTCCCTAAATACTACGTCTAATATAAAAATGTCACATGACATTAAAAAATAATATGTAATGCCAATGTGGACTTCCGTTTTACACGTTACCGCTTAATAGTCAAAGTTGGCAATAGGGATTAGATCCAAAACTTTAAAAGTTAAAAGTACAAGTTCCTAACAAAAAAAAAAAATAGGGACTAAAACAAAAAATGTCTATATTTATAAGGATCAAAAACTTTATTAAGCCTTTGTTTTATGTTCCTTTAGAACTTAAATTGTTCTGTTCAAAGATCTATGCGGGCTCGAACTTGTAACTAGATATTTTATTTTATATCAATGGTTAAAGTAATAATTTGGTCCCTATAGGTATCATCTATTCTTCGTTTAGTTCCTATACATTAAAAATTATTAAAAAGGTCTTTGTACGTGCAATTGTTACTCATTTGGTCTCTCCTGTGGCCCTGTCGTCTCTAATGACCCATTAATTTCTACGTATAGGGACTAAATGAAGAATTTGTGTCACGTATAGGCATCCAATAATTTAGGTTAAAGTAATAATCTGGTCCCTACACTCATAATATAGGGAGTAAAAAATTCAGAGACCTGCATCCGTTCGCGTACACTCATATGAAACCGATTTTTCTCCCTCGTTGACTTGTCACCCGAACCGACCCATCTGTGCACTTGATTTTTTTTACCGATTTTTTCGGGTTCAAGCCGGGCTTGGTTTGTTGTCCAGCCCTACTCTTTGGGAAGGAAGTGAAAGTGCTGATTGTTTGGCCTAGCATGGTGCTAACAACATTTAACCTATTATTCTCATGTTTGTAAAATCTAAATCATAATATAACATTACTTAATTATTTATCTTATTCAAAAATTAATTCATATAATTTTGGGATTTAATTGGTATTCACTATCATTTTAAAGATTTTTTTACATTCTCAACCAATCATAAATCGTCACATCATTAAAAATGTTTGATTCTTATCATAATTACCTTAAAAGTTATACATAGGATGATTTATGATTGGTTGACAATGTAAAAAACTTAGACATTGACTATGTATCAAAATTGAATTCATAATTTTTATATATAATTTGAGTCATCTATAAACTATATAATTTTTCATATAAATTTTTAAAATTTAAATATTAATAACTCAAAAAATTTAAATATATATCACGCTACATATGTATATAATATTAAATTTTAGATTTCATACATATAAGAAAATTTATTTACTTAATAAATAATATGTTTAATTTTGAAACACTATTAGTGTAAAATTTTTTACATTATAAATCAATCACAAGTCATCCTATATGTGATTTTAAGATAATTATGATAAGTGTTATATATTTTTAATGATGTGTTAATTTAACATTAGTTGATACTATAACTTTTCTTTTACACATACATTATATATCAATTAAATTCATAAATAATAATAAAATACAATTTAAAATTAAAAAAAAAAAACAATAATAGCAATTGTACTCATCATCACTTGTATACTTTATTGATTTACTCGCATGACCCCCAGCAATTATTCACCGTTTGCTGGGGCCTGTTGTTGAGTGTCCCTTCCGTTCCAGTTTTGAGTTTTACAAGTAAAGAAAGAACGCTTTCACCTTCACCAGCAAACAAGCAAGTTCGTCCACTTCTGCAACAATCCACTGGTAAGCACAATTCACACAACCCTAACTCCATTCATACACTCAATTTCTTTGAAAAATTTCATCCAACAAGTTTTCAGTAAATTTAAAAAATCACATAGAGGATTGAGAAACATATCTTACCCTCAATGATATTTGCAGAACGATAAGAAAGGGATTTATTATGTTGTAATAAAATAGCAACTATGAAATTGGATATGTGGGAGAAAGGGGTCGGAGAGAGTGCAGAAATAAAACTACATCACTTGTTATTCTTCTCCTGTCTAATATTTTTGGAATTGAAAATATTTATATCTTTTCTGTGCATAGTGTTAAGAAATCATTTTGGCATGGAAATTTTAACATTTTATAGCTAGTAGTTACATTTTTCAGGGAACACATAATATGGACCGGATATCTTATCTGCCACAATCCATCCTTCATGACATTTTGTCAAGGCTGCCTTATAAAGATGCTGCTAGGACCATTGTTTTGTCCAAGGTTTGGCATGATACATGGTCTACTTTTCCCTTCTTGGTGTTTGATGAATCCAAATATGAAATGACCAAGATACCTAAAGACGTTGACATTCGGCTACGAAATGAAGCACTTTTGTTGAACAAATACAAATTCTGTATTTGGGTGTCCCGCGCATTGTTAAGTTTCCGGTGCAAAGGGTTGGCTATAAGAATATTTAAGCTCATTTTCAAGTCCTTGCCTCCTTCGGATGTGTTGCCTCTGGTTGATCATTGGCTGAAGTTGGCATGTGATTTTGGTGTTGAGGTGCTTCAACTTGACAATGGTGTTGAGGTGCTCCAACTTGAGAGTCCAAGATCCTCTGACTCATATGATGAATTCGCTTGCTTGCCTCTATGTGTCCTTGAGGCCAAATCACTGATCAAACTAGAGTTGTCTTGGGATTTCAGAGTTGACCAAGCATTCTTGAATCATCGTATTAAGTTTTCCTCTTTGCAAGAGTTATCCTTGAGTCATGTCTATTTGGGAGATGGACAAGTTATTCATAAACTCATTTCTAGTTGTCCTTTGATTGAAAAATTGGAATTGTTTCGTTGTTCCGGGTTGAAATCTATAAGCATTCATGGCCTACCTAAGCTCAAGGTAGTCTATATTGTAGGAATAGAGGAGGTTTATATTGATGCACCAAGTCTTGAGGATCTTTCCTACTCTGCTTCAGGTTTCAAGATTATCATTCCTTGTAAGATCAACATGGATAAGTGCACAAATTTACGAGAGTTATGTTTAGAATATGGGAGTTCCATTATTATCACTGATGAATGGTTTCTTGAACTTTTTCAAAAATTCCCTCTCCTTGAAAAGTTGGTATTGGAAGGTTTCTATATGTCTGATATGATAAATATTTCAAGTATTCAACTAAAAGTCTTGAATTTAGGTAATTGCTACGACTTAGAGGAGATTAAGATTGATGCTCCAAATTTATACGAGTGTGTATATCATGGTGATGGTTCCATAATCCCTTTCATATCTATTGTGAATAGCTCAAGTCAGTTGGTTTTAGATGTTTTCTTTGGTGAATTTCTCTCGGACCTAGAAAGTTTAAGGTATTTTCTCAAAGGCATTAGACCTGAGCACATTCCAGTTTCCCTCTTCCTTGGTTTCAGTGATGATTCAACTGTAAGTTCACCTTGGCAAGCTGTGTGTTTTATTTAGTTAGCATTTTTAATTTTTTACAAAACATGTAATTAATTTTTTGATTCCTTAGGTTGAGTTTGACCCATTTGCATTGGAAGACTACTCAATGGGTCCACCGAGCATCAAACAATTGACTGTATATGCAGTTTCAGACACAGAAGAGTGGAGCTTGCTTCTTGTCACTAGCTTATTCTGGAGCTGTCGTCCTTCTATTGTCTCCTTTAATTTGGATCTCAACAAGACATTAATGAAGGTTTGTCATTGCCTTTGCAAATCTTTTTTTTTTTTGTTTTGTTTCAGTAATGCATAATAATGCTTTCAACATGGAGGAATCTTTTAATGTTTTGTTTGATAGAGGTATATTGGCTTTTCTTAAATAGGCGTTCGCCTGAGTTTCTAACTATCTTTGTCAATTGTCCAAAACAACAGATCTTTTGTGAGAAGCTAATAAGTCGAAAAGAAGATGATTGTTGTTGTTCTAGTCAAATCAAATGTTGGTGGCATTTCTTGAAGGATGTTAAAGTCTCAAGTTCATTCAGGAATCATAATGTTGCTGATGATTTGAAGACCCTCTTAGAACCATTTCCGAATCTTTCATCAGAGGAAGAGGAGGAGATTAGCCGTTTTAAGGAGGGGCATATTAACTTTTGGTTAGAGTGGCAATTATAATCTTAAGAGTAAGACTAGACTAGATGACCAAGTATTTATGCAATTTCTTTTTCTTGTTATGTCAGAAATTAGGAAACGATGTGATATTGTGCATTTGTACTTCTTTTATTTGTTTCTTGTTATAGCAATTGATGCGTACCAAAAAGCAGTAGACAGCAAGAACAATAAAAGAGAATGAAAAGAGAGAGAGAGTGATTTGTATTATTTATGCAAATAAGGGAGAATTTACAGTAGAGTAGCACTCTAACTGCCATAGAGCTAGGCTCCTATAGAGAGCCATTGCTCTCCATCCATAACAAACTCAATGATTTTCCAAAGATGCCTCTCTCACTCAGCACCCCTCCTATTTGTAACCTCCTTTCCCCTCTTCTCTCTATAACTAAATCTTCTCTCTAAATGGGCCCTGGACATTTGGGCGTACAGGTACCCGCTTCTGGATTGTTCTGACTCCATAGTCATTGGGTACCTATCAATACCACCTCCTTTAATTTATGCCTTGTCTTCAAGGCAGAGAAAAGGAAATTGCTCTGTAATAATGGCTGCCGCTACCCAAACCTCAAGGTAGCAGGAAGGTGCTGCTGCTTGATAAGGGTCCTCCCAAGTAACTTCTTCCACAACCTTCCCTTCCACTGAATTAAAAGTTGACTAATAGACTCCCCAAAAACTCTCCTTGTGTAATAGTCGTTGACGACCGAGTCCTTGCCCCCAGGATCCCACTGCTGGGAGCTTGATGAGTCAACTTCGAATGATCAAGCCCTCCGCACAATTTCACTTCCCCTGCATTTGGGTAGCAACCTGCAATTACTCTCTTCCAAATTCTGCGGTGCTAATACGTCATCAGTCATAGCTCGAGCTAAGAAAAGAGCAAGCTCATTCGAAGCATCCTAATGTTGTATCTCCTGAAATTTCTAGAAGCATGACAAAACCATTTATTATATCCTCTGTTGAAAAGATCTGTATATGAAAAGCAGGTTGCAGTATTGATGTCGTTTCCTTTTCCCAGTTCTTTCTGACCATAGCAAGAGTTATGAGCTTCTTCAAAAATATAGGGGTAAACTCAGGTGCACCAAGGTCTTCAAGACTTCGAATGACTTCAAGTATGTCACCAAAGAGAAAATATTCATGCATTATAGTTAGACCCTTTTTTTGTCCTTCTCCGCTAGTTCATCTTCAACTTGGATACCCCCATATTTGCATAAAACACTGAATAGAGAAAGACTTTCTTCTGAAACATGATAATTTTGTAAAATATGTATCCTTTGTTCATGTTACCATGCGAGAAACTCATTAAGCATGGCACCTGAAGGTAGTATAGAATGTGCCCTTAAAGGATTTATTCCAGGAATTTGTGTAAGGAGTGACTCTGCTATATTTGTTGAGTCAAGCATTTTAGGATACATACCCCTTGTCAGTATGGCAGTACTCTTAATGCAGGTCATCATAACTTCATTTCTCAATTCAGGAGAGTAAGAGAAGAAGATCTGCAAATCAATTCTCAGGCTTCCTGCTGCTTCCAGTAACAGTTCAGTGTTTGGGGGCATTTCAACTTCTTCCCTGAGTACTTTGAGAGCAGCGTGGTCACCCACTTCAACCATCAAAGTGTTTGATGAAAGTTCAGATATTCTAGATGATCCATATTGGTCACCCTTAACGTTGGTGGAATCTACTGCAAAATTATAGTTCCTCTCTAACCTAGACTTAAATAATAATGAAGTTCTCTTTGCATTTCTTTTAGAAAATTGTTCTCCTGATAGAAACCCATTTCTAGCGTGTTCTGGAGCCGGAAAATAACTCTACTCAGCAATATGAATTACCTGAACCCCTTTTGCTTGGACCCAAATGCTATCATCAATTTGGGCACGGCCCATTAGTTCCTGAATTAGATACAATGGCTAACTTTGCTATCATCTTTGTTCCTCCATCTTCACTTTTGATATTCTTCATCTTTGTTCTTCTGTCTGCATGCCTGGAATTTCATATCTGCATCAGTTCTCTTGCTTCTCGTCTTTTGAAACTTGCAAACTAGCCCATAGACCTGGGTGGAATTTCTTGATCATTGCCATGGAAAAGGACTCCCAATCTGAATCTAGGTTCTCTTGGCACCAAGAACTGAACCAAAGCATGGCTACACCCTCCATACTCATGAATGCCCATTGCAGCTTATCACCTGGGTAAATCTCTTGCTTCTCAAAGAACCTTTCAGCTTATCTTCCAAAGATGCTTCTCTCACTCAGCACCCCTCCTATTTGTAACCTCCTTTCCCTTCTTCTCTCTTTATAACTAAATCTTCTCTCTAAATGGGCCCTGGACATTTGGGCCTGCAGGTACCCCATAGGCCCATACTGGGTTATCCTGACTCCATGGTCATCGGGTACCTATCAGCAATTATTAATATTGTATTTAGTAACATTTTGCCAAGTGCCTCACCATTTGCAACTGATGAGACACTATGCAGGCAATGATACCATTTAATACAACTTTTGGTAGAACCCACCCCAAAGAAACAAAGATCTACAGCAACCCAGACATTACAATTTGTAGATTTTGAATATGCCAAGCATATAGAAAAACCATTTAAATTTCAAGGCTAGCAAGTTTGTTTAACACCTCTATGCAGGTAATCTTGTAGTTCTGGAGCGAGCGGAGCTTCGATACTTTTTGTTTGTTAGGGTTCTATTTAGAATGAGTTGAGTTAGGTTTGACATAAACTCAGTTCAATAAGAAATTATGTTTATTTTATTAGCTCGAGCTTAAAAGCTCACAAGATATTTGAGATCAATGAGAGACGAGACTTGTTGTATATGTTTGTTAATTTTGTTTTTTGATGAACAATTTGTTTGTTATTTATCTTCCCTTCATTTGCTATTTATTTTTCTGCAAATTGTTGTATATGTTTGTTATGCACAGCAGAGGAATTCCCTTCATATGATATTGGAAGAAAAATTGCTTATGTTGCCTTGGATTATTTATATTATTATCTCGTAATTTTGATAATCACCAAAACCACCGCTACTTGGACATGCAGGTTATAGAGACAGCAGATGTAGATGAATTAGTTATTCGAAACTGGGTGTCTCTAGGAACCACTGATGGCATATCTGCTTGAAGACCGTGAGGTTCTATTCCCAATGGTTCAAGTTGGAAGTTATGTCTCTAGGTGGGTCACTGTAAAGAATCCTAGCCAACATCCAGTTATGGTGCAGCTTATCTTGAACTCAGGAGAAATAATTGATGAATGCAGGGGTCCAGATGATTTATTGCACCCCTCTTCATCTGGTAATTTAGTTCTAGACGAAGCTATTACTCCAACAAAGTATGGGTTCTCAGTACCAGAGAGTGCAGTGACAGAGGCTTATGTGCACCCTTATGATTATGTAACTTTAGGGCCACTATTTTTTTATTCATCGAAGCCATGTGGGTGAAGTGGTTCAGCATTGATAAGAAACAATCTTACAGGTGCTGAGTGGATGGATACCTTTAAGGGGATTGCCCTGGTTTTGATTGAGATGTCTGAGAATGTTCAGAGTATAAAATTTGATCTTCAAATGCCCAACCCCCTCAATTTCTCTCTTTCATATGCCTTATTTCACATGAAAGAATGAATGAGTTCTGCCTATTCAAAGCCTTTATTTATTTGATTGACGTCTAGAATGAATGAATGATTGGTAATTCAATTACCATAATTTGTTTTGTTTTTGGAAACTAATATCAAGATGCCGATTGTTCTAATTTTTCATTTTGAATGAATGATAAAGTTGTCCATTATATATGCTCCGTACTTTACTTTGTCAGTGTACAAAAGGCAAAACTTTATCTAAAAAAAAAAGGGCAATCCTTTCTAGTTTGTTATACAGGATTTGCTGATAAATGAACATTTCTTTTGCTTGGAATTTAAATGTGAATTTTTTTTTTCGTGCATTGTGTATCCCCTTTCCTCATTGCTATTTATTTTTGTAAGTATTGTGGTTATGCACTCAATTATAGTTACCTAATGGTGAAAGAATTTTTTATGAGACAATATGCTACTGTTGTGGCGATGTTGCTAAGATATGATTTGGACTTTGTTTTTTCTCTTACTCTATGTTTGTTATGAAAGAAACAGCGAAGAGAGAATTAGAGAAGAGAGAAAGTAATTCTCCCTGTTTGGTTAGCAGAGAAATGGAGAAAAGAGAAAGAAATTGTGTGGGATGCACATCTTTTTTTAGTCACACCTAAGGAGCGAAAAAAAGGAAAGGGAGAAAAGCACAGTTTTTTCTCCCATTCCATTTATACCCCTGCCCTACTCTTCTGTTCTGACATGGAATGGTGGTTGTCCGAGAGATTAAGGAGAAGAAGAGAGGTTGGCGTTAGAGATCAAACTGAGGGTGTCCTCCACCGTCGGTGTGGATGTCGTTTTCCGGGCGAAGCCGCTAAGGGAGAGGCAAGTGTGGATGCTCTTCTACGGAGAACGTAAAACAGAGGAAGAGTTTTCAATTGTGGATGCTTTCCTTCTAATATCATTTCTTTTTTCTCACTCTTTTATTTAACCAAACCAAGGGAGAGAGAACCCAATACTTCTTTCTCTTCCACTTCTCTCATATCAAACAATACACATAATCCACTCTCTTTCTCACCTCCTTCTCTCTTCTCACTTTCTCTCTTAAACCAAACATGGCAGTGTTCCAAGTGAATGGTGATTTTTTAAAATTTTTAAGCATGGTTTCATGATATATATATATATATATATATATATATATATATATGAGCATGTCATCTTCTCTTAAATTCAGAAACTTAATTTTTAATCGTGGTTTCATGAAACAAATGATATTTATTTGGTAAATTCTCCGGTATCCCAAGGGTAACTTTATCCTGTTTAGATCGCCCAATCAGATGGTGAGAATCATTTGACTTGACTCGCTAACATGACTCATTTAATTGAGGTGACACATTTTGATTGGATAGGGTAACTTTTACCCCAAAATTATTGAGGGTACTGGAGAAGTCATCTATTTATTTTTAATTTTAAGTTCATAAAATTAAGTTTTAATCATGGTTTGATTATTAAATTTTTCAATTTTTAAGAATTATGACAAGTGCTTATAAGGTATAAACGTTTGTGTAGGGATGCATTCAAACACTTCTAATCAGTTATCTGATTGAAATGAGTCTTGAACAACTCTAATGAGATATTGGGCTCAAATTCTCACAATTAAAAAAAATATTATGTTCTCAAAAGTACAAAATTTGGAAATCTAGAAACGCTGAATGTTTGAGTCAAGATAAAATGCCGCTTGATTCTATTATACTGTATGTATATAAATTGTTGGAAGCTATACACCACGCCCTATTCAAGGGTTGTTACTCCAAACAGAAATGAGAGGTTTCCACCGAATGCTATGAATATTGATGGTAGCTCGATGGGTAATTCGAGAAGGGCGGGTTACAAGTGGTGTTCTTAGATACAATATGGGTGCTTGGGTGAAGGGTTTTTTTTGGCACAACAAATAACTTACACATGGAGTTCCTAGCTATTCTATATGACCTTTGTGTGGCTTGGGATCATGGCACTAGAAGGGTGGAATGCCGCTAGGAGTCAACAGAGGTTTTAGCTCTTTTGAGGAAAACTGCCTCTGCATTTCACAAGTATGCTAATGTTATTTGACCCAATCAGCAACTAAACATGTAGTGGGAGACGTACACAATACTATCCTCAAGAATTATTTCGGAATGATCGAAAATCCTTCAGGATATAACATATTCTTCTTGGCTAGAGACAAGGCTATCAAGAACTGCAAGAGATATTAAGGCAATAAAAAGAAATGGAGAAAGAAATGAAATAATGGTGCCTTTTCTAAATGTGCAAAAGTGAGTATATATAATGTGCAAGACATGTGGTTTTTAAAAAAGAAGTTGCTGTGACAATGCAATTTGTGCTAGAATTTGTTTTCAAAATCTCAACAAATTTCCAACGTGTATAACAACTTGCAGGTGGAAACAGTCAATGTTTGTCCAAATCTGAAATGTTTAAAAGTGATTAAACAATTTCAAATAAATTCAACAAAAATTCTTTTGAAATATTATAATTTACACAACACATCCACAGTCTTTGGGAAGGAAATGGTTGCACTGATCTTTTGGCCAAGCATGGTGCTAACAGCAAGGATCAGTTGACTGTTTTTACTTCTCCTCCTACGGGTCTAGAGCCTCTTCTCATGGCTGATGCCATTCACACAATTTTTAATAGAAGCTACTTGTTGCTTGTTTTGTTTTTTCTTTTCCTATGTACCAAAAAAATAAATAGAAAACACAACTAATCAACGAGTTAGGATCCTCTCCTAGTCAACAATGCAAGTCCAATCACTACGGGCATGTTTGATTTATCGTTGCAAACGTACGTTTGGATTCAAAAGTACGTTTGCCCCAAAGGAATTCTATAGATACTTTGACCCAAATGCACGTTTGAAATTTCCCAACGGTAAACCAATGCACTATAACATTATTGAGATTTAGTAACATTTGAAAAATGTTACTAAATTATCAAAAAATGTTAGGCTAAAATACCTTTATAGTCCCTTAACTTATTTTTTTAGTTTCAATTTGATCTCTTAACTTGTCTCTGTTAACATAAGTTAGTCCTCTCTGTCAATGACATAAGCAAAAGTGACGTGAGTGTCATACATGTTAACAATTTAAAGGACCAATTTGAAATTCATTTAAAATTTAAGGCACCATTTTGAAATTCATTTACAAGTTAAGAAACCAATTTGAAACTTGTTGACAATTTAAAGGACCAATTTGAAACTCATTTGCTTATATCATTGACGGAGATGACTAACTTGTGTTAACAGAGACAAGTTAAGGGACCAAATTGAAACTTTTAAAAGTTAAGGGACCAAGTTGAAACTAAACAATAGGTTAAGGGACCAAAAAGGTATTTTAGACAAAATAGTAACATTGCATTAGTAACATTTTGACAAGTGTTATATATAGGCTATGTTACTAAAAGATTTTAACAACATTTTAACATATCATTAGCAACATTTAAAAAATGTTACTAATTTACCCTTTTTATAACATTTTACAAATGTTACTATAAGTTACCTTTTTTTAACATTTTAAAAATTTTACTAATTATTTTTTTGTGACATTCAAAAAAATGTTACCAATTACTTTTTTGGTACTATTTTTAACATTTTAACAAATGATACTAATTATCTTTTGGTACTATTTTTAGAATGTTGTTATTTACTTTATATCTTTACTTCAAATGTGAGCAACGGTGTAGAATTAGTAGCAGAAGTAGAATCTAGCATAATCAACTCTAGAGGGCAAGAGAAGTCAAAAAATTGTTCTTCAATAAATAATTTTATACAAATGCTTGTGTCACAAACTATCAATGAGCAAGAACCTGTTTTTGATAAGCAAAATAATACTAATATGAGTACAAGAAGTACTCAAATCCAAACATAGTTTAATTCCCTGTTTCTTCCAAAAACCACCAGCAAACAAGACTAGAATGTCGTCCCACACATTATCCATCAACAAAGGAATTTTGCAGAACCTGAAAATAACACCAAAAAGTACTACAAAATGGTCTCACTCATTTAAACAGCAGCAATACCTTTTGCAGAACCTGAAATCTCCCCACCCTCTTCGTGAAACAACCCATCACTGTAATGGCAAAGATACACTCAAGAGTTTGTCAAATGCTCCCAGCCAATTTCACCGCGGGTTCTTGTGTTGTTTAATCTCTTACCTAGAGGGTAGAGGGTCATTAGTTCCTGTAAAAGCAAAGATAATGGGTCATTAGTTCTTGTAAAGGCAAAGATAAAAGGTAATTATACTTTGTACCAAAGAAAGAAAAGGTAATTATACTTTGAGAATCAAAAGTTATATAAACAAGACAAGTAAACTTAACGATAGCAGAAATATGGATCAACTCAACTCATAATGACAGTAGGTCCTCATTTTGAGATATATTTTTCAGTATCAAACATAGAACTCACCAGTTGTGCACCAAGGGCCCTATTACAAAGCCCCTCAACCAGGTCCTAGGATCTCACAAAATTACTACAGAATTAATCAAGATAATAGCCAGAAAATGAAAAACTTGAGAGCTCATACCTTTTTTGCGTTGACGTCCTCGATTTTGCATGGAGGAAGGATGTCCCAATGTGTGTACATGCTTCCAGAATCTATTTCTCCATTATCAATAAGGATGCTAGAAGAGGCATCAGGCCTTAGAATAAATGTCTAGAAATGAGTCAATTTGTCTGTTTCACATTGTAGATCCTGGCCGAGGTAATGATAGTATAACATGGAGCTTCTTTGTCTGTGAGCCACACATATCTGGTCCAAACATCAAACTGCATTAAGCACGATCGATCAGTTGACTCTACTCTACATTATTGACAATTATATTAATGTAGAAGCAAGATAGATTATAGAATAGGACATAATATTTTGGTTGTGTATGAGGTGTATGGATGAACCTTAGTCATTAGTAAATTTCCTGCAGTGTGCTTAAAGGTACCAACTTTTCCTTCATACCCTTACCAATCGGACAAACACCCAATGACTCTCCCACACATCTTATGGTTGAAAAGGACTGTTCTCTGCCTTGAGATTAAAACTATGATTTCACAAGGCCCAAAATCATTATTACACGTGAAAACATATGGATGTATTGCTACATTCCAAAATTGAAATTCCTCCATGTAAAAGCCTACAAAATTTAGAAATTACGAGAAATTAAATTAAGAGGGTAATCAGATAAAATTTCAAATTCCAACAAACAAAAGAATTTATACTACAATATAATGAAAAACATACATGCACACTATCAATAAGTCTGAATATAGGCCTGAAGAAAGAACGTAACACATAGATGCACTTGAAACAGTTAGTTACTTAAAACATTCTTCCACTCGCAAGAGATTGCAATTCTTTGTACCAAGCCATCTTCCTTGAAGATAACATATTAAGGTACCTGGATCATTACAAGAACTCAAGTGGGCAGCTCTTGAGATTTGTCAATATACTAGTTTAAAGTTAAGCATATTTAGCATACTTCAGTTTTTATCTAATTGTAATTTAAACAGAAAAATCTATATAGTGTTTTCATCTTATGCTATTATATTTTGTGAGCATCACCAGTTATCACCAGAATTCTATTAAATTATGAAAATAGACAATACTTTGTTCACTTTCTCTATTATTTTTTATTGCCTTGAAAGAACCATGTTTGTAAAAGAAAACAACTTTACCAGCTCTCTCTGATTCTGGTTCCCCAACAGAGATCATTACAGGTTAAATTCCCATAGCCTGTAATATAAGTTCTGTTTGAAATGATTTCCCTTGGCGTCCCCAAATAGCTGGAAGAAAATGAAAACAAAGGTGAGTCCTGAATAGAATAATATACCAACAAAAAGAAGAAAGAAAATCAAGATGAAGCTCATACAATCATAGTAGCGGGATAAAGAAATTCAAAGAAAAAGAGAGAAATGATCTTTAGGATTGGTGTGCCAAGCACTGAACTAACTGAAGAAATTACTTATTTCAATTTTCGGAAAAACTATAAAGGATGACATTGTGAATGATGGTCGTGTGAAGCTCAACAGAATTTAAAACACCTAATCCCGGAAAGGACTTGGTTGCCAGCTTCACTTGATAAGATAAGACAACATGTTGTCTCTTCTATAGTTAGGCCAAATTATTTATTAAATAGGAAAAATAAGTAGAAGAGATAAAAGATAAATATAATTAAAAATAACAAAAGAAATGCAAACATGAATCAGCAGAACTTCTATGCATGAACATCTGAGTACACTGCCAAAATCTTTACCATGTTAGCAATATCTGAGTACACTGCCAAAGATTTTAGCCAAAAAGTGCAGAATGCATTCAAAAAGAAGGCATGCACATCCTCGAATTAATGGGCAAATGTATAACACCTTGTCAACCTTGTCTTCACAATTTATTTTGTCTCTTAGGCACCAAGACAGCAACAATAGCAGATCAACATATTATATGTCCACTTGCCTAAATTAAACTCGTTGTATTTTGTATTAATTGTTGCATAAAAGTTTGATATATGAGTATCAATTCTTCTTATTTTAAGTTTAACTTTTTTTTTCTTATTCAATTGGTATGATTGATTGTGTGAAACTTTAGTACATACTTTTAATTGTATAGAAATTTAAAAATAATAAAAGTCCTATAATGATTTTTTCTCCTCAATTCTAACCAATTGCTATACACCCTGTTATATTATAATAAAGTGTTGTTCACTTTAAAGCAATACTAGTGAAGTATATTGTATCCTCACAATGCTATCAATGGTATTATAAAGAAGCGACAAAGTTGTTCAAAGAATTTATTTGAATTCAATATTACAAAAAAAATATTCAAAGTGTTCCATCCAAAAACCGCAAAGAGGATCTCTGGTGGGAACGATCTTCAACCTCCTTCTCCGATTAATCTTTGAGCACCATCTGGTGGGTATTTGCGAAGACACTCCAATCAGTGAATGATTGATCAGAGTTCAAAGGACAAACTGAAGTTAAGTTTATCTATCTTGTACCCCATGTAATTATAGTATGAATTGGCAACTTGTTGTATCTAGTGGATATTCAATGTTGGTAGTTAGTTAGTTATGTTTGTTAGCCGAGTGTTAGTTACTGTTTTATCCATCTTGTTAGTTAGTTATTCGGGTATGGCTTGTAACCGTTTGGGAACTAACTTGTATAGGGGTAGCATAGGCTATATAAGTCTTGGCTAGGTGCTTTTGTAGGCACATGAAACAATTTACTTGTTGCTGAGTTTTTCAGAGAGATTCTTTTGAGTGATAAACATTGTGAGGTGTGTGATTCGGTTGAGCCATTACTCAACCAAATTCTTGTATCTCTGTGTGTTTTGTGTGATCAATAAGAACGGCTATCTCAGTGAGGACGTAGGAGATCAATTGCTCCGAACCTCGATAATTCTTGTGTTCTATTTTTCTACTGCAACCAGTTTTCTGCAACTGGTTTTTCTTCTGCATCAAGTCACTGCTCTTGCAGTGATGTTCTTACCAAGTTTCTTGTCCTGTTTCCGCATAACACAACTGAATTCCCTCCTGATAAGCCGTTACAGAATCAAGCATTAATGGGCTATTATGATAAGATAATCTGTTAGTCAATAGGCCATAAGTGAGAGCTGAGATCAAACTCGTCTTGGTTCCTTAAGCTCGGTCATGATAATCGACTTTATATCCCTGGACGGTACACAAAGCAATTTTTCCAGCGGTATTATAAAGAAGCGACAAAGTTGTTCAATGATTTACTCAAATTCAAGACAATCAGAAAAATAATAGCACCAATTCCACCATAGATAGTATGGGAAATTGGCCTAAGAGGGAGGGGGAAAAAGCTACTGCAAATCTGAATAATTATTTTTTGCTAAATCATTTATTCTTCAGTACTTGCAAAATAAAAAAATATTAAGAATTATTTAAAACAAAGACAATTTCAAATGTGTCGCCATGAAATAGGCAAGCATTTTGCAGGAAAAAAAAAAAAGATTAAGAATAGACCTACATGTCTAATATGACCAACACTAGAAAAGTTATATAATTTCTATTATTGTAAACAATGCATCTTCAAACTCCAAAACAAAACAGAACCCGTAGAGCATGCATCTTTACCATTTCTATTGCAGAGTTATAAAGCATGGGCAACAGGAACACAAAGTAGATAATGGATTGTTAGGACTACTACAAACAGATGCAATAAATTCAATCAAAAAAATTCACCAAAAATAGAATCCATCAAATAATATAGAATTTCGGTACAGGTAAAACACATCTATACCTAAATTATTCTAATTGCATAGGAAGGAGCACAAGCAAATCAATGAGATGCCATACTGATGTGTTAGCATATAGATACCAAATCTGAAACAATGAAAATAAAGACCAGCAAAGCCAAAGCAAAATTTATTTCATTATTTTAATATATGGCAGCTGTAACTCAGTGTTTGTAAGTGTATAAGTTAGCAACTTAGGAAGCTGTAACGCTTGCACAATCCAGAGTAATTAGTGTCACACATTAGAGACATAGGATTAGATGCACTAAATCAACGCTTATCTCAGTAATGTTCACAAGTCACAATATAAAACCAACAATTACACCCTTGTCAAGAAGTACATATCCTTCAAGATATTGGTAGAGAGATTGAAGAGAGGCTTCCCACTCAATAGAAAATCATATTGTAAACACCACAATCCAAGTTCTGATAAATCACTCAGGGGATATATGCACAATGAGTGAGTGTCTTGCTACGAAATCCATACATAGGGTTGCAAGGAATATTTTTCAATAATGGAAACTATTGAAACCAACAAAACAGCAATGATTAGAACAAGATCAATTGGGATGTTAAATGCAACATCAAAACTTACTACCAATTCTACTGCACACTCTGTAACATGTTGGCACCAACATTGAAGTGACACAGAAAAACGGATGTTCAAGAGTAATCCGATCTTAAAATGGATTATTGAACCAATGAGCAATGCACATCAAGAACCTTGCAAGCAGCACCTCTTCTAACAACATGAGCTATCAGTGGAACGTGGGGACTCACACTAGCTACATTATCTAATATGTGGAACAACACTCAATCACATCTAATCAATTTCAAATTCATGACACTTCTAGGCTTCATTTTTCTAGTTATTCAGTTCATGATCAATCGTCACAACCACAAACAAAAATCAACACATTCTACACAAGCAAAATTCAAAAGAGTAGATCATCCTATTTCCTGAGAACCTATATCAAACCTGAACTGTGATCAAATCCTAAAAAATCATTAAATAACTTTTAAATAATATTTTAAAAAATTTACCAAGAAATAATAATAAAAATAAAAAAATTGCTCAGTTCATGGATGAGGAACGTTCTCAAACTTGAAACCAGAAAAATAATATGCTAAACCAACCCCTATGAAAGAATGACATCAACCTCATAAACATACAAAGAAAATGCTATCTCTAAATAAAGTTGAGGCAAAAATTTAAACAAATGAAACCTTAACATTGAGATATTCCCCCAAAATGATTCAATTGGGAAAGCGATAGGGAAAAAAAACAAAAGGGAAGGATTCATACTGTAGCCAAACATTCCAGTTTGACGAGGAACGTGAAAGATTGACGAGGGCAAATCAGTAAATTGTTATTTGTATTGGGTCACCGTAAAATACAAGTAGGGGAGGGTTCCGTAAAAAAATCCTTAAAATTCCCAAACACCGGGAATGCATCATTAGTAAATAGCAATTTTATCTTTAAAATTATATGATAATATCAATTTAGTTTCATACATTATCAATATTTTAAAATGATCTTTGGAATTGTAAAATTTAATAAATATATCTTTGATATTATTCATTTAGTTTCAAATGTATCCCTGATATTATCAACTTAATATCATTATAGTTCATATAAATATCAACGGAAAGATGAATCTAATTAACTTTCTGAAATTTCAGAGATTATTTTAAAATATTAATAATATAAGGGATTATTTTGATAGGATCTTATAATTTGTGGGACGAAATTAAGAATTTGATCAATGGGTTGTTTACTCATGGCCACTACCAATAAACGAGAACGGAAGAGTGAGTTATTTTTACGAGTAAACGAAAAATGGCTCAAGCAGAGAAGAAGCTTTCTTTATTAATAGAACCCTAAATTCCTTCTTACCAAAATCACATTTTCACCAGCAAGCAAGCTCGTCCACTTCTGCAGCAATCCATTGGTAAGCATAATTCCACACAACCCTAACTCCATTCATACACTCTCAGTTTCTTTGAAAAGTCTCATGCTACAAGTTTTCAGTAAATTTAACAAAATAATAACAAAATCTTACCCTTAATGATATTTTCAGTAAGATAAGAAAGGGTTTCATTATGTTTTAATAAAATAATTAACTAAGAAATTGGATATGTGGGAAAAGGGGTCAGAGAGAGTGAAGAAATAAATAGGGGGTTTGCTTTCTAATTCATGATAACATTTGCTCTTTACATCACTTTTTATTCTTCTCCTGTCTATGATTTCTGGAATGGAAAATATATATTTATATCTGTTGTGTGCAAAGGGTTAACAAATCATTCTGGCATGGGAGTTTTAACATGTTTCTAGTTAGCAGTTACATTTTTCAGGGAACACATAATATGGACAGAATATCTTATCTGCCACAATCCATCCTTCATGACATTTTGTCAAGGCTGCCTTATAAAGATGTTGTTAGGACTAGTGTTTTGTCCAAGGTATGGCATGATACACGGTCTACTTTTCCCTTCTTGGTTTTTGATGAATCCAGATATGCAATGACCAAGATACCTAATGATGCAGACAATCAATTGAAAATGACAACGTTATTGTCGGACAAATACAAATTTTGTAATTGGATGTCTTGCGCATTGTTAAGTTTCCTTGGGAAAGGGTTGACTATAAGACAATTTGTGCTTGTTTTTAAGTCCTTCACTCCTCCAGATCTGTTGTTAGTTGTTAATGATTGGTTGAAGTTTTTATGTGATTCAAGTGTTGAGGTGCTACAACTTGAGAGTTCAACATCCTCTTACTCATTAAATAAATTCGCTTGCTTGCCTCCATGTGTCGCCGAGGCCAAATCACTGATCCAACTAGAGTTGTCTTGGGATTTCAGAGTTGATCAAGCATTCTTGAATCATCCTATTAAGTTTTCCTCTTTGCAAGTGCTATCCTTGAGCCATGTCTATATGGGAGATGAACAAGTAGTTCAAAATCTCATTTCTAGTTGTCCTTTGATTGAAAAATTGAAATTGGTTCGCTGTTATGGGCTAAAATCTGTAAGTATACATGGCCTACCTAAGCTCAAGGTAGTCTGCATTGTAGGAATAAAGAAGGTTGATGTTGATGCACCAAGTCTTGAATATCTTTGGTACGATGCTTCAGGTTTTAAGTCCGTCATCCCTTGTAAGATCAACATGGATAAGTGCTCAAATTTACGGGTGTTATGGTTGCTACATATGAGTTCCATTATTATCACTGACCAATGGTTTTTGGAACTTTTTCAAAAATTTCCTCTCCTTGAGAAGTTGATATTGGAGGTTTCTATATGTCTGATATAATAAATATTTCAAGTATTCAGTTAAAAGTCTTGGATTTAGGTTATTGCTACGAATTAGAGGAGATTGAGATTGATGCTCCAAATTTATACGAGTGTATATATCGTGGTGATGGTTCCATGCCCCCTTCCATATCTATTCTTAATAGCTCAAGTCAGTTGGTTTTAGATGTTGATTTCTTTGTTGATCGTCTTCTGGAATTGGAACATTTATGGCATTTTCTCGATCAAATAGAACCCAAGAACATTCCAGTTTCCCTATTCCTTGGTTTTGGTCATGATTCAAGGGTAAGCTCACCGTAGCAAGGTTGTGTTTTATTTGGTTTGCATGTTTAATCTTTTACAAAACATGTGTTGGTAATGAATATTTTTATTCTATAGGTTGAGTTTGACCCATTTCAAATGCAAGACTACTCAATTTGTCCACCGAGAATCAAATACATGAGCCTATATGCAAATTCAGACATAGAAGAGTGGAACTTGCTTCTTGTCACCAGCTTATTCTGGAGTTGTCGTCCTTCTATTGTCTCTTTCTATTTTGATTGCAGCAAGACATTAGTGAAGGTTTGTCATTGTTTTTTCTTTTAAGATCTTCTTTTCTTGTTTCAATAATGCATAATAATGCTTTCAACATAGAGGATTGTTTTAATGTTTTGTTTGATTGAGGTACAATGGCTTTTCTTAAATAGGCATTGGCCGTAGTTTCTAACTATGTCAATTGTCTAAAACAACAGATCTTTTGTGAAAAGCTAATACGTCGAAAAGAGGATGACTGCTGTTGCAGTTCTAGTCTAATCAAATGTTGGTGGCATTTCTTGAAGGATGTGAAAGTTTCAAGTTCTTTCAGGAATCATAATATTCCTGATGATTTGAAGACCCTATTAGAACCATTTCTAACTCTTTCATTAGAGGAAGAGGAGGAGATTAGCCGTTTTAAGGAGGGGCATATTAAGTTTTGGTTAGAGTGGCAAAAGCAATCTTAAGAGTAAGACTAGATGATTAAATATTTCTGCAGTTTTTTCTTTTTTGTTCGGTGAAGTTATGAAACATTGTGACATTGTACATTTGTACTTCTTTTATTTGTTTCTTGTTAGCATTTATTATTGTTATATTCATTAACATTCCGCTGGCTGCCTCACCATTGCAACTGATGAGACTCTGCCGGCTCCAAAAGAAATCAAGGATAAACAGCAACCCATATATACAATTCTATGCACGTAACCTTTATAGTTCCAGAGCTAGTGGAACTTCGAGATTTCATGTTTGTAGATCGCTCTTATTTTATTAGCTTAAGCTCACAAGCTACTTGAGTTTAATGAGCTAATATTGAGTATAGACTTTCAGGTAAGCAATACTCGAAGAGAATTCAATTCAGAAGTTGATTAGAGATTTAGTCAAATGTGTGGTAAGAGTAGAAATCTAAAACTTTCACCATGTAACTTGTAAAATATTATATATTTACAAAGCTTATAAAATATTTCTAGTAAATATATATAGTTACCTTTATTAAATATCTTGGATATTTATAAGGAGTATCTTAAAAGTTCCTTTAGAACTTAGTTGTTCTATTCAAGGATCTATATTGCCTAGAACCTTAGGTTCGAATTTGTAACTCGGTAATTTTTTTTCATATATTAATTAAAAAATGCAATGAAATAAATATTAATATATATTAAGCCAAAATATTGTTGATGTTTGTTTTTGCTGAAAAAGGAAGAAATATTATTTAAGAAACTAAACGATGGGTTAAAAACCCATTACAATCATTGTTTACAAAGATACTAAACAAAGGATTAACATAATCAACTAACAATAATATTGTTGATGTTATTATTATTGTTATTCCTAAAAAGAAATAATATATTGTTTGGGTCATTTGGGATTGGACCAAAGTTAGCTTCTCCAAACCAATTTCACGAGCATCTTCTCTTTGTGGAGTAAAACAATAATTTTGTTCTTGAAATTGTCACAATATGTCACATTAGACCATAAGTTTATGAAAAAGAAATATTAGCCTCCAACTTTGGAATTTGCCAGTCATTTTGGTGGCTAACGTTAGTGCGTCAAAATTAATAGTGTCCACGTGACACGTCATGTGTCAACTTGGCGCCTACGTGACAAACTATGCTTGAAACAACGTCGTTTGACTTTTTTAAAAATGTTAAAGTAATAATTTGATCCATATATATTACATGAATTATTCGTTTGGTTCATATACGTAAAAAATTATTAAAAGGGTCTTCATATTGCAGCCTTTACTTATTTGGTCCCTCCTGCTAGGCGACGTTACCCTGCTTTCTTAACAGTCATTAACTAACTTCTACATATAAGGACTAAATGATAAATCCGTGATACGTATAGGGACCCAATAAAAAAAGTGATTTTCATGTAAGTTAATTTAAGAGATTATTTTTTAGAGATTTATAAATAAAGCAGAACTTAATTTGTGTTTGTTTAACAACATAAAAATCATTTTTTACAAGAAAAATAATATTTAACTTGTTTGGATAGAACCATATGGAAGTGTTTTTTTTGTTACAAATTTATAATAAAGATCGTAAAAATGTCATTTTCAAGGTGAAGTACATGGACGCAGGTTGTAATATCTAAAATTTTATAAGATTAGTTTGGTCCTCAAAATGGTTCCTTTTTTTACGAACATTCTCACCTATATAAAATCATATTTTAATCAGAAGCTACTCACAATAGCTTTAGATTTTTTTTCACATTAATAATTTTTTTCTTCATAGTTTCATTATTTCAAAAAACTTAAACAAACACAGTTTAAAGTGACCATTGGTGCATTTTATGTGTGACATTATTCTTGAAAGTAAGTTTTTACACAAAAAGCTGAGTTCTCCATAAATTTATAGGCTTTAACGTGGGTGTGGTTGTTTGTCTGATGCTTAGATTTGTAAAGTTAAGATCATGATATATCCTATAGTGGGTGTTAGGTAGTATTAGTTCAGTTTTTTTTTTTTTCTTTTTATTTTGTGCAAAACAGAGAAACCATTGGCCGATGAACTACTTCATTATTTAATTGTTGTGAAGGTTAATATCTAGCTTGGGGTGTTTTTGAAAGAGCGGGCTTTTATATATACTCATAAAGTAACAACTTGTGATATGCAATAGTGATACTATCTTTCTATGATCAAACAAAAGCTAGGTTTTCAAATGTTTTGCAAATTAGAGTCATTGACCGATGACTGAAGTAGTAGACCATAGTTCTCTGAAGTCTGAATGAATTGACTTTCATAGTTTTGTCATTCACATTAAACAAAATAAACAATGGTGTCCTACTTCCATGCATCTAAGAGTTACATACTGTCTTAGCATGGATTGGCATTATTCTTATACCTATGTGGTAGTTATATTCTTATTATATTCATCAGGCCAGACTTCAAACGGCTTGATTATAGTGGATTTGTTACTGCAATTCTAGAGAGGGATGATGAGATCATCGATCAGGTAAATCTCTAATTAAATCTTAGATTTGGTTTAGAATGCTTTCATGTAGTTTATAAGCTATCAATAATTAGTATGTGTACAGAGTGAAGACTAGACATGGAATTCAATATTTTATGAGGGTAAAACAATGATTATTTATTTTCCTTCAGTATTTGACTCCAAATGGTTGGTTTAATGTCATTAGTCATTGGTACTCACTTACCATCATTTTTTAAAAAAGCTAAGAGTAAAGACCCAAATTGGTCCTCGACAAAAACCCACGGTGACATTTTGGTCCCTAAGAAATGGAAAATAATAATTTGATCCTCAAGAATGTAAAATGCGGGTCAACATAGTCCCTGACAAGGACTAAAATGTCCCTACAAATTACCCTGAAAAGGACCAATTTGACCCGCATTTTATATTCTTGAGGACCAAATTGGTATTTTCCATTTCTCAGGGACCAAAATATCACCGTGGGTTTTTGTAGAGGACCAATTTAGGCATTTACTCAAAAGATAATGGTTTTATAGGTTAATTCTCACTAAGATGTATTTAATACGATCTTTATATGACTGTAAATGAATTTACCATCATCAAATGTTGGACTGTTAAGAATGGAATCTACTATTGACAAAAATCTTCAGTTTGTTGTATTCGGGACTCTATTATCACAAAACCTTCATAATGTGAGGCCAACATCCTGTTGGTAGGATAGCACCCAGTTTACTGCTATGAAATATTCCTTTTGTGAAATTATCTGTAGTTTTCGGGAGCCACTTTTTTTGAGTCTAATGCTTCTAAGGAGCTAAATGGAGTGACATGTTCAAGCTTGGCCCCCAAAATATACGCTTTTTGTTCAAATATCATGTTTTTATTTATTGTGAATTTAATTCCTGTAGAAACCAAAAATATGGAAATATGTTTTCTGTATATTCAATTGTATGTCAATGTACAATGAGATGCTCCTATTTATAGGGCAGGATAGGAGACAAGAGAATAAAAATAAAATCATATACAATAACTACACATAAAAGCCTAATCAATTACAATATCAATAACAAATCAAGCCTAATCAATAACAAATCAATCACAATATCGTAACATCCCCCCTCAAACTCAAGTGGGTTCAACGGTAACCAACTTGAGTTTGGACAATAAAGTGTGAAAGCGACTGGGAGAATGAGGTTTGGTGAACAAATCAGCCAGCTGATCAAGAGTGCCAATGGAGACAAGATGAAGATCACCACGTAGAAGATGTTGACGAATGAAGTGACAATCAATCTCAATGTGCTTGGTGCGCTCATGGAAAACATCATTGTGGGCAATTTGGATGGCACTACGGTTGTCACAGTAAAGATCAGTGGAGGAAGACTGAGGTATCTCTAAATCAGCAAGAAGCCAACGGAGCCACAATATTTCAGAAGTAGTATCAGCAAGTGCATGATATTCGGCTTTAGTGCTAGAGCGAGCTGTCAGAGTTTGCTTCTTGCTTCGCCAAGAGATAAGAGAATCCCCGAGAAAAATACAAAAACCAGTGGTGGAGCGACGATCAGTGGGATCACCGGCCCAATCAGCATCAGAGTAGGCTCGAAGAGTCAAAGGAGATGCAACAGAGTAATGAAGACCATAAAACAAAGTACCCTTGATATATCGAATAATGCGGAGGACAAAAGCATAATGGGTAGTACGAGGGGCAGCCATGAACTGACTAACCAGATGAACAACATAGGAGATATCTGGTCGGGTAACTGCAAGATAAATCAAACTGCCTACTAGCTGACAATAGAGAGTGGCATCATCTAGCAAGGTGCCATCCTGAGGAGTAAATCGAACATTGGGTTCAAGAGGAATGTGTTCAATTTTACTTTCAGTGAGGCCTGCTCGAGAGACAAGATCGGAAGCATACTTAGCCTGTGAGAGAAATAAGCCATCACTAGAAGATAAAACTTCAAGCCCTAGAAAATAACTTAGAGGTCCAAGATCCTTCATCTCAAAATATTGACTCAAGAACTGCTTAAGTTCAAGAATGCCGACAGAATCATTTCCAGTAATAATCATATCATCAACATAAAGAAGCAAGACAACAGTACCAGTATCTGTCTTACGAGTAAAAAGAGCAGAGTCATGACCACTAGAAGAGAAACCCAACTTACTGATAGTGCTGTGAAATTTAGCAAACCAAGCCTGAGGTGCTTGTTTGAGACCATAAAGAGCCTTACGAAGAAGACAAACCTTGTTGGTCGGACAAGTGTACCCCGGAGGAGGACGCATATAGACCTCTTCTTCGAGCTCACCTTCAAGGAAGGCATTTTTGACATCCATTTGTGTAAGTGGCCATTGGCGAGCGGCTGCAATGGCAAGAAGAGTTCGAACAGAAGTGATGCGAGCAGCAGGGGCAAAAGTTTTTTCATAGTCAATTCCATATTCTTGAGTGAACCCTTTTGCTACCAGACGAGCTTTGTACCGCTCAATAAAACCATCAAAAAGAGTCTTGATTTTATATACCCACTTGAATCCTACAAGAGGCTTGCCAAAAGGAGGATCAACAAGGTCCCAAGTATGAGTTTTCTCTAATGCCTGTAATTCGTCATGCATAGCTTGCTGCCAATGAGGATCGCTAGATGCTTCCTTATAGGACCGTGGTTCATGAAGGTGAAGCATAGTTGAAAAACAATGGTAATCACGAAGATAGGTAGGTGGAGTTCTTACCCTATGAGGACGCTCAACGGTGGGAGGTGCAGGATCAGCGACTAGAACAACATCATCAGAAACAGAGGAAACATCGGAAGAGGCTGGGAGCTCACTAGAAGAACCTGCATCTGTGTCACTAGGAAAGTAATCAACATCGGGGCTAGTAAAGAGAGGAGTGGAAGTGCCTGGAATTGAATTAAACTTTGACAAGGAAGAGAATATTATATGTTCCCAGAAGACAACATGACGGGAGATAAGCATGGCACAGACAGAGTCAAGAATGTGACAATGTTTTCTCTCAGCGCGACCATTCTGTTGAGAGGTATATGGACATGAGAATTCCGACAAGGTACCCTGCTCACCAAGAAAAGATAACAATTTAGAATCACGATATTCCATGGCATTATCTCGGCGAAAAACCTTAATGACTTTAGAAAACTGTGTTCGAATCATATTAGCAAAGTTAACGTAAATTTGTGTAAGTTCATGACGATTTTTCATCATGTATAGCCAAGTAAAACGAGAGTAATCATCAATAAACAACACAAAATACCGAGATCCTCCCATAGTAGGTGTGGGAGCAGGGCCCCAAATATCAGAATGTACAAGATCAAATGGTGCAGCTGAAATAGAAGAACTATTATTAAATGGTAAAGCTGGTTGTTTAGCAGTTTGACAAGCAGTGCAATTAAGAGACTCAATTGAAACGGATCCTAAAAGACCCTGAGACACAAGAGGACGCAATTTACCAAGAGAACTATAAGCAAGACGTTGATGCCAAAGCTCAAAGGGAGAGGTGGTGGAAGCGGCACAAATGTTGGACACGGGAGGAACATGCAGGTTAGTGAGCTCAAATAGCCTTCCGATCTTACGTCCAGTCCCTATGAGTTGTCCCGTTCGCGGGTCCTGCACACGACAACCAGAGGAAGAAAAGCTGACTTCATAACCAAGATCACATAATTGACCAATCGATATAAGGTTAAAATTAAGCTTAGGAATGAGATATGTGTTAGGCTAGGTAAACTGAGATTAGACAAGCAAATAGAACCCTTATGACTTACAGACATAAGAGATCCATCAGCAATGTGTATGGAACGAGCAATATCATTTTCAGATAAGGACGAAAAAAGATGAGATGCAGAAGTCATGTGATTATAACAGGCAAAGTCTAAATACCATTTAGTGTTACCTGATGTGGTGGAAAAGGCTGCAGGAGTATTACTATTACCATTACCAAAGGAAGGAAAAAGTCTCTTAAGAAAAGATGCAAGATCATTGATGCAGAACGCAGGCGGTGTCTAGGAAGGAGAACCCGTAGGTTCATTGGCAGCAGTAGCTAATACAGGCCTAGAGGAACTGGGACGAGGTTGATTCCTGTTCTGGTAAGATCATGGAGGACGAGTGGGACAATTCTGAATCAAGTGTCCTGATTTCTTGCAGTATCGACAACAATTTGTAGCAATATGACCCTTTTTCATGCAATTGTAACATTTAATAGTAGGACAATCAGAGAAGGAATGCCCGAACTTATAGCAATGAAGACAAAATCTTTCCATTATGGCAGAATAAAATCAAATAATAGCACTATTGGAGCAGAATTGACGAAAACTGAATTCAAAAATAGAAAGATCTCACCGAAATACTTAAGGAAGGGATAATAAGGATAGTCAACACGCAGTCAACAGAGTCAGAGACGCTGGTCAACGGATCAAAGTACTGGTCAACACACGGATCTGGAGCGGGAAAATGGGTCAGATGCACAGGCGCGTGTAACACACCCGCGTACGTTTAGGCGGCGCGTGGCGGCGCGTCAACTATTGAATGGTGGTGAAATTTCACTGACAGGTAGATCGGAGGATAGCGGTTGTAGCGGTATGGACGGTGAGATGAGTTGCTCACCAAAGTATGCAGAACTGGAGGATGCCGACGGTGAGAACTTTGGAACCAACAGTGGAGAAAACAGAACAGAGAAGGGGAATACCACAAGAAAAAAAACTAAGGAATCGTAAGCCTAAGCTCTTGATACCATGTAGAAACCAAGAATATGGAAATATGTTTTTTGTATATTCAATTGTGTGTCAATGTACAATGAGATGCTTCTATTTATAGGGCAGGATAGGCGATAAGAGAATAAAAATAAAATCCTATACAATAACTACACATAAAACCCTAATCAATTACAATATCAATAACAAATCAAGCCTAATCAATAACAAATCAATCACAATATCGTAACAATTCCAACCTATATTTTTAATAAACATTGACTTACGTTTAAGTTTTGTGAATTTATTGATTTGTATAATGTGACTTGTGCATTTTTTGTTATTGCTATATGATTTTTCCTTAAAAAATTAATTAGATGCTCATTTCGTTTAGAAAAACATGGAACCATTCATTTCTTGAATCTGGATGACTTTGTCAAGATAGTTTCTTTGGTTTTGATTATTGTCAAGATAGATCAACAGGTTCAGAAGATGGATCAGAGCAAAAATATGTTTGCACTGTTTTAGTACAACGAAATAGATTTATTTTTTTGTTTAGCATTTCAAAGTTGAGGTACTACTTATTTTCGGTGCTTAGGTTGCTCACAATGCTTCACTCTGGGTTTTGTCTTTTCAAGATTAATTCAGGAGTACATATTTCTCTACATTTGATTGTACATTTCGAGAACATGGGCTACTACTGGTGGGAAAAGGACATGCTGTATAAAGGGAGTGAAGAAAGGGCTAATGTATAATTAAATATTGTTGCATTCTCCTCTTATCTAAGTCATTATTCAAGTTCTATTGTCTTTGAGTTGTTCTTTCATTAGTGTATTGGGAGGATCCAATCTATGCATACAAAGTTTATCTATATATATGCTTTATATCATGTATAGATTATGGGAGAAAGAAGCTAATTGCCATATTCTTAAAGTATGCTTTTCCAACCTTTATGGTAGTGTTCCCTGGTCACACGGTCACACATACTGGTGCATGTATGCAGAGTCGCACACTGAGCATAGATATTTGTCTGCAAAGATTTTTTGTTCAGGTGGTCTTAAATGATGGTCTTGGTTACAAATCTCAGATAGCAAATTATGTCATGTTCGGTTAAAAATTCCCACGACAGTGATTCCAATGTGTGTCACAACGTAAAAGTAAAACGAAGAAATTATGAACTTTATCAATTGTTATCCTTTTGAGGTATATATATATCATGAAAAAATAAAGCCAAATTTTTTACAATACTTATTTATAATCAAATATCAGTAAAATTATTACTTTTTCCATCTATCTATTTCTGCGTAGTTACTACAAGAATAATTATTTTTAACTCCTTTAATATGTTATTTTTTAGATTTAAATATTAATACTTTTATAAAATAGTGACATATTCCTTATCACATATAATTCACCCGTACATCGCACCAGTTCAAGATCTTGTTACATATATAAAAGTAAAGTAGTCTAGGGTTAGCTAGGATTAATTTTGTAGATTGTCTTAGTAGCAATTTGGTAAATTCAATAATAATTATTATTAATATTTTTAAAAAATCTTAAAGTAGATAAATAAAATCAATATAAAAGTAAGATATCTTTATATATAAAAATAAGATAGTCTAGGGTTAACTAGGGATAATTTTGTAGACTGTCTTAGAGGCAATTTGGAAAATTCAATAATTATTATTATTATTAATATTTTTTTAAAAAAATTTGTGACTAATTTAAAATTCTTAAAGTAAGTAAATAAAATCAATATAAAAAGTAAGATATCTTTATATATACAAGTAAGGTAACTTAGGATTAACTATGGATGCCTTTATACATATGTCTTAGGAAAAACTTGATAATTTTAATAATAATTCGACAATTTCAGAAATAATTATTATTAATCATTTCACTAACACATATATCATAGTCTTGAAGAGAGCGTAAAAGGAGTTTTTATGAACAAATACCATGATGCGATGAAGCCTACGGGAGCACCTGGAAGGATCTATACCATATAACATAACGATAACGATACTATAACATTTCACTAATTTATCAAGTACATAACACATGTTTACGTAGTAATACATATTTGCAAAAAAAAAAAAAAAAAAAAAAATCACATTACTTCATTAATTGATATGACAATCAGATTCATCCAAACAAAGTTTCCAAAGGTGCAAGAGTGCAAAATAATCCTTTCTAGGCAAAGTCCAACAAGCATCACTTAACCTCATTACCCCTCACCATAGTTACATCAATATAATTCATAGCCAAACATTATTATGATGCCTACATTTATCAATCCATTTTCCTCATACTAATACGCTTCATTAACATGTGGCTATCACATCCTCATTTCTATTACTCAAGTTTGTTCTTGTTAATTAGACATTGGGGTTACATTGCTGACATTAGTATTTAAGGCAATAAGCACTGTCATTTAACAAAGTGATTTTAGACTCTCAGAGAGAAAAGACCGTAAAAAAATATGAAGTTATATACTTGCATTAAAAAAAAAAAATTGGCATAGCTATTCCCCTGCTTAAATTAATCAGCGTAATTGAAATCAATTCTATGAAAGCAATGGCCAGAAATTTGGTCTATTTCATTTTATTCATAACATGTAATGATAGTCACATAACACATATATACTCTGCACACATCTACAGTTTACTTTCACATATATGAGCCGAAGTAATCATAAGTTTTTCAATCAATACTATAAACTCAAACTTATAATCAATGAATCGAAGTTAGTAATTTAGTTGCTAATAATCTGATTTACAATTAAAGCAAATCAGCTTTAATAGAAAGTAGAAAAAAAAACTAACAAAGGTCGGCCCAGTTCGTCAGAAAACAGCTCATATCCTACGAGGACGTAAGTTCGAATCCCGCTGCCGATGTGAGGACCTCATCAGCGGGTAATCTGTAAATATCTCTGTAAGCGCTCTTTGAGCAGTAAAGCTTGTCTTGTTCCTGGTAAGTCCTCGGGACCCAACTTGCCTAAACTTTCTAATAAAAAAAATTGGCTAAATTATTCTTTCGGTCCCTCATTTGTTTTAATTTATTCAAGTTGGTCCATCTATTTTAAAAATGTTCAAGTTGGTCATTCATTTGTTTTAATTTATTCAACTTAACGGTGAAACTTAGCAGAAAGAACCAAATTGCTTAACGTTTGATAAATAAGAGACCAACTTAAACATTTTTAACATAGAAAGGACGAAATTGAATAAATTAAAACAAATAATGTACCCAAAGAGTGATTTAGCCTAATATGAAAATAAAGTCAAATCCCCTGAAAATATATTTTCTTTGTGTAAGAGAAGAATCTGGATAAGACAGAGAAGAAGAAATACTTACATCTTAAAAAAAAAAAGGGGTAGCAAATAAATCACTAACAAAAAGATTTAGACATATATTTATAGGCTAAAATATATTTTTCGTCATTTATCTTATTTTCAAAATTCGATTTGATCTTTTGTTTTTAAAAAGATCTGTTTTAGTCCTTTATCTTATAACGTTATACTATTTCGATCCTTTCCGTTAGATTTACACTAACGGTCTTAGTAAACCACCATTAGTCAGCGGAAACCACCTTCCGTTTTCTGATTCTGGGTTTCCTCACTGAACTCCGGATATTAGAGATAGAAAACGAATCACTTCTTCTTTTCTCTTTCCCTTCTTCCTTCCTTTTCCTCTTCCGTTTTTCCTCCTTCCTCTTCCTATTTCGCTTTCTTCCTTTCTTCTCATGCTTATCCCTTTAACTCTCTCTTCTTCTTTTTTTTTTATTTTATCGCTCTAGCTTTAACCTTCACTGGTTGGCTATTCTCATTATGAACCCTTCTTTCAAATTCACTCATGGGTTCTGCAAAAAGGTTGATTAAAAAGCATGAATTGGTGAGGATCATAGTTCAGTGCCTATATTCATTAGGGTTCTGTAAATCTACATCTTGTTTGGAATCGAAATCGGGTGTTTCCTACAAAGGGAAAGAGGAAGAAGAAGGAAGGAAGGAAGAACAAGTGAGGAGGAAGAGGGAGAGGAAGGAAGAAGAAAGGGAAAGAGAAAGGGGGAAGAAATTTGTTTTCTCTCTCTAATATTCAGATTCCGGTGAGATAACCCAGAATCTGGCGATGGATGGTGGTTTACTGACACTGTTAGTGCAAATCAAACGGAAAGGATCAAAATAGAGTATCATTATAAAATAGAGGATTAAAACGGATCTTTTTAAAGACAAAAGACCAAATCAAATTCTGAAAATAAAATAAAGGACCAAAAGTATATTTTATTTATATTTATAAGTTTGTATCTTCAAAGCCATGCAGAGATGAAATACAACTATGCCGTGATAAAGCACAGATACAAAAACTGTACAAAAAATATTGTAGGTGTTGTTTTGTAAATTAACCAAGAAATAAGAAGAAAAATTGCAGATGAATGACTTCTGCATAAACAATACTGCACCGACAACCATGTCAAGTGTATACAAAAGGACTGAAAAACGTAATGGGTTTTTATTGAAAACTAGTATGTCACACGGGTTGCATTCGTTTTTACGTACGCATATTTTAAAACCAACATAACAACACACCATATAATCGATTTAGTATTTGGAAGAGCCACAACAATAACAACTCAAATATTATAATGAAGTAGATGAAATACTAATTTTTCAAAAGTCATATCAGTAACTATGATAATATTTATGCATTCTACATATTGAATGTATAGAGATTACTTGTTGAATCCATATCTAAAATTATATTAATCTTGTTCCAATGATTTTGAGCATATCCATAATGAAAAAAATGGTACATCTAATAATAAAAAGTGTTTAGTACCTGAAGAAATTGTCCAACCTCATTAACAGTTACAATTTAAGTAATTAGATCAGTTAATGTAATACAGGAAATTGCTATGATCAAACTTAACAAAACACACTGGTTGTAAATATGGTTTTTTTTTTTTTTTTTAGGATATCCTCTGTATATACTGTAGAGACTAATTCCTCGAGATATTAAAAGATATTTATGATGCATTTGATTCGCTAAAAAATGAGGAACTGGACAGCATAAAAATTTTTGTCCAGCGTTTGATTTAGAAAATGACTGTGGTATAGTACAAAATAATTAGTAAGGAAGTGGACAAATACCCAAAAACTTGTAACCCACTAAACCCGAGGACAACTTTTTGTCCGGTGTCTAGGAATGGTAAAAAGACAATAAAATCCTCGCCTGTTTAGACTCTCCGTATTCCAGGCCTCTGTGGCTCTGTCTTTACAACTTGTGCGCCTCCTTCTCTGAACCTCCCTCTCCAAAGCTTCCCAACTACTGCCACTCTCGTCTTCGAGAGACACCATCGTTGGGGTATGTGATTACAGTTTTGGAATTCAAGTTTTCTCTCTGGTTCTTTCTTTTTCTCTCTCTCAATAGTTTTTTTTTTTATATAAATATTCTCCAATCGGTAAAGTTAAAAAGCTTTGGTCCAAAAATATAATATATCACTGGTCGAGGCAAATTTATCAGAATATCACTGTTTTAATTTTTATTTTTTAAATTACCATTTTTTTCAAATTATATATCAAACTACCACTATTTTCAAATTACATTGAGAAGTATCATTTGGAGGGCACGACTTTTCAACATGATTTGGGAAAAAAATTTGTCACACCCAGTTGGGAAGTCTGGTTCTTCAACCACGACTTATCAACGTGGGTTTTAATTTGGGGAAATTTTTTTGTCACACCCAGTTGGGAAGTCTGGTTTTTCACTCGTCTAAGCTTTCATGCTTTCACCCGTCTAAACCTTCGTTCGTCTGATGACTTTCACCCGTCAAAACTTTCAACCGTCTAATGAAGCTTTCACCCGTCTAAGCTTTCGTTCGTCTGATGACTTTCACCGTCTAAGCTTAGACGGGTGAAAACATGAAAGCTTAGACGGATGAAAGCTTTATTAGATGGTTGAAAGCTTAGATGGGTAAAAGTCATCAAGCGAACGAAGACTTAGACGGGTGAAAGCATGAAAGCTTCATTAGACGGGTGAAAGTCATCAGACAGACGAAGGCTTAGACGGGTGAAAACTTAGATGGATGAAGAACCAAACTTTCCAACTGGGTGTGACAAAAAAATTTCCCCAAATTAAAACCCACGTTGAGAAGTCGTGGTTGAAGAACCGGACTTCCCAACTGGGTGTAACAAAAATTTCCTCAAATCATGTTGAAAAGTCGTGGCCACCAAAGGGGACTTCTCAATGT
>CM077351.1:64158941-64232229 GCA_039655645.1 Ammopiptanthus mongolicus | reverse complement strand
TTATCTTTCCGAAATTTGGTATTTCTACCATCCTCTATTCTCATCCACCATCCTTGTTGTTTAATCAAGCGAATTTCTGAATCCATTTGGTGAATAGAACACAAAGTCCTCTTTCATAGTGGATTTCCTTCTTTAGAAAACCTCCACCACTACTTAAAGAGAAGTGCAACATTCTTTATTAACACATCACCAACCCCAAGCCCACCTAATCGTTTTGGTTTTTGAATTGTTTCTCATTTGATAAGGGGCAACCCTTTTTTATTACCTGTACCCATCCAAAAGAAATCTCTCTGCACCTTTATTATCTGTTTTTCTATTTTCTTAGGAACTTTGAAAAGACTCATAGTAAATTTTTAGGTTGTTTAAGACTAATTTTATCAAAACCAGTCTTCCTGGCCTTGAAAGCACCTTAGACTTTCATGTAGCAAGCTTCTTATGAATTCTATTTAACACAGGAGTCCAAGTAGAAGGCTTTTTTGTATTGGCACCCAAAGGAATTCCCAGGGAAGTTATGGGTAGTTTAACTAGCTGGTAGCCCAATTTGTCTGCCATTTTCTCCCCCCCCCCATGCCCTACTCCTACCCAACACAATAAGACAAGACTTAGAGAAATTAATTTTGAGCCCAAATAGGAGTTGGAAACAGTCCAGCATCCTCCTTAAGTTTGTTAAAAATTTCCTCTTTGCTGGGCAGAAAATCAATGTATCATTTGCAAATTGAAGATAAGATACATTGACCACTCTATGCCTTACCTTTATCCCCTGAAAAATATCTTTCTCTAAAGTTTTTTTCATCATTTGATTGAAAGCTTCAGTGGCTAGTACAAAAAAAAGGAGAAATGGGATCTCCTTGCCTTAGACCCCTCTCCATTTTGAATGGGGCAGTGGGGGAGCCATTCACTAAAACTGAAATAGAGGCAGTAGAAAGGCATTCACCTACCCATTTTCTCTAATTTGGGCTAAACTCCATTAACTCCATTAAGTTCTCCATAAAGTTCCAGTTAATGGTGTCATATGCTTTTTGGAAGTCAAGTTTCAGCATTACTATCTTTTCCTTCTTCTTCTTTGCCCAATATACGATCTCATTTGCTATTAATGTCCCATCCAGTATTTGTCTTTCGATGACGAAAGCTGAGTGTGTTTCTCCAATCAAGAAAGGCATCATCTTCTTGAGCTTAAAGCCAGAATTTTGGTTATAATTTTATAAATACATCCTACCATGCTATGTCTAAAGTCGTTTAGCTCAATCGCTACTTCTTTTTTGGGTATTAAAGCAACCCATGTAATATTAACAACTTTAGGAAGAACTCCTTTTTCGAAGAAATCAGTTATCATGTTGGTGAAATCTTCTCCCATCGTGCTCCACATTTTCTTTATGAATCCTAGATTAAATCCATCACAGCCCGGGGCTTTGGAAGACTCACAGCTCAATATAGTCACTTAAATCATTTTTAATGTTTGGGCTCATCAAAACTATGGGTAAAAATTCTATTAGGCGCTTGGATATACAACAGTTGTTACTTTATTCATCAAGCGGCTCACACTCCCATTACTAGTGGACAATGGTCTTAAAACCCAAATGTATTATGACCTATACTGGTCTACCATATTATGCATCTTTACGACCCACGAATTGGATAGTTGATGACTTTTTTTTTTATGTTATGAAACTGACTCGTTAAGCTTGAACTGCTCAAGAGCTTATAATAAGTTGAGTTTAACCCACAAAATTGATTTTGTTCTTTTGATGAGCTGAGAATGAGTCAATTTCTGTTTTTTTTTTTTATCAAACTAACGTTGAGTTTAGCAGTCTTGACTCAATTTAGTTTCAACTCATAAGCATAATTAATTTATGTATGTTGTGAGGCACACATTGAGGGATACACAAAATTAAAATATATAAGTATTTGGATGAGCTTTTTGAAAAAAGCAAAAGCAGTGGAAAAAACACATTTTTGTGTTTTTTAACAAGCTTCAATTCCTAGCTTCTAATAAAAGAAGATGGATAGAAGAGAGAGAGAAAATGAGGACCAATCACGTTTTATGAAAATTGTTGGATAATAATGTCCCTGCAACAAATCTCATAGAAGCCATTTTTTTTAAAGTCCATCCAAATGCAAAATAGTTTGTTTTTATAATAGTTTTTGCTTCTACTTCTACATCATAAAAGCCCTTTTGTTAAACCTCATCCAAATGGGTTGAAGGGTTTATGCAATATCACAAACTCCATATGAGTATGTATCACTATAGTGCAGGTCATGTCAGATATCACAATAAGTATATATTTTAATTGGAAATAGACGAGGAAAAAGTTGAAAAGCAAAAATAAATTTCAAATATTAGATGGATGATGCCTCCTTTAGGCTGGGTTAAAATCAATTCGGTTGGTGCTTCCAAAGGCAATCCAGGTGATGTTGGATGTGGTGGAATCATCCAGGGTGAGGATGGTGGTTGGATAGCTGGTTTCATGCATCATATTGGTTTCTGTTCTGCCATTATTGCAGAATTGTGGGGAGTCTATATTGGTTTAAGCTTGGCATGGGAGAAAGGCTTTAAAAAAGTTATTTTAGAAAGTGATTCTCAAGCTATTATTCATGCTTTGCAAAAGCCTTTTGGTACTCTTGGTTATAATCAACATTTTAGGATAATTCAAGGGATTCTTAAACGTCAATGGGAAGCTAGACTTTGTCACACTATGAGAGAAGGTAACAACGATGCAGATTTCCTAGCCAACAGAAGCCTTGAAGAACGTTATGGCTATAAGGAAGTGATTTCTCCATCTTTTGATCTTAGTTTGATTCTTTTAGGTGATATATCTGGGGCTTCCATACCCAGATTGGCCAGACATTAGTTTTCTTTTTTTGGGCGTTAGCCTCGTCTTGTAACAAACAAAAAAAACATCCATATTTATGTATTTAATTCGTTTTTATCAAGACAAAGATTTAAGAAAAACATTGTGGGATAATTGTATAGTCCCTTCAATGATTATTAACCGAAATTATATTAATTGTTACTTAAAAAGTTTCTTATTTACTATTAATTTAACATATTTCTCTCTAAAAATATTTTCTCCCTAAAATATTTTCTCTATATAATATTGTCTCCATCTTAAAATATTGTATCTCGGAAATATTCTCTCTTTCCCTCCCTCTCTCTCTCTCTCTCTCCCTCTTTTAAGAATCATCTACGTACATATATGAGTATCAATTCTTCTTATTTTAAGTTTAACGTTTTTCTTATTCAATTGGCATGATTGATTATGTAAAACTTTAGTATATATTTTTAATTGTATAGAAATTTAAAAATAATAAAAGTCCTATGATGATTTTTTTGCTCATCAATTCTAACCCAATTGCTATACACCCTATTATATTATAAATAAGTGTTGTTCACTTTAAAACAATTTTAGCGAGGTATATTGTGTCCTCACAAAGTTATCAACGATATTATAAAGTAGCGACAAAGTTGTTCAATGAATTTATTTGAATTCAATAGTACCAAAAAAAAAAAAATTCAAAGTGTTCTGTCCAAAAACCGCAAAGAAGATCTCTGGTGGGAATGATATTTACCCTCCTTCTCTAATCAATCTTCGAGCATTGTCCGACATCTAGTGAGGCACCTGCGAAGACACTCCATTGCCGAAGTCAGTGAATGATTGATCCAAGTTCAAAGGATAAACTAAAGTTAAGTTTATCTATCTTGTACCCCGTGTAATTATAGTATGAATTGGCAACTCAATCCCCTCCTGATAAGCTGTTACAGAATAAGGCATTAATGAGCTATTATGATAATTTAATCTGTTAGCGAAATATTCTCAATCGAGGTCAAGAAAATATACGGACCGTGTGAGCAAATCCTGGTCATAGTGAAACAAGCAAATGTAGGTTGACCATGTCTTTTTAGTTTATAACTAGCAAGAACTTCATTCTCAATCGAGGTCAATAGGCCGTAAGTGAGAGCAAAGATCAAACTTGTCTCCGGACAGTACAGAAAGCAATTTTTCCAGCGGTATTGTAAAGAAGCGACAAAGTTGTTCAATGATTTTACACAAATTCAATACAATCAGAAAAATCAAAGCACCAATTCCACCATAGATAGTATGGGAAGTTGTTCAATGACAAGGGCAAATTAGTAAATTGCTATTTTGTTTTTCTAAACCCCCAATTTTGGGTAACCGTAAAATATAACCAGGGGAGGGTTAGTAAAATATAACAGGGGATTCAGGGAATGATGCTTATCCAAAACCTTTCCCTATAAAAAAATAGGGTTTTAGATTAGAGGGTTCCTTCGGTTCCAGTTTTGCGTTATGTACTCCCGATAACGAAACGGGAACGGAAGAGCGAGTGAGTTATTTTTACTGATTAGTAAAGGAAAAATAACACAAGCAGAGTCAGAGAAGAAGGAGCTTTGTTTATGAATAGAACCCTAATTTCCTTCTTACCAAAATCACGTTTTCACCTTCACCAGCAAGCAAGCAAGCAAGCTCGCCCACTTCTGCAACTGATTATCGCTTCTTCAATCCTCTGGTAATCACAATTCACACACTCTCTGTTTCTTTGTGAAAATTCATGTAACAAGTTTTCAGTAAATTTAAGATTGAGAAACAAATCTTACCCTTGATGATATTTGCAGAGAGATAATAGACGGTTTTATTCTGTTTTAATAAAATAACAATAAGCAATTGGATAGTATGTGGGAGAAAGGGGTCTGAGAGAGTGGAGAAATAACATTCTTAGGGACACAAAAAACTACATCACCTGTTATTCTTCTCCTGTCTATGATTTTTGAAATGGAATATATATATCATTGTGTGCATAGTGTTAACAAATCGTTCTGGCATGCAAGTTTTAACATTTTTACATTTAGTAGTTAGATTTTTTCAGGGAACACATAATATGGACACGATATCTTATCTGCCACAATACATCCTTCATGACATTTTGTCAAGGCTGCCTGATAAGGATGCTGCTAGGACCAGTGTTTTGTCCAAGGCTTGGCATGATACGTGGTCTACTTTTCCCTTCTTGGTTTTTGATGAATCCAGATATGAAATTACCAAGATACCTAACAATGCAGACAGTCGACAGAAAACGGCTGCGTTATTGTTGGACAAATACAAATTCTGTCTTTGGGTGTTCCGCACATTAGTAAGTTTCCAAAGCAAAGGGTTGGCTATAAGAAAATTTAAGCTTGTTTTTAAGTCCATCACTCCTCCAACTTTGTTGTCTCTTGTTATTGATTGGATGAAGTTGGCATGCGATTCTGGTGTCAAGGTGCTACAACTTGACGATGGTGTTGAGGAGCTACAATTTGAGAATTCAAGATCCTCTGATTCATATGATGAATTAACTTGCTTGCCTCAATGTGTACTCGAGGCCAAATCACTAATCAAACTAGAATTGTCTTGGGATTTTAGAGTTGACCAAGCATTCTTGAATCATCCTATTAAGTTTTCCTCTTTGCAAGTGTTATCCTTGAAACATGTCTATTTTGGAGATGGACAAGCTATCCAGAATATCATTTCTAGTTGTCCTTTAATTGAAAGATTAGAATTGGTTCTCTGTTCTGGGTTGAAATCTGTAAGCATCCATGGCTTGCCTAAGCTCAAGGTAGTCTTTATTGTAGGACCAGAGGAGGTTGATATTGATGCACCAACTCTTGAGGATCTTTTCTATGATGCTTCAGGTTTCAAAACTATCAGCCCTCATAAGATCAACATGGATAAGTGCACAAATTTACGAAAGTTATCCTTAGTCTGTGTGACTTCCATTATTATCACTGACCAATGGTTTAATGAACTTTTTCAAAAATTTCCTCTTCTTGAGAAGTTGATATTGGAGGGTTTTTATATGTCTGATATGATAAATATTTCAAGTATTCAACTAAAAGTCCTGGATTTATTTAATTGCTACGACATAGAGGATATTGAGATTGATGCTCCAAATTTACTTGAGTGTAGCTATCATGGTGATGGTTCCATACTCCCTTCCATATCTATTCTGAATAGCTCAAATCAGTTAGTTTTAGATGTTACATTCTTTGTTGATTTTCTTCTGGACATGGAAAGTTTAAGGACTTTCCTGGAAGGCATAAGACCCGGACACACTCCACTTTCCGTATTCCTTGGTTTCCGTGATGATTCAAATGTAAGTTCACCTTAGCAAGTTGTGTGTTTTATTTGGTTTGCATCGTCAATCTTTTACAAACATGTGTTGGTAATTAATTTTTTGAATCTGTAGGTTGAGTTCGACCCATTTGAATTGCAAGCCTACTACCCAATGGCTCCACCGAGCATCAAGCATGTGACCCTATGTGCAGATTCAGACACAGAAGAGTGGAGCTTACTTCTTCTCACTAGCTTATTCTGGAGTTGTCATCCTTCTATTGTCTCCTTTTATTTGGTGGATGCCAACAAGACATTAGTGAAAGTTTGTCATTGTCTTTTCAGATCTTTTCTGTCGTTCCACTAATGCATAATAGTGCTTTCAATATCGAGGATTGTTTTTTATGTTTTGTTTGATAGATGTATAGTGGCTTTTCTTAAATAGGCGTTAACAAGAGTTTCTAACTATCTTTGTCAATTGTCTAAAACAACAGATCTTTTGTGAGAAGGTAATACGTCAAAAAGAGGATGCCTGCTGTCACAGTTCCAGTCAAATCCAATGTTGGTGGCATTTCTTGAAGGATGTTAAAGTCTCGAGTTCTTTTAGGAATCATAATGTTGCTGATGATTTGAAGACCCTCTTGGAACCATTTGCAACTCTTTCTTCGGAGGAAGAGGAGGAGATTAGCTGTTTTAAGGAGGGGCCTATTAACTTTTGGTTAGAGTGGCAATTATAATCTCAAGAGTAAGACTAGATGATCAAGTATTTCTGCAAATTTTTTTCTTGTTCTGTCAGAAGTTATGAAGCGATGTGATATCCTACATTTGTACTTCTTTTGTTTGTTTTTTGTTATAGCAGTTAATAGTATTGTATTCAGTAACATTCTCCCGAGTGCGTCACAATTGCAACTGAGGAGACACTGTGCAGGTGTTGATACCCTTTAATACAAATTTTGGTAAACCACTCCAAAAAGAAGAAAAAAGGTCTACAGCAACCCATACATACAATTTGTAGATTTTTTAATATGCCCAGCATATAGAAAAACAATTTAAATGTCAAAGCCTGCAAGTTTGTTTAACAAATTGTATGCAGGTAATCTTATAATTCTGGAGTGAGCTGAACTTCCATACTTTATGTTGTGGTTCTATTTAGAATTAGCTCTGACATAGACTCGGTTCAATAAGAAATTAAGTTTAATTTATTAGCTCGAGCTTAATTTGCTTAAGATTATGAGTCATTGGAGCTTTATGATCCAATATTGAAACTAGACTTTTGGTAAGCAATGCTTGTTGTAGAAAATTCAATTCAGAAGCTGATTAGAGATATTGCCAACTGTCTGGTGAGGGTAGAATTCTAAAACTTTCACCACCAAACTTGTAAAATATTTAGATATTTACAATAAGGTTTTTATAGATTAATCTTAGGATTTAGTTGGTATATACTGTCAGTGTAAAGATTTTTTTATACAGACAACCAATCAGAAATTGTCACATAAGGGAAAGTGTTTGATTCTTATCCTAATTATCTTGAAAATCACACACCGTGATTTCTGATTGGTTGTCAGTGTAAAAAACTTTACATTGACAGTGCATAGCAATTAAACTCTTAATCTTATACTTTCTTGTTTGCAAAATAAAGTTAATATTTTAATTTAAAAATTTAAATATATAATTTGAAAATCTTATAAAAAAGAAGTTAAGTATTTAATTTTCCCGTCCTTTATGTATTTATTTTACTCAAACTAATATTATTTATTATACACTCCAATTATGGTATAAAAATTAAATAAGTGTAATTTGATAAATGCTATGAATAATTTTATGATTTATATATATTTAATTTAATCTAAAAATTAATTAATATATCCTATGTTCATTATAATTTAATCTTCACGAGTTAAAAATCAAAGAATTTTAAAGAGTAGAAATAGAAGAGTAGAAGAATAGAAGGAAGTAGATGGGATGAGTAGAGTGTTGGGGTGGGGGGGATAAATATATAGGGGAGGAGGGTTCACGGGTAGCATAAGTGGGGGTTGCGGGTAGGATTTAGGGTGTTGGGGTGGGAGGGGGCAGCTTCCATTATCTACGTCACGTGGCGCAACGCAATGGAAGACACCATTGTAACTTGCATTACGTAATGTCACTTTGAAAAAAATAAAAAAAGGGGGAGACTTTAGTCCATGTGGCGTCATATGAACCGACGCCTCCTACGCCAATAAGAAAAAAAATAAAAAATGTCACCTCATCCAAAACAACCTCAAAGTGGTAAATGTATTTGAAACAACCCTAAAATAGTAATTAGTTTCTCGAACAACCCCAAACTGGTCAAAAAGGCAACCATTGCATGAGGCTGAGTATAATAAAAAGTATATACAGAAATTTGGAAATAAAGCCTCTTGTGCTTCTACAGAGACGTGGGGTATAGAGAGTGCAGAGCAATTAAAATTATACAACTATTTTTGTATTTCTTCACAATAACATTGATGGGAATAGAATATACCCAACCTTAGAGAGGGGAATAAAAAAGAGCAAAAAACATAAGCATATTACTTTCAGAGGAATAACTTAAGATACCTTGAAACTAACCCTCTTTGGGTTTCTGGGTGGGTTGAGATTTGGATATCCGTTGGATATTTTGGTTGGGTTTTAATTCATCTTGTTACTTTTTGTAACCTTTTTTTTCTTTCTAAATACACCACTGAAAATTTGATTTTATTTTCATATACTTGTGTTCCGTAAATTGTTTATTATTTTTCAAATCAGTTTTTTTTTTTGTTTGTAACCACAAAAGAATAAAAAAAAAAAAACTTGTTTGCTAAGATTGTTCACCAAGACTTGATTCTAAAAAAAATTGTTTTTTAGTTTTTAAAACCAAAATTAGAGAACATTTTTCAGTGTTTTTGTTTTGTTTTGGCTGAAATGCACTTTTCATTCCTCTATTTTTTTATTTTGACAAAATTCCTCCCCAATTTTTTAAACGATTTTAGTCCCTACATTTTACTAAAATTACAATTTTCGTCCCTCCGTCTAATTCCTGTCAGAGAACTAACAGAACGTGCCTACGTGGCAAACGTTTTGCCACGTGACTTGTCCTGCTGGCACGAAAAAATTGGCTAAAAAGCACCTTTCGTTCCTCTATTTTTCCACTTTGGCAAAATTCGTCTCCCTAATTTTTTAATGATTTTAATCCTCACATTTTTCTAATATTGCAATGTTCATCCCTCTAGTTTTTACTTTGGTGAAAATTGTCCCCCTAATCTTTTAGCGAGATATGCCTACGTGACAAACATACTGCTTATGTGGCTATCTTAAATAATATAATAATAATTTATTTTAATTTTTATTATAAATCTAAAATGGTCATATGCAAATTCATTATCTCATCTTCTTCCTTTGAACTTCTTTATTAGAGGTCACTTGTTGAAGCAAATGCAGTCGAAAACCACCAATTGTACATTAATGAATAGCCAACTTTTGGTTGCTTCCACCGATGAATCTCCATTGAAGAAGATAGAGTTGACGCTCCAAAGAGGACGCATTTCGCGTATCAAACAAGCTCAATTAATTGATAATAAATATCCATAATATATATATATATATATATATATATATATATATATGTGCATAATATTTTAGAAAACTTATATTAAATACTAAAATAAATTATTATTACAATTATTCAAATATTACTTAAGGCTTGTTCAGTACGCGAAATGCGTCCTCTTCGGAACGTCAATTCCGCCTTCGCCGACAAAGATTCAACGACTAAACAACCGTCCACTGACTATCCATGAATGTACAACTGGTGGTTTTTTACTGCATTTGTCTCAACACGTGACCTCTGATCAAGGAGTTCCGTGGACGGCGTGATATTGAATCTGCACGTGACCAATTTAAAAAATTTATGATAAATATTAAAATAAATTATTATGATATTATTTTAAATATTACTTAATGAACTTTATTATTTTAATACTGGAAAGCCACGTGCCAAAACGTTTGTCATGTATGCACGTTCTGTTAGTTTCATGAGCGGAGGGACAAACATCGTTGTAATATTAGGAAAATGTGAGGACTAAAATTGCTAAAAAAACTAGGGGGATGAATTTCACTAAAGTGAAAGCTAGAGAGATGAGCATTGCAATGTTAGGAAATTGTGATGACTAAAATCGCTCAAAAAACCAGGGGGACATATTTTGCCAAAGTGGAAAACTATAGGGACGTAAAGTGCGTTTTGGCCAACTTTTTGGTGCTAGCTGGACAAGCCATGTGGCAAAACGTTCGCCACGTAGGCACATTCCATTAGTTTCTGACGGGAATTAGACAGAGGGACGAAAGTCGCAATGTTAAAAAAAATATGTAGACTAAAATCGCTCAAAAAAACTAGGGGGCGAATTTCTTCAAAGTGGAAAACTAAAGGGACGAAAAGTGCATTTCAACATTTTGTTTTTTAGTTTAATTGCTTTGCACTGTCTGTGTAAAGTTTTTTTGTAGTTTTAACCAATCAAAATCATAGTATGAGTGACTTTTAAAGTAGTTAGGATAATAGTCAAACATTGCAGCTGATGTGTCAAGTTATGATTTGTTGCCAGTTAAAATTTTTTTACACTGTTAGTACAATGAGTTAGGTGGAAATTTTCATATTTATGTTGGATGGAATTTTTCTCTTCTGCATTTGTGCTTTGATTTCACTGCAGAAGTAGATGGCCATTTAAATTTCTTCTTAATATCTTGTTCAACTTTTTCCTGTGACTTACTTCGATAGCTAGTGAAACTTACTAGTGCAGAAAGCACTTTTAACATCGGGGAAAAATGACTTTCAACATCGGTTAAAAATGCGACTTTTAACATCGGTTCTGACCACAACCGATGTTAAAAGTATATTTTTAACATCGTGTGGCCAGAACTAATGTTAAAAGTGTATTTTTAACGCCTATTTTTCAAACAACCGATGTTAAAAGTATTTTTTTTAAACTAGTTTGATACAGAATTCCTTTCTCTCCCCTGCAAATCAATCAATATATATCATCCAGAATTCAGTACACAACACAAGTCCAAAATTCCATAAACTACTCATACATTACTCTAGAATTACACATACAATTACACAAGTCCAGAATTCATATCACAAGTCCAAAATAACTAAACTAATTACATGCACAATGAGAAACCCCATAGGTTTCAATATGTTAAGTTTTGATGATGCCAAATATTGTTTGTTGAATTGATAAATAATAATTGTGAAAACATGTCATACACATCTATTTATAATAGAATATTGTTTGATAAAATGTGTTATACATGTACACATGTGTTGATGGGAAAATATGATATAAATATATGATGCATGATGAACACTAACCATGAGCATGCAGGACAAAAGACATTATCACTAACAAGCATGCAAGTACTCAATGGTTGGCAAAGCAAGGAATATCAAAGTTTCAAGCATTAAAACCTTAAGCAAAGATTAGTAAATATACTAGGTCTTAGATGTCTTGTAAGATTGTGATGACAAAACTTGTTTTGGCTCATTTAATCAGTTTAACTAAAACACTGCGTTTTCGGGTAAAAGGTTTTTATCAAGCATTTGACTAGCAAAATGTTTTTTAAATTGGTTTCAAATTAAAATCTGATTTAGCATGAAAGAAATGTTTTTTTAATTAGAATATTCGAAAGAAATGATTTAGAATAAAAAAACTTTTAAGAGCATTATTCTTGGGTTTGATGGATTGATTAATAGTATAATTAAGTGAAGCAAAGTCATATGCTATTGCAACACCATTGATTGAATCAATTTGTTAAAGTGCATATACTTGAATCAATCAGCATCCAGCGTGTATACTTCAATTGCTTCCAATTCTATATATGTAGATTGCAAATCAACTCTCAATCGGTGCTATCCTTTTTATCAATAAGTTGAACAAGCACTTTCAATCAATTAATACCTTTGTTTTTAATCAATCCATTGGAAGCTTTGTATATCAATCGAAGTGTTGTTCTTAGAAAGTACTTTATATCTAAGGCTTAATTTTTTCATTCGATTTACCAAGCTACTAAATCGATTGACGAAAAACAATTCAATCGATTTTTTCCGCCACTCAATCGATTGACACAATTCAAGAATGTGTTTTTATCAGCTTCAAATTGAATCAATTGATTGAACAATTGTGTCAATCGATTGACACAAGGAAATAAAAAATACCAACGTAGACTTCCACGGTATCAGCGCTTTCCCTTTATGTCTCCAACGGCCAGAAGTTCTAAGCTTATAAAAAGGGGTTTTGAAGGACGAAAAAAAATATAGAACAACAATCACAAATATTGTTCATATTCATTGAAGTTATTTGAGCCAAAATTTGTGTTTTTATCGTCATACTCATAAGCTTCAATTTGTATCATCTGCACTGTCAAGAGTGCTTCAATTTCATCTACTCCTTGTAGCAAATCTGAAATAGGGTGAGGTATCCCTAGATTGAGGGTGAGGTATCCTTCTGATTAGAAGGTGAGGTATCCTTCTTTTGTAAAAGGGTGGGGCATCCCTTTGGTGTACGACTTTAGGCTCAGAAGTGCGGGTGAGGTATCCCGGAGGCGCGAGGGAGAGTGCTAGAGGTTGTTGAGGCTCTTACACGTGGGTGAGGTATCCCATAAGGCATGGTTAGAGTGCTCTGCGGTGTAAAGGTTTCCAAGCACCTGCAAGCTTGGTATTAGTGGATAAAACCTGGAAACATATTCTGGGGACTGGAAGTAGGTCGCCAACGGTGGGTGGCTGAACCAGGATAAATCTGGTTTGCAAGTTTTTCTTCCTTATCTCCTTTATTTGTGATTTATAGTTCATCCTATTATTTTATTGCTTCGATTATTTTCATCACATGCGCGTTAAGTTTTAATAGATAAATTGCTTTCGCTAACTAAACCTATAAAATTTTATATACACAATTCACCCCCCTCTTGATTAATGGTTGCCTGGGCCAACACACAATACATACAGTGTTATATGCAGAATCTACATTATAAACTTAATAGTACAAGTGCAAAAATCATATACAACACAAGTATACTCTAAAATATAAATTAGTGTATAATCCCTAAGAGTCTAATCTATATCTAATTCTATATTATGCTCTGCAGTATACTCAAAAAAGAAGTTTGGAAAACGATCCCTCAGGTCTTTCACCTCCTCTTTAGTGAGTGGAGTTTGATCGTCAAAAGTCTGCACAAGTTCAAATAAACTCAACATTAACTCATCAACAAAAACAAAATCAAATTTAACTTGTTAAAAATTCTATATTTATTACCTGAGTCCATCCGTCAATAATAGTAGCGGAGACTACGTTCAACATATGTCTCATCACGTAGTATCCACACTCCCAGCTGCCAGCTTGTTTACGACACTACAAATGAATATGAAATTGAATATCAAGTAAACTTATATAATAATAATTACTATTATAAATTAATTTTTTTTTGTAAGAACTAATAAACTACTTATGTGTGGGACAATCCATTCAGGCTTTCTTTTTTACTTGGATGGCCTACTTTTGCCATTTGCGCAAGCCATTCTACTTGCAACATAGCTCTATAATTAAAAAAATAATCATGTCAATTATGTTCATGTAATAAAGTAAAAACAATTTGTATTACAAATTAAATTAAAGCTTACATGTCAATCACGTCCTTCAATTCAGATGCCGGATTATAGTGCAACGAGCATAAGAAGACGATGTGATGCTGGCTAGGATGAAGTATCAGTAACTGCCCGTGACCACTCCTTAGTATTGGTGCTAGATAAATCTCTTTATTTGTTTGACCAAGTAGCTTCAGAATGTATGTTTTCATCGCATCCCTATTAGTGCAATAATTTCCTGAATTACGCTTGGGTCTAAGAATCCATACACACCCTGGTTGCCTCTTTCAATACTAATGCGATGAAGATACCTAAGATATTGAAATAAATTAATTTTAATTATCTAAGATATTGAAATAAATTATAATATTGAAATACCTAAGATACATGACAAAATGTACTTATGTGCACCATATACTTAGAACCGTATTAGCTAGCAAATTACTAGGCAGGCATATGTCACCCATATCCTTCTCAGAGAAAAAAAGCCTGGCAAGTCGCAAGCGCCTTCGTGTTCCAAGGGAATAGCAAACTCTTTATCTGGTACATCCGCAGCAAATTCGGCCAAAAGAGCTACTTTTGATCTTGGCTTCGCGATGGCTTTTAATGAGATGTAACATCGGGACTAAGAATGTAACGTTATAAAATTTTAATGAGATGTAACATCGGTTGGCCAAACAACCGAACTTAAAAGTGTTTTAAGTAAACCAAATATTTACAATACTGCCACCGATGTTAAAACCACTGCCTGTTTTTTAACATCGGTTTAAAGAAAACCAATGTTAAATCCTGATGTTAAAAGCCTATTTTCCACTAGTGACCGTTGAATTTCCAATTTGTTATCGTCATAATCCAGTGTAGAATAAGAGACTATGGATGAGTGACAGTGTTATCATAATGTTAAACAATTATTTATTTTTTGCATAATGTGGATGCATAATTTTTTAATAGGAAGTCCTTGCTCAAGGAAAGTGGTGCTGAAATATTTTTTTCCATAATATGGCATAATTAGTTTTATTCACATTACCACCTAAAAATATATTTAAAATCCCACACGTAATCAAACAAATCAACAAAATGAAAGTTAAAAAATTCAAATCAAACAAGATTTTTGTTTTTTCGTTTTGAAAACATATTTCCAAACACAGATTTATTAAACAAATTTTTTTACTATTCTAACTTTTAAAACTGTTTTTAAAACCGTGTTATCAAACATATTTTCTTCTTCTTTTGTTTTGAAAAATAGTTTTTAAAAATTACTTCATAAAGTAGTTTTCGAAAACAAAAAAACAGAAACACATTCAAAGAGGCCCTAAGGTTGCGTTTGGACTTTGGATGAGGGAATTTAAAATTTTAGGTAATTCAATTGCTTCAATTAAATTTCCTTTATTTTGAATTTTTTTTGTTTTTATAGAATAGTTAAATTTATTTATTTTTAATTTTTTTGTTTGGATAGAGTAATTAGATAAAGTTATGTATAAACATTAAAAATATAAAAAAAAAAATCTTATTTTTTATCCTATCTAAAAAAATGGCGCCGGCGAAGGCCAACGGCGGCAGCGGTCTAGGCCCGATGGTTTGGCAACGACGGCGACCTGACGATCTGGCACATGAGATGAGAAAGGGTGCTGGAACCAAAGTGGATATGGTCGATAACTCCTTAAAATTTTGATATTAATCAAGAACTAAATTAGGTGATCAAAGATATGTAATGGTCTAACAAGTTTATCCCAAATGTGCAGGAATTCATATTCCAAAGTCTTATCATATCGTGGATGCTAACTGTCCATCGTTTTGTCGTAAACGATAAATGAACAAAGTCCACCATGGATCGAGAATCCTTTTAGTGTCCGGTCTGAGCCAAAGACTCATCAGTGTATAGTATACGTTCTTTAATTTTAAGATCCAATGTATTTGCCCATTTTTACTTTACCGAAAGTTTTTTATAGCGCGAAAATGTAAAAAAGGGTAATAAGTTCAAATTATTATCTTTCATGTAAAAATGGAATATACTTTAGACAATAGTTCTCTGTATCATAGTACTCTCAAGCGTTAAAGTCAATCTGTCCCTGTCACGTTGAAGTTGACTATCTCAAACAAGGAAAGACAAAAGGCAACTTTCGGATACAAGGAAAAGCTATCAGTACTACTTTCAGCTATCTCTCTGATAGCCTATCTTGCTTTTCAGAAGCTCTCCTTAAGCTATCAGACTCATCGGGTTTTTTTTGCATTAAATGCTCATCAGAACGGCTCTCTTGCCAACCGTTGAAGAAACAAAGATTGCTCAAGACTTTAAGGCTATAAATACTCTCATACTTGAAGAAGAAAAGTTACCGAACTTGAACAAATTTCATACAAGCTCTCAAGAAAGCAAAGAAAAACAAATAGCTCACAAGCTATCTCTGATCCTTATTTTCATTTCACTCTCTGCATAGAGTTGTTTTTCAGAGTCTGTTCTTAAGTTTCACATCCTCACACATAGTGAGTTAGATTTGATCTTAAAACTCTTTTCAAACTATACTTAATTGAGCCTGAAGAGACTTGTCTGAAAAGAATAATTAGGTTGTGCCTGAAGAGATGTTGAATACTTGTGCCTGATGAGGTGTAGAATACTTGTTGTAACAAAGTTTTGTTATAGTGGATAAAGCTCTCACATAGAGGAGACTGGATATAGCTCTGGGATTAAGGGTGAACCAGGATAAATCTCTTGTGTTATCTTCTCTCCCTTACTCTTGTTTTTAATTTATTTATAACTAACGTTCGAGATTGAATGTGCGTCCAAGCTTCAAGGTTACACACTTTCTGTTTTGCTTATCTTTTTGCGTCCAACATATTACGAAAAAGATATCTGCTTGCGAAAAGTTACCAAAAACTTAAGAAGCACAATTCAAGCCCCCTTCTTATATTTCAAACGGGTTCCTTCAAAGGGAATTTCAAATTCTTTGTTTTGAGGTGATATTTCAAATTCCCCAAATTTAGATTAAAAAACAGACCCCATAAAACACATTCATTTTTTTTTTTTTGAAATTCTCCAGAATTAATATCCAAACAAGGTATTTTACATTAAGATATTTTAATTACCCTCTAAAAGTATATTACCCTCTAAAATTACCTCATCCAAACACATTCTAAGATTCTCACCCTTCCCATGAATTTGTTTTTAGGGAAACATAGTCAAAAAGCATTTTTTGGTAATGTTTTACGGTCCGTTTGATTTGTTTTCAAATTTTTGTTTTCATTTCTTGATTTTAGGAATGATCGCAAAGATGACATTTTTTTTTCATTTTTTTTTCTGTTTTCAAAGATTTATACAGAAAACAGTGAAGATGTTGTTTTCATTGTTTTCTGTACAATTTTTTAAACAAAAAACTGAAAAGAATGCATATGGACCCTAAAAGTGTATGTGATTTAAGGTAGGTTTTAGCTTGTTTTACATTGTTTGATATTTACAATTTTGTCATCAATGAAAACAATCCCTTTTTCGTGTTTTTCCTCGTTTTCAAAACAAAAAGCTAAAAAAGAGAACAAAAACAACTCAAAGGTGTTTTCCAAATCCTATTGTAATAGCTAAAAAATAGTTATTGTTTTTAGAACCAATTTTTATAAAATAGTGTCATCAAACAATTTTTTTTTTTGTTTTTAACAAAAAAAACAGTTTTCCATAATAGTAAACAAACAAACAAACCCTTAGTTTTCACTTGTACATAAGATTTTTTTTTGTTATTTTAGACTCTTACGCCCCACTTTTTCATGAATAATATTAATATTATGTTAAAATATATTTTTATTTGGGAATAAAAAATCTACTATAAAAGCAAATTACGCACAACTAACCGTCTACACTAAATTTCTTAATTATTTTAATTTAATTTTTTATTAATTTATATTTAAAGATATTTTTTAAAATAATAATAACAGTCACAGGAAAGTTATCCTTACACCAAACATTGGAATCAAATATTGTCATGTTTCGATAAATATTTGAGGTCTATCAAACACTTTTTTAACATTTACAAAAATTATTCCCCGAAAATTATCATAATTACAAGGAAAAATGGTTGCCTTCCAAACGTCGAGTTAAATCAGGATCAACAAGAAAACAATTGATAGAGATATTGTTTTAAAGAAAAATACGTTTGTTATTATATTATTGTCTTTTAACAATGTTATTGGTATCAACCTGGTATTGACAATTGGTAACGTGATTCTCCTTAAGAAAAATGATGCATCTTCGATTCCTGAAATCGTCCAGTTGGGAGGCAGTCCAATCCTGTGTATAAAAAATCAGATGTTCGTCGTTGTCGAAATAGAGATTAGTCTCACAACTGGTTCGAAGGGCCGGAACTGTGGAAACACCCCGATGGATCCACAGGAGAGCTAAAGACTTTGATTACGATGGATTCTGAACCAACAAAAAAATAATGTTATTGATACGAAGTTTCTAAAATCGTAAATAATAACTACAGTAAAGACCCAAATTGGTCCTCGACAAAAAATTAAGGTGACATTTTGATCCCTGAGAAATGAAAAATATCAATTTGATCATTAAAAATGTAAAATGCAGGTCATTGTAATCCCTGTTAGGAACTACAATATTCTTAAAAATTATTCTAAAAAAGATCAATTTGACCCACATTTTATATTATTGTGGATCCAATTATTTTTTCATTTATGGGAACCAAAATATCATTATATTTTTTTTTGTCAAAAACGAATTTGGACCTTTTCAAATAACTAGTATACATTGTCTATACATTTGTTATATTTTTGAGTAAAAGCAAGGGATTTCATGAACTACAGAAAAATATCTATCGTCGTGAAAGCCACAGAGTGACCACCGCCACAGCACGCATCACTCTGAAGGTTCCTAGAAAATGGGAGAAGGGATCGAGTGGAGGATTTGCTGATCGATCGATTTCTCATTATTATCGATGAAGCTCTAATCACCTCAGGCAATTTTCTTTCTCTCAAAACCATAAATTTCGGAACTTGCGGAATTTTATTTTGTTAGTTTCTGAAATTGATTCACAAAACTTGTTTATTGTCTGAACATAATCATGGAAATTTATATGGTTCTCACTTTGAGTATGTTATGCTTGGTGCTCTCTGTTTCTTGATATCTTGTGTGAGGTATAGGTTTAGTAAGTTCAACTTTTTGGGTCATTTTGGTGTTAGGGTGAAAATATCATGATCTTTACATGAAATTGTGTCGAAAAAACTCATTTTTGAAAAATTTTAAGACCCCAGTTTTAAAGGATACTGAATTGATTCAAAAGGGTTAGGGTGGGTTTGGTTTGTGAAAATGTTTTTGTTTTAAACAAAGATGACATGATGACATTTTTGCAAACCAAACACACCCTTAGTTTTGTAAGGTATGAGGTATGTTATAAATCATTGATAGAATTTAGTTCTTAATCCCTTCAGCCCCGGCAAGTAAAAGCCTCAACCATTTTGATTAACATGTAACACGTGAAGTTCTTTTGCAGCACATAATTTAACATCGTTTTCTGAGGCACGTGTTTCTGCTTATTCTAGTTGCTTTCAGGCACTTTCATAGTTAAGAAATGGACCAAATATCCAATCTGCCAAAAACCATCCTTCATGACATTCTTTCAAGGCTTCCAGAGAAAGATGCTGCTAGGACCAGTGTTTTGTCAAAGGTGTGGGCAGAAACATGGTCTACATTTCCCATCTTGTCTTTTTGCGATACTAAAATTATAGGGACGTTTCCACAGCCGACGGAAGATTTTCTGAGGAAAAGAAAGAAGTTCATTGATTATGTCAAGAAAACATTGCTAAGGTTTCGTGACCAAGGCTTAGCAATCAAAGAATTTAAGCTCAGCGTGAACTGTTTTGACCTTCAGTATATGTCCCAGGATATTGATCTTTGGATGAGGTTGGCTAGTGAAACTGGTATTGAGGTACTGGAGCTTTGCCTGCCTGATCGTACTGAACAGGGTGAGTACGGTCAGGACCAATGCTATATCTTGCCACAGGGTGTCCTTGAAGCCAAATCACTTAATAAGTTAGTGTTGATGGGAGGAATCAGAGTGGACCAAGCATTCCTGAATCATTCCGTCAAGTTTTTCTCATTGCGAGTATTATCATTGTGGCTTGTCCTTTCGGTAGATGAACAGGCAATCGAGCATCTCATTTCTTGCTGTCCTTTGATTGAATATATAACTTTGAAGTGCTGTTCTGTATTGAATCATGTGAGTGAAGGAGGTCTTCCTGAGTCAAGGACCTCTCGGATGAAATCTTTAAGCATGCTTGGACTACCAAAGCTCAAAGGTGTTGACATTCAAGGAATACAGGAGATTTATGTTGATGCTCCAAATCTTGAGAATTTTTGTTATTGTCCTGGTGATTTGTATGCACCTTGTAAGATGAATTTTGACAGGTGCAGAAATTTGAGAGGGTTATACTTATGGGCTTTGAAGAGTATTAGTTTCACAGACAAGTGGCTCATTGAACTGTTTACTAAATTCCCTTTCCTTGAGAGTTTGAAATTGGACAATTGCACTATGTCTGAGAGGGTTGATATTTCAAGTGCTCAACTCAAAGTCTTGGAGTTATCAAATTGCTCTAACTTGAAAGAGGTTAACATTGATGCTCCAAATTTACTATCGTTTGGATATTGTGGTGATGGTGCCACAAAACCTATTATATCTTTTCTGAGAAGTTCTAGTCAACTGGAAGTCAATGCTATGGTCCACATTGATTATCTGGATCTTTGTAACGTAAGGGAATTCATCCAAAACTTTAAACCTCAAAATGTTTTGTCATCGCTATCCCTATTTATCCATCAGCCATTCTTAGTAAGTATAAATTACCTACTTGATTGGTTCATTCCGTTTGCATATTTACCTATTTTTTTGTATGTACCCTGGATTATGCAGGATGAATTGCACCCAGCTGTCTTGCAAGTTTCATCCCCTCCGCCAAGCATCAAACACTTGGACCTTCGCGCTGTCCCGAAAAATGATGCTTTTTATTTGCCTCTTGTCAATAGCTTGCTTTCAAGTTGCTGCCCTTCAATCATTTCATTGAGCTTGCATTCTTATTTCTGCAGCAGGGCATTCATTGAGGTATGTTATTGTCTCCAAATTCTCTTTATGTTTCTTTGATTTAAAACTGTACTTCCAGCGGTGTGGGTATCTTATCTGATAGAAGAAGAAAAGCTTTTCTTGCCATGTTTTCATTTGATATCTGACATTTCGTATTTATGCTTAAAAGGTTTTTCTTGATTAAAATGATATGTGGAGTTTCTAACTCTATTTGTTAATTTTCTAAAACAACAGTTTTTCTATGAGATGCTAACGGGCAGAAAAGAGGATGAGTGCTATTGCAGTTCAGGTCATACTAGGTGTTGGTGGCATGGCTTGAAGGATGTCAAAGTCATAAGCTCTGCAAATACTGATGAGAATGTTGATTTTAAGACCATGCTAGATGCATTGCCAACTTTTTCAGCTCAGGAAAATATTAGCTTCTGGTTAGAATTGTAATTTTGTTGTTATCAACTGCTACATGCTTATTTAGAAGTTTGGTGTTGCTATTAAGATGTGCATCCTTGTTGGATTTGAGCCAAGAAACTGGTTGAAATATATATGGTCCCGTTTTATGTATGTTGTCCTTTGGTAGCGTTTGGTATGAGACATGTTTTAATATTTTTGGGAAAGTGAGGTAGGGAATAAAAGTTTTTCATGTTTCGTACAAGAGATAAAAAATCATTCCCATATAAAAAATGTCTTGGGAATAAAAATTGTGAATAAAAGTCTAAAACTCCATTTCCATATGTGAGTCTGGAAATGATATTCTCGGGAATGTAGTTTATAAGGAATAAACATTCCATGATATTAATGCCATACATGGGCCTAATGGTTTAATGAAATGATTATTGTTGAGTTTAAATATGGAAGAACAGGTCGAAAAAATGTTTGTTTGTCTTGTGTGAAGGCATTAGAAGGAAGATTTTGCGTGGACATAAACTTTGAAACGAAATTTTGAAATGTTAGAATGTGATTATTTTTATATGTGAATCCAGTCATGGATTAAGGGAAATATCAAACAATCCCCTGGAAGGGATAGACAGCACATTGGAAAGGTTCTGCAACCAACGCTTGGGTTTGAAAGAATTTAAGCTCGTGATGGCTGAAGTGTACTACACTACGGGTCCCATATGGATGTTTGGATAGAGTTGGCAAGTAAGTTTGGTGTTAACCATGTGCTAGATATTAGCTTTCGGTTACAATGATAGTTATATGCATAATTGATTATGGTTATAATTCATTGTTTTGTACTGTATAGCATCTCTTGTAGTAAAAATGTCATTGTTTTCAAAATAATCACACAATTATTTTTAAAATAAGGTTTAAATTTTTAGCTTATCTAAAAATTGTTTTTGGAGAGCAAACTTGTGAGTGTTCAACCAAATTTGTGAGGTTGATCCCCCTTTAGGTGAAAGATAATTGTGATTGTAATACATCTTATTTGAGTGAGGTGTTGAGTGCAATTCTCTATTTTGTACTTGAGAATAAATTTGTGTTGTAATCATACTAAATATCATCAAAGTGGAATATGTGGACCCTGGTCCTGTGGTCTTCCCTTTCATTTTTAGGGTTTTTTTCACATAAAAATCTGTATGCCCCCATCTTTATATATCTTTATTTTAGTTCCCTATCTTAAGCATATAATAAAGAGGTTAAAGTAATAATTTGGTCCCTATACGTGACACAGATTCTTCATTTAGTCCCTATACGTAAAAAAAAAATTGGAAGTGAGTCCCTGCATGTGTAAACATTAGCAAATTTGGTCCCCACATGTACAAACATTAGCAAATTAGTCATTGTCGTCAGCAAATTAGTCATTATACGTGACACAAATTTTTGATTTGGTCCCTAAACCTGAAAAAAAAATTAAATCGGTCATTATATATGCAATCGATAATAATTTTTGTCTCTATTGTCTGTCTACCAAGGAGCTTGGACCGAACTAAAGATTCTTTTCGTATTGAATATTTTTTATATATTATATCAATCTATTTCTTCTATTGAGAGTAAAAATTGTATAATTTGGTTCGTAAATGGTTTTATATTCTGAAATTATCCAAGTGACTCTCAATAGAAGAAATAGATTAATATAATATATATATAAAAAATAATCAATACGAAAAGAATCTTTAGTTGGGTCCGAGCTTCTTGACAGACGATAGGGACAATTATTATCAATTGCACATACAATGACCAATTTTTTTTTTTTTCAGGTTTAGAGACTAAATAAAAAATTTGTATCACGTATAAGGACTAATTTGCTGACGACAGGGACTAATTTGCTAACGTTTGCACATGTGGAGACCGAATTTGCTAACGTATACACATGTAAGGACTCACTTCCAAATTTTTTACGTATAGGGACTAAATAAAGAATCTGTATCACGTATAGGGACCAAATTATTACTTTAATCTAATACAGAGGGAAAAGGATTGCTTCTACGTTTCAATCACCACATGATGGATTATTTATAAGTTTTTTTTATGAGCATATGTTAATTAGTGTGTTATGTTAGTGAAGGAAGTTGAACCCATGAAATCCTTATCACTCCAAATCATATGTCTCTCCCCTCAAACCAATCCATCCACCTTACAACTCCATTATTTATAGGTATCTTTGCAAGCGTTTCTGTAAACTTAAAAGACATGCTCTAATCATGCATAAGGCAATCTCTCTTGCCTCTAAATTTCTCGAAGGATGCTAACTAGTGTCCTAAAGACATTGGTTAAAGAATTAAAAAAGAAAATTTTTTATGAAAAAATATTGTATTTAATATATTAAAAAAAATTACACTTAGCTTCTCAATACAAAGTTTTCTTTTGTTTATTCCTTAATCGATACCTTTAGGGCACTGGTTAACAAAACCCAAATTTCTCTTATAAAAAAGTTATTAAATTGTCTTGAATGTTGAATCCACGAAACAAAACTAACTTGGGAATTGCTACGATACCCTTTATAATTCAAGGGTTTCAGTATATCATATCAGGTTTGGATACTCATAATTAAAGGTATTTATTTTTCCGAAAATTTTATTATCTCGTCTTTTATATCTAGGAATATTTGCTAGCCTTTGTTTAGCTTTGTCTAGGATATTTTGCGGTATTATTCTAATTTCAATATTTTGTTCATGCAATATCATTCCTTCAAAGTGTTTTGTTTTCTTTCTAAGATAATTCTTAGCGTCTCTTATTTCGTATATTATTATTGTATCAAAACCTTCGATTAACGTAATTAATTCTCCTACCATATGTAATCCTAATTTTTCTAGATATTCTCCCATGTTGCTTATTTTATATTTCGTAATTGTTTTTCCAACTGGATTAACCTATTTTATCTCCAAATTAGTCCTCTTTCGATTAATTTTCTAAGTTGTTCATCAATATAGTCTTCCTCTTTATTTTTAATTAAATTGTTTAGGCATTTATGATTTGCTTTTATTTGGTTTTTAACTATTCTAATTTTTTTCTTTTAAAATAATTGTTTGTTCTTCCTTACTCATTTATATTCTATGCTAGAGCTTCTAATTCTTCTTTTATCCATTTTTCCATTTTTAGTTTATAATCTAGTATTCCTTCTATAACACATTCATCCCTAAAATCTACACCTTCTTGTTTTTCCCAATATTTTATGTCTTTTCGAATCTGTTTTAACCAATTTTTTAACAAGGTAAATGTTGTCATGCTATTATTCGTTCGAGCCTTTCTTTAAATATTTGGATTCGTATTTCAACTCTTCTTATCTGATTTTTTATTTCGATATTTATTTCTTCTATGTCTATTTCTCTTAATGTCTCAGCATAATTGCATAAATTTTTTATAATTTATTTTATTTCATTAGCTTTTTTCAGTTTTACTAGCTCTGATACCAATTCTTGGTCACTTTCTTGGCCTTCTTATTTTTACAAATTTTTGCCTTATTTTTGTGCCAAAATAACATACAATGATTCATATTTATATTCTATATTTTAAATATAAAGTTAACTCTTAACTTGATTTTCTAATCTATTAATATCATTATCATCTTTAGTTCTTTCAGATTCTAAAATACTAATAGGTCTAGGTATTTGGGTTATTCTTAATGATTCTGATCTTTTTAAGAAAGTTCCTAGCTCCGTTATCTCATTTCTTTTTGGATAATAAATTTTTTCAATATCTTCAAATAGGTTTGGGACATCAATTCTATCATTATTTCTAAAAGTAATACTATGATGTGAATTAGTTAATGCATAATTAACACAATAAGTTACTGAAAATATTTTGTCTCTTGTTCTCATTAGATTTTTTCTTAGAAATTTGTGTTCTAAGGTTAATAATTGATCTAATCATTGAGTAGTTAAAGGAATTTCAATGTTTGGATAAATTTCAAATTTTAATTTTACATATGCTAAATTTCCTTCAATTACTCTTAATATTTTATCACGGGGATCTGTTATCCTTTCGTCTTTTAGTATTAATTCTATAGGCGAATCTATTCCTTCCTGAAAAGTGGCTTTAATTAGTATTTGGATAGTTCCTATATGAATATAGACTTTTGCTAGGGTGGGAGACCAAGTCATATCTCCCACTATGAGCAGGCCCATTGTTGCAAAAAAAATAATTACTTTAAAATCCCACAATTTTTTGGAATCTAAAATTTCATCCTATCTCCTCTTTCACTCTACTTTCTCTATCTTCTTCTTCCTCTCTATTCTTCCTCAATCGTTGCTTGCTACCAGAGCCCTTGTCCATTCCTTGCCACCGAGCCGCACCGTGTGGCACTTCTCTTAAAAACGCCGTCAAGCTTTACCTCCACATGGGTGGCACCGATAAACACACTTCTTGCTCCCTTATAAATATCGAGGTTTACGACAAAGAGATCATTGTGGGAAGTCTAGGTCAAGAACAGGGAGAGGTTTCATACCTTATAAATATCTTCCTCCTACCTCCTTCATTTTCTCTGTTCCCTTTCAACAAGTTCTAATCTTTCTCTCGATTTTGAATACCAAGTAGCTAGTTCACTTTTTTCGACCTGAGACCAGATTCTATTTCTTCTCTTTCTCGTTTTTTGCAAATTTTTATTATTGTGTAATTTTTGAAAATTACATGTTTTTTCAATCATAAACTAGAGACCTTTGATGTGTATATGATGCTAATTTTCGTGGGTATTTAATAGATCTGGTTGGATTATATGGTAAATTTGGATTCCAAGGAATGCCGCTTTTGAGATAGAGTGACATTGATTTCATGAAGTACAATGAGATGGGTATTGATTCAAAGTGTGTTGCTTTGCTTCACAATTTTGAACGTGGCATTCATGGAAAAGGCCCCTTGATGACCTACAAGTCCTGGATGAAAAACAAGGGAAACAGGGGAGTGAGAGAAGGAGAAGGGGCAAAAGGTAATTTTATTTTTTTTGCAAAGAGGGGCTTTCTTTATCTCTCACGGTGGGAGATATAATATCCTCTCCCACCTTAGAAGCCGCCTATGAATATATCATATTTTACTTCTATATTCTTCTTTCCTTAAGCTTTGTTTTTTTTTTTTTTTTTAACTCTTCAAGTCTTTTTCTATTTAATAATTGTATACAAGTATTTCTTTGGGCTTCTGTTATATCTATGGGTGTTTCATTAATTAAATTTCCATAATATATAATATTTTCCTTATGAGTAAATCTTTTTAGTATTCCTCTAAGTCTTTCCTTGCCTTTCATATTTGCATTTTTTGCTAGATCTAAGTCTTCTTTTTGTATTTTTTTAAATAATCGTGGATTTATTAAAATACTTACATGATAGTTCTCATCTTCTTCAGTAATTTGGAGATTTTCTATATTGTTATTATCGATTTTTTCTTTATCCATGGCTATACTCATAATTCGGTTATAAAGCTAGTAATGATAACAAACATGAATTTGTAAACATACCTGATTGAAGTGATTAAAAGATAGTCCTTTCTTGCCTACTACAGCTTCCGCAATGAAGTAATTGAATCAAGAATTGATGAGTATATGTAAAGGGAAATTTGATAAGTAGAAAAGTAAGTTTTATTGATAGTGGAAGTTTAGTACAAAGTGGGATAGACACTCGCTGGTGCCTACACTAGTTTCCTATGAGGAGACTAGCAGATTTTCTCATCCAGAGAAAATTCTCAACTTGAGAGGTTTTTCAGAATGAAAACTCTGCCTTTGCCTCAGCATAAGAGGACTTATTTATAAGGCTAAGGGATTGCTAGACATTTACATAAATATCCCTAAAGCACGTAAGTGCTTACATCAGATTTCTAATAATTTACATTGTGACGTAAGGGCTTACATCACTCCTTTATTATTGCTTCATCAGAGTTCTTATCTTCTTGCCGACATTCACTTGTGCCTTCTAGTGGGGCCTGCTTCACACATTGTTCACATGCATGATTGCCATTTTGGCTAATTATTGAGCATAGTGTGTGGAGGACATCTGGGCAATAATTCATAGAGGGTCCCTTAAATGCATAGAAGGGCATCTCAAAGTTTGTCAGAAGGGATAAGTCTTTTTCTCTAATAAATTTTCCGCTAGTTTTACTAAGTAACAAAGTATTTGGTGCTTTGTACAAAGTTTTGATGTATGATTCTTTTTCGATAGTCTGGCATTGGGAGAAAATGCTTGCTAATTGTTGTGCAATGAAATTAGTAATTTGATCTTCCTCATAATCAACTCTAGTGGGTTCATCCATTAGAGGAAAATTGTTATTGCTTACCCTAATAAAAATTAAATGCTTTGCAGGCTGCTTCGTAACAAAGTTAGGGTATGCTGAGTAAAATTTCAGGAAAATAGGCCTTTCTCCTACAACATTCTTTCGAAATATTTGCACTGCTTCTTCGAAATAGTAAGGAAATAGATTAATTTCTTCAAGATTTTGACTTAATTAGTCCAAATTGGAACATATTGAATGCTAGTATAGGAGGCGCTCCTGGTGTAAGTACTGCCTTGGCAGCAAATAATTTTCGATCAACCATGTAAAAACAGTTGCTCTTTTCTTTGTCAGTCCAGTGAATTAGTCTTTTGAGGTGTTCATCAAATTTTTCTTTTGAAAATTGAACCTGAAGTTCGTGTTCTTTTCTAGTAGTTATTTGATAATTATCTAAGGAGGAAGGGTTCCCTAAGGTTCTCATTGTTTTTCTTGGTTCTGGCATTAGTGTTGTTGTTTCTGCAAAAATTCTTGGTCCAAGATAAATTTATTTACCTTTCTTCGATCTTTCCGCTTCTTGGAAGTCTTTCAATGCTTTTTCTGCTTCTACCTTTGATGCATAGGATTTGTGGATAATGCCTAGGATTTTCTGACAATGAGGGGCTGCTTTGTGCCACTCGTCATAAAGTCCAGGAAATGGTCCATTAAAAATAGTGTACCATTTCTGATTTTCTTCTTCTCGAGCTTGTTGTTTGATTTCTGTTGGAATTGCTTTTTCCAAAAAAGTCTTCGGTGTCCAGTTGTAAATCTAAAACTTTAATGTCTGCTTCAATTAAGTCCAATTCTCTCTGCTTTTGTCCTCTTAATGCTTTCTTGAGTTCTCGTTGCTTCTTCAGCATTGCTATTGTGCCTTGCTCTATTCTCTTGATAGAATATCTGTACGTAAGGACGTTCTTTTCACCTTTAATATGGGACATGAAATAATTGTATTCGGCTAATTTCATTTGCCATCTAATTAATCTTCCTTGCTTGTATGTTCCTTTGTGGTTGATATTCTTAAAACCTGCAACATAAATAGAATCGGTTCAAACAATAAATTCTTTATGAAGCACATAAATTCGATGTTTTGTCAACATTCGAATTAGTGCCAACGTTTCTTTTTCATGAGTAGGATAATTAATTTCACTGTCTGAGAAAGTTCCAGACATGTATCGTCACAGTAATTCTTTCTTTTGTCCAGGGGGTTTTGCTTTCATAACACCTCCTCAACATTCATTTGAGGCATCGGTCTCAATAATAATTAAATCATCATCAGATGGATGATATAATTCTGGAAGATTTTGACATAAGTATTTTAATTTAGTAATAATTGCTTCGTATTCCTCTATCCAAGACCAGAGAGCATCCTTTTTTAATTTTTGCTGAAGAATTTTTCTTTCTGCTGCAAGATCCTTTAGAAAACCTTCATTCGATATATACGTTAGTAATCCAAGAAATCTTTGTAATTCCTTTTTATCCTTTAGTTTCGTTGGAAAATTGTGGAGTTTTTCTACGACATGCTTTTTCATTATTATTTTTCCTTTTTCTACTTCTAAGCCTAAATAATTAATTTTATTTTGCCTTAGAACAACTTTCTTCTTGCTTAAGACTACTCTATGTTCTAAACATTTATTAAGAACTAAAGCAATTTTATTAAAATGATCTTCTAAGTCCTTATTTGTAAAGACTAATATATCATCAATATAGATAAGACAAAAATCTTTAAATTCTTTGAGGACGGAATCCATTCTTCGCTGAAATATTCCAAGTAATTGTTTCATTCCCATCGGGAGTACATTTCATTCATACTGGCCTTGCGGACAACTAAATACTATTAATGCTTTAGAATCTTCAGATAATCTTATTTGATAAAATTCTGATTTACAATCAAACGAACTAAACCAATGCATATTCCTAATTCTTTCAATAATTAAATATTTTCTTGAAAGAAAATATGCATCTCCTTTCATTGCATCGTTTATTTACTTATAATTTATTACCATCCTTCGTTTTTGCTCTTTTGATTTCACTATGATTTTCGACATAAAAAGCTGGGGCAGAGTGCTTGCTTTTAGAATGTGTAACACCCGGGGCTGACGAGGGCGGGGAGTGATCGCCGGTGCATGAGGCACGGACAAGGAGCGGCTCTTGGCAGGCTTCTAGGCGGAGGGATACATGAATGAACCGATTCACACCGGAATGAGAGGGATCCTGAGGCTGTGCAGGTATGGGACTGTACAGTTGAAGGAAGGCTTATAAGAATTGATTGGTACTACCTATACCAACAAGATGCATCTTCTTTTCGGTAGCCCATCACTTAAGAACTCCAAAGTTAAGCGTGCTTGACTTGGAGTAATTCTGGGATGGGTGACCTCCTGGGAAGTTTTCCTAGGAAGCTTGTGAGTGAGGACAAAGCACGCTGAAGAGACTCGTGTTGGTTTGTGGGGACAGTCAGCAATCCTTAAAGCAGTCCGGGCCGTTACAGAATGTCTAATTAAGCCTTTATCAAACATTTACTTAATATCTTCTGCAAATTTATCTCTATCCTATTTTGTATAAATCATAGGTTTACATTTTACTTCTTTTGTGGATGTTTTAATTTTAGTTTCACTAATTCAGTATTTTTATTGTTAATGTTTAGATCTAGAGGATTTTTCACTTCATACCTTATCTAGAAGTTCTTCTATATGGGATGGGATTCTTCTTCCTGGTTCTAAATTAATTAAGGCATAGCGAATTTTTTGGCAAATAATAGTAACTATATCACCACGGTTCAGCTTGCGAAACTCTGATTGTTGGGTAGAATAAGTACAGTTAGAATAATGGACAATAGGTATAGTAAGTATTTCTCTGAGTTGTGTATTTCTAATATAAGGTGTCTTGAGAGTGATATAGCCTAAATACTGACAAAATGGTGAATGTAAACGTAAAAAGTTGTTTCCTAAAATCACGTCTATTCCTGTTTCTTGTTGGTAGAATGTAGGTACAATAAATAATTTATTTTGTATTTTTAATGTTACTCTTTTTGCTACCCAAAATAAAAGACGTATAGATTCATCTGCTATTTGTATTTTTAAAGGTTTTTCAAATTGTTCCCAGCTATCAAATAATGCTTTTGTTGCAAGACAAATATTTGCTTCAGTATCAATATAAGCTTCAGTTGTTTGATTACTTTTTTCTACTATAATTTTGATATAAGTGTTATTCGGATTCTGTTTCTTCTGAAGATAATTCATGCTCTGTATATTCGTAGATGCTTTCATCGGTATTAGTTATTTCTTCTTCCGGTGGTTCTAAGTTATATATCTTATATACCTTTTTTATTATTTTTTTATCTTTCTTTAAAATCTTTATCTTTTTTCTATGGACATTCATTTGCATAGTGACCTTCTACATTACATATCCAGCATACGCATTTCTTTTTTCCTTTTGGGTAATATTTCCTTGGTGTTTGTTTTTTCCTGAAGTATTTTTTCTTCATATGTTTGTATGCTTTTTTATTTGGATAAGTTTTTCTTAAACTAGGTTTGTTCTTATAGTATTTTCTTCTTTTTATAGGTTTATTACATCCATAATTTCCTGGTAGCTCAATTTTTGGTATATCACAACAAATTATATTTCTTCCTCTATTTAGTTGCCTTATTGTTTCTCGATTTAAACATTGTTCTCTTAATTCTTTATATAAAATTTGAATAATTACTCCTAAGATTTTTGCAGTTTCATTTGGATTTAACTGTCATATCATTTTTATTTTATTATTATTAAGTGGAAACGGTAATTTATCTATAAAGATTTCTTTATAAATTTCTTTAGTTTCAGTGTTTAGTTGATAATAGTATTTTTGATATTCATAAATAAAACTTTCTACTTCACACATATCACATATCTGAAGTCTATTTAGATGTACTTTGGCTTTTTCATGTAGAAATCTAGTCACTTCTGCATTATGTTCTATGTTAGCGTATCCTATAAATTCTTGATAAATTAAATTCATAATTAATCTAGCAAAGTCTTGAAGCTGATATATATTATTGCCAGCTTTCATCTGGCATACCATTTAAGAATTTTTGTACATTTCCTGTGGTTTTATAAATAAGAAAGTTCTTTATATTTGTGAAATTTAATCTATTAAATTTTTCATCTGTTGACATTAATGATGTCATTTCATTAGTCCATTGTAAATGTATATCTTCTTTATTTTTTGCACAATCAAGGTTTAATATATTTCCTGATCTGAGTGATTCATAACGTGGTTTAAATTCTTCGTGAATTCTTGTCCATTTATCATTTTTTCTAACATATCCTTTACTATACATTGTTTCTCGTTCATGGTTATCCCATCCTTCGTAATATTCTTTTCTTATTCTTTTAGGTATTAGGCTATTACTTGCTTCTCCTCTTTCCATACGTATTTCGTCATAATTTATGTCAGAGTCTGAAGAAGAACTATAATTTAATACTACTTCTTCGTTTTCTTGAGTGGTATTAATTTGTTCTATCTTTTGTATTTGAATATTTCCTTCTTCAACTAATTTTAATTGTTCAAGTAATTGTTGGATTTCTTCTAGATCAATTGATTTCTTTATTGTTTCCATATATTCGTTATTTAACCTCTCCATGTGGTTACTGTAGCTAAAAGTTTTGAAGAATCAAGACTATGTTCTTGTTTTATTATTACTTTTTCTAATTTTCTTGGTTTTTCTAATAGCTCTTCTAATTCTTGTTTTGTTATATATTTATTATTTTCTTCGTTTTCTAAAAGTTTTTCTAATTGTTGAAGAATTTCTCTAATCTTTTAATGTTTTCATTCTCATAAGTTATTTCTTTTCCTTTACTTCATTTGTATTCTATTATAAGTATAATCTATAATTTTATTGGTATTTTCTATTAATAGAATTATATTTCTATTAATTTCTTCTAATAGATTTCCTAATTCTTTATATTTTATATAAATTTCTTCTATTAGACCTATTTTTATTATTTTATTCTTGAGGATACCGATATCCTTAAATTTGTAGAGGTATCATAGGAAGAGCCACCTAACTAATTGTGTTCTTTTCAATAGTAAAGTCCAAATCCAACATGCAAACATATGTGATTGGCCAAACATGGGTATGACAGTCTAAACAAAAATAGTCATTGTTGAATCACCACCTCATGTACCAAAATTATCTTCAAGTTGACGTCGAGGAAGGAAGCAAAGTCATATCCTCTTTCTTTGTCATTGGGTTTGGCAAATAAATTATGGCAATGCCAGTCAAAGCTCGCATGCATGTCAATGTTAGGAACAAGTAAACAAATGAACCATTAATGTTTAAACAGTAAAGTTGATATTAGGTTTAATTAGGTTTTTAATCCTGAAAAGTGAGTTATTTTTTATTTGGTTCTTATACTTTTTTTTTTTGGTTTTGATCCTTATAAATTTCGAAATTTTGGTTTTGATCTCTATCATCACTATTCATCCGTTAAGTGTTGACGTGATGTCAGCACTTTTATATAGCCTATTATAATATTTTTATTTTTATTATAATGTTATTGTTTGTTTTTTATACTTTTATTAAATGAATGAAAGGTTGAAATAATAATATTCAGAAACATTTCTAGGGTTAAATATTAATAAAAAGAATGTAAAAAAGTAATATTTAATCATACATAAAAATATTATAAAATTAGCCTATATAGCAATGCTGACGTGGTGGCTCATTAGTCACGTCAACAATTAACAGATGGATAGTGATGGCAGGGATCAAAATCAAAGTTTTGAAATTTACAGGGACAAAAACCAACGGAAAAAAGTGCAGGAATCAAAACCAAAACTGATTGAGGGGTTAAAAATTTAATTAAACCTTGATATTATGTCCGTCTATTTGATTCCAAACATTCATGTTGTCCTGTGTGGGGGCTACGATTTGTTTTATTTTATTTATTTTTATTTGACATTGTGGGTGGGGGTAAGAAATTTTGTACATGCATTCTAATTAGACGTCACTAAAATCACAAGTACACACACCTCACAAATATGGTTCCATTGAGTTTAACATTGTGGGGGTCGGGGATTGTGGGCCGCAACTTCAGTTCAAACTCAGAAGGAACCATATATGCCATGAAAATAGCCATTTTCTCATAGATATTAGGATGCGGTTCTGCAACAAGAAAAGATAAAGAAAATGCGTAATTTTCAAAGCATGTGAGGACACTAGACTTTAGGTTCGATTCGCCCCCACCAATCTCTATCTAAATTGGATGCAACAGGTGTTAACAGCGAATCCCCTTTAGAATATAAAAGAGCAACCTTGATTTGGTTTGTACACCCTAAACCAAGAGTATCGTCAATGGCAGTTTACAAAACAATAGTCTCCTTAACTCTCTCTGCGCATAAGGGAGAAAAGAAGGTGATTTGGAATGGATAAGACTTGACAATTTCGTCAATCTTTCCTACATGCAGAGTGGTTTAATTTATAGACCAACTTATGCCACTTGGTGAAAGGAAACAACCTTTCATTAATTGAAAGAAGGGATACAACCTTTCATGCACGTATCCTTTAATGTATAGACACATACGCTCATGATATAACACACCTGTTAGGAACGATTTTAAACTCATGAAGAGACACCTTTCCTCTTGTAAGTTTTAGGACTTCCATATTTTGGAAATCCCTCACAATCCCCCACCATTTTCAAAATAAACCCAAATCCCATTATTCCGGAAAGGACTAAACTTAGGTACAGTACCTATGGCACTGTTCCTACTGTTCTAGACACAAAAAGACAGGTATTTTTATTAAACAGGTGCAACCATTATGATCCTCTTGAGATAGTTTGTAGCAGTTGTGTTGTATTTTTAGTAAGGAGCAGTAGGAACAAGAGGTAAGGAACTGTTTCTAAGTTTTTTCCTTCCGGAAATCGCATGCTTTCAGACAAAGGTATCTCGGGGATTTGAACCTTTGCTTAGTAAGAAATGGGTTTCACTCGTCCCGAATAAAATGGTAGACAAGCTTTGAACCAAATATTCCTTAGAAGGAGCATGCATAACTTACACATGAAATCTCGGTACCATTGAACGACGTGAAAGCCGACACTTTTGATGAAGCCTTGTGTCTTGTATCCTTTTCATGAGAGCTTTAAGAGTCAAGCCCTTAACTCCAAGAAGCGGTCCCACTTCACTCTCACATTGGTAGACTCTATCGGAAGCGCCCCCATAATTAAAGCACTTCAGCATATATATGCTATAGATCCATTAAGAGCAAAAGCTCATCCTCCCTCCTATATTTCCTTATGGTCCAAGTACTTTTAAACCTTGGGATGTATCTATTGTCAAGTACTTGTAATCACTTTAAGAGTGTACTTTGGCCAGATTGATCTCAAGACTTGATGCTACTCAAGTGTGAGTTGGGTTTCCACCATTGGTGATCATTTAGATGTGGGCTTGAGTCCCATCCCTTATGATGTCTTCAACACCATTTCCCTTGTCAGTTCCTTCGTTAAGGATCTGTAAGATTCCTTTTTGTTCGTACAGAAACTATGGATACTATTCCATTTATAATTAATTCCTTCACATAGCTATGTCATAGTCCAATCTGCTTGGACTTTCCATTATATATCTGGCAATATGCCTTTGATAGTGCTAACTAACTATCACCATGTATGGATACTGGCGCCCTTGACTTTGGCCAAATTGATATCCCATACAACAAATTTCTAAGCCATTTAGCCTCTTTTCTACTTGCAATAAATGCTATGAATTCTGCAGCCATGGTGGAGCCGACAATGTAAGTCTCTTTCTTGGAACCCCAAGAGATAGCACCCCCATTATGTGTGAAGACCTAACCGCTTCCTGAAGCATGGTCTTCTTTACCTAACTGGCATCTATATATCCTCTAACACTGAAGGATAACCATTATAGTTTAAACTATAGTTCATTGTCTCATTCAAGTATTTCAATACTCTTCGGACAACATGCCAAATGTCTTTACGTAGATTACATGTATACCTACTTAGTCTACCTACAACATATGCAATGTTTGGTCGGGTACATGTCATGGCATACATCAAGCATCTAATTACTTTGTGCATTCAAGTTGTTCTGCTAGACTACCTTTATTTGATACTAAATTAGTTGTGATCAAAGGGAGTATCAATGGGTTGACAATTGAAGTGATCAAATTTCCTCAATACCTTTTTCTATATAGTGAGATTGGGACAAATCTATATTCTCACTATCTTTGATTATTCTAATTCCTAGAATCACATCAATTACCCCTAAGTCTTTCGTATCAAAATTTCTAGATAAGAAACTCTTAGTATTTTCTACAAACAAATCATGACACCTTTCCGTAATGGAATTTACTGTAAACACATTTGTGATCACATTCATCATTTATCTTATATCCAATAGTTAGCACAACTTTATCAATCTTTTGATGTCATTGCTTAGGAGCTTTCTTAAAACCGTACAATGACTTTATATAATTTACACACCTTCTTTTCTTGATCATTAACCACAAACCCTTTTGGTTATGTCGTATACACCTCTTCATCTAATTCCCCATTTAGAAATGCAGTTTTCATATCCATTTGATGAATGACAAACTTATAGATGGATGCAAGTGTCAATAGCACTCTAGTTGAGGCAATTATTGCCACAGGTGCATATGTATCGACATAGTCAATGCCCTCTTTTTGTGTAAATCCCTTAGCAACTAGTCTTGCCTTAAACTTATCTATGGTTCCATCTACCTTCATTTTCCTTTTGAAAATCCATTTGCAACCTATTGGTTTGGAACCAGGTGGGAGGTCTACTAATTTCCACGTTTTATTCCCCATTATTGAGTATATTTCCTATTGTATAGCTTCTTTCCCGAAAGCAGCATCTTGAGACTTTATTGTCTCTTCAAATGTTTTTAGATCACTTTCTGTATTATAACAGATTGGTCCATAACTGTCTATGGACTCTCTTGTTCCTTCTACAAGGAACATGAAAAAGACTGGTCCGTAAGTTTTCTCTTTCCTAGCTCTTTGACTTCTTCTAAGTTCTGAACCTTCCAAACTATCATTATTAGATACATTGATTTCTGGATTCTGTGCATTATCATGAACATTATCCTTGTGACTTGGAATTGAGTTAAACCTATTGTGAACACCCAACTTTGTCCGGGACAATTTTCTTTCTTTTAGTAGATACAAAAAAATAAAAAAAATAAATAAAAAAAAAACTCAATTAGGTCTTCAGCCCAAATTTTTAGAAGTTAGGCCCATCTCTTTCTTAAAGAAAAAAGATAAAAAGAATAATAACAAATGAAAATAAAATAAAAAATAAAAGATAAATATGATGTTCAGGTTGTTTTAAATAGATAGGAAAGATAGTGATACATATCCATTGTTTCACTCTCTAAACTGATTCTGTTTCATTGATAGTTCATCTGATAAGCATAAAACAAGTCCGTTACTTCTCATATCTATAAATAGGGTGCACCTTTTACGAAATAAAGAAAAAAGAAAGTTCAGGGTCTTCTTTCCTTCACCAGCCATATTTTTCTTTCTTCCTGGCCTTCCTCTACCCATATCCCTCCCACATTCATCTTCTTCCTCTAGCCTTTCACTCCTCTTCCCTCTTCTTCTTCTCCACGTCCTCACAGTGCACAATACAAGCCAGCGAGCAGCCAATCACCACCAAGCAGGTTCCACCGCCACGCTGCAGCACTCCAGTCATCACCCACTGCGCCGGAGTTACCTTCAGTCCAAGCAATCAGGCGCTGAAGATCACCAAGTCACCACCGGTTGAACCAGAGTGCGTTGCCTACCACCACTGCTTCCAGGAGTTTTCGGTCTCAGGCAGAAAGAGAACCGTCCATCATAGCCCATAGCAACACCGCGTGAAGTATCCGGACCTGACCTCCCGTGCTCGCCGTCGGTGAAACACCATTCCGAAGTCATACTGCTAAAGACCAGAACACCACCCAACACTCAGCATCGCACTGACACCAGTCACCCAGGTCCACCGCAAGCGCCGCCGTAGTCGCGCCTAGATCACTGCCGTGCGTGCTTCCAGTACCAAGCAGCATCGCGTTGCTTCAGTTCTGCAACTCTGCGCTTCATCTCACTGTATATTGCTCAGGTTATCGAGGAAGATAACATCTCTTTAATTTCTTTTGATGGTTTTATTTTCTGTGTTTTGGGTATATTAGGGGTTTGGGCTTACTTGTTTTTATGGGCTGAGAGTATTCAGATGAATTACCCCCTTTTGGTTAGGTTAGTTTTCTGGTGTCAATTAAACTACAAAATAAAAATCGATCATTTGAAAAATAAATAAAAATCAGAAGTAAAATCACTTTCAAATGTTTTCTTTCAATTCATGTGACAATTTATGACATTGATGTATGATTTTTCATCCTAAAGTGTCGTATAATATTGTAAAGGTTTATCGTATAACATTGCTATTTTGAATCCTGTGCGAAATTTAATTAATTTTGAAATAAAATCCCTTTTCCTAAAATTATTTTCAAGATAAAATCTTTTAAAAATAAATAAAAATCTTTTCTAAAAAAGAAAGTAAAAAAATCGAACCAATCAAAATTTTTTCTAGAAGAATTACGTGACTTTGAGTTTCCCATCGCACCAGGGAATAAGTAGGAGCGAAATTAATCATTTCGTCAAGTTAAAATTAAATTTTCCTAATTTGATGTTGTTTATCTTCTCTTTATTCTTTTTGAGTAAAATAAATATTTCAAAGTTATTAAAATTTGCATAATTAACTTGAGGTACCGTTCTTAGAACGGGCGATGTAAGGTGCTAACACCTTCCCTACTCGTAACCGACTCTTGAGCTCAATCTCAATCTTTTAAAAAGACCGGTATCCTTTACTTTATGGGATTTCCAATTTTTTTCCGAAAATAAAATTGGTGGCGACTCCTCTTTATTTCCTTCGCGACGCCCGGACAGGACGGTTGCGACACCTATCTTCTTGAAATATAGCATCCCTAGACTCAATTACTGTATCTACATGATATGAGTCATTAGATTCTATAACCATGAATCTATATGCTTTGCTATTTTTAGCATAGCCCGAAAATACACATTCAATTCCCCTTTCACCTAATTTCTTTCTTTTGGTTCACGAACCTTCACTATCGTCCTATAACCCCAAACTTTGAAATAGTCGAGGTTGGGCTTTCTATTTTTCCAAAGTTCATATGGGGTTATCTTGTTCCTTTGTTTGGAACTCTATTCAATATATAACAAGCCATCAACAAGGTTTTTCCCCAATATCCCTTTGCTATACCAGAATAGGATAGCATGATATTTACCATTTCTTCTAATACCCTATTTTTCTTTTCAGCTTTACCATTTTGTTGTGGGGAATAAGGTGCAGTTGTTTGATGAACTATTCTAGTAGACTCAAAGTTACTTGGATTATAGAATTATCCTACTCTTATAACTCCTAAGACATTTAATAAATGTCTCATAACAAGCAACTTTAATTTATTCATACAATATAATATCATACATAAGCATCCCAACTTCTGAGAAATTAAAATAAGTTTACAGTCTAACATTTATAATATAAATTTTAACTTATAAATATTATAAATATTCAAATTATATCTAAGACTAAATAAAATTAATGACGCCAACTTGAAACAACGATGCTGTTGTTCTGGTGGTCAGCGCTCTATCCTATCACTCATGTATCTTGGGTTCGAAACCCAACATACACATTTCTTCATTAAAATTCAAAATCTCGCGTCTGAGATTCGAAACTGCGACCAAACACTTGGATTTCAAGCGTCCAACCACCGCACCAATCCACAGAAAGATGCAATCTTTAACCAAATTTTATTGTTAAACAGAAAGTATGTTACCGGTATTCAGTTGCAAGGAGGGCTTCATGGACCTAACTTGGAGTCCCACATCGGGTGTCATGAGCCTGGTGTGAGGGTTTATAAGGATTGGGCAAACCTCCCCTTATGACCATGGTTTTGAGGTGGAGTTAGGCCTAATTCCATATCAATTGGTATCAGAGCAGTTTCGATCCTTGGGCATCGGCTCTAGACGGGAAGAATGAACCCAAAAAAGAAAGGGGAAGAATGAACCGTCGTGGACGCCGGTTGTTCAAGGGGCGGATTTGTTATCGGTATTCAGTTGCAAGGAGGGCTTCATACAAGCGAGCTAAGTTAGCTGCCTGGTTTATGGAGGTGGGGTTAAACATTCTAACTTGCATTTGGGTGCTATGTTCAAGGCCAGCTAAGAATATGCTCAAAGAATGTTCGAGGAGCAAGGATACATGGGTTAGGGCGAGTACAAATTCATCCACATACTCTTGCACTTTCCCAGTCTGTTTCACCTGGATCAGAGTAGATAAGGGATCCTCATAAGCTTCACCGAATCTGGAAACAACATCAGTCACGTATTGTTGCCAAGTGGGGTAAATGTCGAATTTCGCTCGGAGGTAGTTCAAGTGCCACTGCAGGGCGAGCCCTTCCAAGTGAATCGATGCAAGCCGAACCTTGGACTCCATCGGGGTACCATCCAGGAGGAAGAATTGCTCGCATTTGTACAGCCAGTCCTTCACCTTCTTGCCATCAAACTTAGGGAACTTGACCTTAGAGATTCGAGTGGAATACGGATTCAGGGGCGGTTGATTGTTACTCTCCGGACCGCCGCTGCGATTTTGCCGATTGTTGGAGGTGGAATCATCTTGACGAGAACGTTCGCTCAACAACGAACGAATTTCCTCCATTCCCGGTTCATCTGCTCCAGTCGAGCGCTGAGCTCTGCATGCTGGTCGTCAACCTTCTTCTCCAAATCGGGGATGCTGGATTGACTGCGGGTACCGGCGGCCATGATTCAAGCACCAAGAAAGAGCGCTTTGATACCAATTGTGACAGTAATTTGGATTTTAGGGAGGAACCGTTAAAATCCTAAACTCAAACCAGGAGAACCAAGAGAAGAATGGCACTCGGTGATAAGAGTTACAGAGCAGAGCAATAGAAGAATGAGAGAGAGTGTGTGTTTTATGGAAATGATGATATATGTTCCATTCTCATTGCCCATACGGGTTATATGATGAAAGTTTGTTACAAGGAAATATTCATCTATATGACACCACACAATACACCTCATCAGAAGGTGTGGGCCCATACTACTAACTGATATGAGGAATTAAAATCCCACTAAGTATGAAAAAATAAGCCAAATTGCAGGAAACACAGTATAATAAAACTATGCCCTTAAATGCCCTTACTGGTGTCTCTAATTACCAAACTATGCGTGTGACGGGAATGCACAACAAGAGACCCCTGCAGGTGTTGCTTGACAGTGGCAGCATTCACAATTTCTTAGATTTGGAGGTTGCTAAAAAGTTGGGATGCAAACTAGAGGCTATTACCCCAATGTCAGTAACAGCTGGGGGAGGTAACAAAATTGAGGCACCCTATGTTTGTAAGAACTTCTGTTGGCAACTGCAACAATCCAACTTTACTGCCGATGTGATAGTGTTACCTTTGGTCTGCTGTGATCTCATTCTTGGCATTCAATGGTTAAAGTCTTTGGGACCCATACTTTGGGGCTTTAATAAGCTTCAGATGGAGTTTTCTATTCAGGGCAAACGTTTTATGCTAAGAGGAGCTTAAACTTCTGGAGTAAAATTAATTGGCAACAAGAAACTCTCTCAAGCAGTTCATAATGGTGCTGAGATGTGCTTTCTGTTCCTCGACCAAACTGCATCTCAGTTATTGGTTCCAAATTGTCACCTGTTGCAAGCTACTTCCTTTGCTGGTCGCTTACCCGAGGGGATAACTGCACTCATTAGTGAGTATGCCGACATATTCTCTGAACCATGCAGCCTCCCTCCTACTAGGCCTGGTTTTGACCATAGAATTCTTTTAAAAGAGGGCATTAACCCAATCAATTTGCGGCCATACAGGTATTCTACAATTCAGAAAAATGTAGTGGATAAGTTGGTTACTGATATGTTACAGCAGGGGATCATACAACATAGCAACAGTCCTTTTGCATCTCCAGCAGTGTTGGTGAGGAAAAAGGATGGTTCCTGGAGGCTTTGTGTGGACTATAGGAGGCTTAACCACTTTACGTCAAAGATAGATTTCCAATTCCTCTCATTGAAGACTTAATGGATGAACTTGGAGGTGCCACTATCTTTTCTAAATTGGACTTGAGATCCGGATTCAATCAACTGAGAATGGACAAGGGAGAGGAATTCAAGACAGCTTTCAAGACTCATGGAGGCCATGATGAGTACTTGGTAATGCCTTTTGGGCTTACCAATGCCTCTGCATCCTTCCAGTCCCTCATGAACCATATTTTACAGCAATGCTTGAGGAAATTCGTTATAATTTTCTTTGATGATATCTTAGTGTACAGCCCCTCTTTGCAAGTACATGTGGAACACCTAGCTCAAGTGTTTCAAACCATCAGGGACCAACAATTATATCTTAAGAACGAGAAGTGCCATTTTGCTACAACAAGGGTTGAATACTTAGGCCATTTTATTACTCAAGAAGGAGTCTCAACTGATCCTTCTAAAATTCTAGCTGTTAAGAATTGGCCAATCCGAACAGATATCAAGCAGCTTAGGGGCTTCTTGGGTCTTGCCGGCTATTACAGAAGATTTGTCAAGGATTTTGGCAAGATTGCCAAACCACTCACAGATTTGCTAAAGAAGGATTGCTTCCTTTGGAATGATTTTGCCTCTGCTACCTTCCAATTATTGAAAGAATCTTTGGTCACAGCACCTGTGTTGGCTCTACCCAATTTTTCAAAGACCTTCATGGTGGAAACTGATGCATCCGGGAAGGGAATAGGTGTTGTCTTGATGCAAGATAAACACCCCATAGCCTATATAAGCAAGGCATTGGGTCCCAAATAGCAGGCCATGTCAATTTATGAACGGGAATTATTGGCAATTGTCTATGCCATTCAGAAATGGGGAGCTTATCTATCCCATATGCCTTTTGTGATTAAAACAGACCAAAAGAGCATCAAATACTTGTTGGAGCAACGACTTACTCCTTTCCAGCAAATGTGGATGTCCAAATTAATGGGTTTTGACTTTGAGATACACTACAAAGAAGGGGTAGAGAACAAAGCTGCCGATGCTTTATCTCGACGAATTGGGGCTGAATTACTCCCTCTTATGTTAGATAACGCCCAAACTGGATTGCTGGACCAGATCAAGGCCTCTTGGACCACGAACACAGCTTTGCAACAGCTGATTTTGGACCTTCAACATGATGCCACCTCCCATCCTAAGTTTGTATGGTACAAAGGGGAACTTAGAAGGAAAGGCAAGCTAGTAATTGGAGCTGTCCCTGATTTAAAACTCACCATTCTGCAATGGTTGCATAATTCATTTCTTGGGGGCCATTCGGGCATTGATGTCACTACAGCAAGGGTGAAGTCTTTATTTTTCTGGAAGGGTATGAACAAAGACATTCAGAATTATGTGCGGAATTGTGACGTTTGCCAACGTTGTAAACCGGATTTGGCAGCTTCTCCTGGGTTACTCCAGCCCTTGCCAATACCCAACCGGGTATGGGATGAAATTAGTATGGATTTTATTGAGGGGTTGCCCTCCTCTCACGGCAAACAAGTTATTATGGTAGTAGTTGATCGTTTAAGCAAATATGCGCACTACCTCACATTATCTCACCCTTATACAGCACTAGATGTGGCCCAAGTCTTCCTTGATAATATATTCAAGCTCCATGGCATGCCCAGTACCATCACAAGTGATAGGGACCCCATCTTCATTAGCAAGGTTTGGGGTGATCTTTTCAAACTCCAAGGTGTTTCTCTCAACAAATCTACTGCTTACCATCCACAATCCGATGGTCAAACTGAGATTGTGAACAAGTGCCTTGAGACTTATCTTCGGTGCATGTGTTCGGAGAAGCCTTCTTCTTGGTCATTTTGGATTCCCCTAGCTGAATGGTGGTATAATACGCATTACCACTCTTCAATTCACTCCACTCCCTATGAGATTGTCTACGGGCAGCCACCTCCAATCCATCTTCCTTACCTCCCGGGTGAGTCGCCTACCATGACTGTTGATAGAACCTTATATGCTCGACAAGCAGTGATTAAGATGCTGCAATTTCACTTGCTCCGAGCCCAAAATCGCATGTCTCAACAGGCAAACAAGCATAGAAGTGATAGAGTTTTCTCCATAGGTGATTTCGTATACCTGAAGCTGCAACCTTACAGGCAGCACACACTCCGGAATCAAGCTTTCCATAAGCTCACCCCCAGGTATTTTGGTCCCTTCAAAATTCTGGATCGAGTGGGGGAAACTGCATACCAACTGGCACTGCCTCCATCCGCTGAATTGCACAATGTTTTCCATGTCTCTCAGTTAAAGCTTTGCCGGAATCCCGCTGTTAGTGTTACTCATGCCTTGCCTTCTCAATTTGATTTTGATGCCCCTGTCCAAGTACCCGAAGCTATACTTGACCGCAAGATGGTTAAACGCGGCAGAGCTCCAGCCACCAAAGTCCTTGTTAAATGGCAGAATTCCCCCCCTGAGCTTGCTACATGGGAGTTTTATTATGACCTCTTAAAAAAGTTCCCTCACTTCCACCCATGAGGACAAGGGTGTACTTACAGGGGAGGTTATTGTTACAGTTTTATTATACTGTGTTTCCTGCAAGTTGGCTTATTTTTTCACACTTAGTGGAATTTTAATTCCTCATATCAGTTAGTAGTATGGGCCCACACCTTCTGATGAGGTGTATTGTGTGTTGTCATATAGATGAATATTTCCTTGTAACAAACTTTCATCATATAACCCGTATGGGCAATGAGAATGGAACATATATCATCATTTCCATAAAACACACACTCTCTCTCTCATTCTTCTATTGCTCTACTCTGTAACTCTTATCACCGAGTGCCATTCTTCTCTTGGTTCTCCTGGTTTGAGTTTAGGATTTTAACGGTTCCTCCCTAAAATCCAAATTACTGTCACAAAGTAGCGCCTGGGTGCAACGGTCATTTTAATCCGTTTTCTGAAAAAGGCCTAAAAGTTCAAAATACATAATATGAAATTTCGAACCTGGGACCTAGCGGAAGCCCCAAGCAAAGTTAAGGCACTAGACCAAGGCATCTGTTCATGCAAACTGGAGGCCATTATATACATTTAACCGTTAAACCAACGCAGCCTTCCAAATAGATGCAAGTTTTGGACGTCACCTCTGCAGCAGGTTGGGTCAATTCTAGACCCGTTTTGCAGAGATCCGGGTTCATACGACCCATTGTCAATTTTAGCCATTCAACCCAAATTTAAACTTATTTCTTTTGTTTGTATGTCTTGGATTCATGTTTAAGCATGCTCTAAGGTAAATTTAATAATTTTCATAATAGAAACAAACAAAACCATGATCTAAAATCATTAAAGTTTTTCTATGACTTTCCTCTATGAACATTCATGTCTATCTTGACAGCTTAGAACAATTCGATTCACATCCATAACAATTCTAAAATCTATGGAAGTAAGAAACAATTATCATCTTATATCTACATCTTCATGCACATATAGTGTAAGATTGTCAACTCCAAAACCAATTGATTCTTGCATGAAACAACAATTTCATTTGTGCATGTATTTTATATTATCATTCATATCTATGATTTTTCTATCAAAGTAATCCTAACCTACATGCATGCATCATTAACCAAACATATTCATGCTTATCAAAACTCACATACATGAGTGGATTCTAAATCATGTATCAAAGACTTTAATACCACATGTTAACTTTAACATAAACAAAGAATGTTTTTAGCATTGAACATACATCAATTTAGAAAACCAAGTCATAGTCATAGAAAGTAATTGTGCACCTTTCACCATAGTCATAAATAGACAAACTTTTGAGGAAGCATATGAGTGTTCATCCTTCCTTGTCGTAGGAAGACAATGCATCTTTTTCCACTATCTTAGAAAAAACCGCCACCATGTAATCTCCCCCATTTTGCCATCGAACCTCTCCTGTTTTACAAAGTCGGAAACCATCATTTTCAATGTTGCAGAAACCATTATTATAGAACGGATAATCGAACCTAAATATTGTTAGATATTGGGGTGTAGTTCTGCAACAAAGAAGAGACGACAAAGAAAATGCACAATCTCCAAGGCGTGTGAGGACACTAGACTTTAGGTTCGATTCGCTCCCACCAATATTTATCTAGATTGGATGCAACAGGTGTTAACAGCGAATCCCCTTCAGAATACAATGGAGCAACCTTGATTTGGTTTGCACACCCTAAACCAAGCGTATCGTCAATGGCAGTTTACAGAACAATAGTCGCCTTAACTCTCTCTGCGCATAAGGGAGAAAACAAGGTGATTTGGAATGGATAAGACTTGACAATTTCGTCAACCTTTCCAACATGCAGAGTGGTTTTATTTATAGACCAACTCATGCCACTTGGTGAAGGGAAACAACCTTTCATTAATTGAAAGAAGGAATACAACCTTTCATGCATGTATCCTTTGATGTATAGACACATACACTCATGACATAACACATCTGTTAGGAAGGATTTTAAACTCATGAAGAGACACCTTTCCTCTTGTGTGTTTTAGGACTTCCATATTTTGGAAATCTCTCACATTTTCTTTTCTTCGTATGACTTTTTTGACGAGGCATTTTTCTTTCTTCTAGATGAATTGCTCTAGCATTTTTTTGGTCTAAATCAGTATCCTTGCTAATAGATTATGATTATGAGTAGATGTAAATGTTAAAGTATGTTCTTTCAATCTTTTAATTTTCTTTTAAATGAATCTGTTGCTGCTGCTACACATTTTAATAGAGTAAATACCCAATTTGGTCCCTGAAATCGTAGGGTCGTATCAATTTAGTCCTCCACATTATCAATATTCCAAAATGATCATTGGAATTGCAAAATGTAGCAAATGCATCCCTAATATTATTCACTTAGTTTTAAATACATCTCTGACATTACCAACTTAATGTCATTATAGTCCAATGTAAATATCAACGGAGGGACGAATCTGATTAACCTTTTGCAATTTTAGGAATCATTTTAGAATATTGGTAATGTGGGGGACTAAGTTGATACGACTCTATAATTTCAGGGATCAAATTGAGTATTTACTCCATTTTTATATATTTTCAATTGCTTTCCTACCTACAGATTTAAGACATATAATAGACCAAGGCCTTAGACCACACTCTCTTAGAGGGTCTAATTTCCAAACTGAACATGATCCATATCCATGCTCCGGTTTGCGGGGGGTGGGGGGGGGGGGGGGGCTAATAGAGGACCAAAAGTCAACTACTTTGTAACTAATTTTCTGTTATGGAAGTTAGAATTCAGTTAAACTCTCAACTGTCCACCACTTGTATAAATACTCAAATTGATTCAATTAGAAGTAGGAAACAAAATTAAGATCTAATTGATCTTCAACAACATATACCATGGGTGCTACCATTCAAAATCTTATCACAATGTGTCGGTTTCAATGTTATTACGATGCCATAGAAGATTTTCATTGTGGTAGTTATTTGTTTCACATAGGGGTTCTTTATCTTGTATATCATATATTATAGAACTATCTTTTGTTTCAAATTTATGGATAGGATTTGGCTATATCTTATGCCTCGGTTTTGCAAAATGTTGATGAGCCTACTGTTCGAAGCTTTGAGCTAAAAAACGAGGTGTTTATTCCAATGTGAGTGATATTTGTTTTCTTCCTCTTATGCTAAGTCATTTTATTTGCTTTCAATCTTCTGTCTATCTGATTAATGGCTGACTATCTGCAAAAAATCCTGTATTATTTTTTGTATGTTTATTTTCAGGTGACTGGATTTCGTGGTGGTGTTAACTGGGCTCTTCTTAAAATTTTAGTGGTTCTCCAAGATTTAGACATTATCAAATTAGTCTTAGTTATGTTAAAGTTACAATACCATTGAAGTTTATCCCAGTTCAAATCAATATTAAGTATCCAATTCAAATCTTAGTTATGTATAAGTTATAATACCATCTGAAAATCACTTTGGATCCTAGCTAACTAATTATGCCGTGTTTGTTCTACTTGAATTATTGTGGTTGTGTTCGTGATAATTTCGTTGAACTTATCATTTTTGGTTTTGCCCATTATGTTTTTGTCTTTGTTTCAACTGGTGTGTTTGATCCCAGTGGTAACCTGATCAAGTTGGTGCAACTTCCAATATATGGTGGAATTTGACCTGAAAGCCTGTTTGATATCAACACTTGTTAGGAAGCATGACATCTGTGGAGGGAGAAGAGAGAATTGGGAGAAAATATAAAATTGTATTTGATTGAATAGAGAAAGTAATTACAAATAAGTACATCAAACCTTTATATAGGCTAATGATCTAACAACTAATTATTAATCAACTAACTAATTTCTCCAACTAACTATATATCTAATAGACCCCCGCAAGCTGGAAGTGCTAGCACTTTAAGCTTGAGAATGAACAACAATCAAGAAATGAGTAACAATCACGAAATGAATCTAAAAATATACAAGCCGGAATTACATCTGCTAATCAAGAAAAAAATCTGAAAATGATAGAGACAACGACCGAAGTTCATAGATCTGAGAAGTCTTCGACCTTCTTTTGGGTCTCGTCGATCTTCTTCTTGCATCTCCACGGACTCGTTTCAAAAACAAAAGAATCTTGCCAGAATGTCTATTGGCAAAAAATATGAATTTCTATGTGAAATGAGCTGACTTGTTGGAATTAACATCAGTCATAAGTCGCTCCAAATGGGCTCTTTAGGCCTCAAAATATCAATGTCATTTTTATGCAAATGCTTGACCACCACATGGGCTGAAGCAAGAAAAAAAATTGAACTCTTAACCACCATGATGCGCAGAAGCAGAAATATAACACCAAGAAAAGATTGTGATTTAGAAATGAGCCAAGAAAGTAGGCTACCAAAAAAAATCTTCAGAATATGGAAACATTCAAGTCTTTCTTCCAAAAATAATGCAAAAGTATACGTACCCAGGCAGAGCAATCCCATGCAACTGGGCTAGAATCATCTTTAAAATTAGAAAGTTGGAGAATGCGTCTTCTCTGAGAAATTCCAAGAACGAATGCATAAACAACTTTTGTTTTGAGTATTGGTGACCTTACAATCCGTTGATTAGTGACAACACCAAATACAAATGATGCAACTCTTATGATTGAGAATCCAGTTTGTCCCTACAGGATTCTTTTGAAATGCGTCCTCTGGGATGGAGCCAAGAAGACCCTATTGAACTAAGCAACTTTACAACCTTCCTCTCAACCACGTTCTTGGATCATCATATATTGATGAGTTATTGAAATGACAAGTAGCTGATGGAATAAAATCCAAAATCCTTGAGGCTGCAAGGAAGAAAACGGTGCAAGAAGTGATTCCCATGACGGCTCCAAAAAAAAAAATTCAGAGAAAGTGGAATAAAGAATTGAAAAGGTGTTTGGAAGGTAAGAAAAAGAGAAGGAAAACGAAAAGAAAAATTGCAGCGGAAAAGTTTCAGGTGGATGATATCTCTTTGATATCATGTTAGGAAACATGGTATCCGTGGAGGGAGAAGAGAGAATTGGGAGAAAATGTAAAATTGTATTTGATTGAGTAGAGAAAGTAATTACAAATGAGTACATCAAACCTTTATATAGGCTAATGATCTAATAACTAATTATTAATCAACTAACTAATTTCTCCAACTAACTATATATCTAATAACAGCATTTGAGTTAAATTCTCTAGATGATAAGAGAGAATTTGGAATTGAACCAGTGAGGAAATTGAGTCAAAGATCAGTTGTTTCAAGATTTTCACAGTTGGATAACTCTGTTGGTATACTTCCATATAGTTAATTCTGCCACGGAAAGAAGAGGCTGAGTTCCTTCAGTTGGCCAATAACTGGTGGAATCTCACCAGAGAATTTCTCCTGAGGCTTTCTGTTACAGAGAATTCAAAAAGAAATCTATAACCTTCAGATTTGTGCAGTTTCCAAGACTTTCTGGTATGGTGCCAGTTAAATTGTTTTGCCACATCAATTTTAGAATTTGGATTTGGGCTTAACTCAACCACAAAACCTCGCTTTAAGCTCTTATTAGACACTAACTCTAGTCAATGTGAGACATGAGTTTTTTCTCATTGCACCCCCCAACACTATTGGACTTGGTGCGTGGATAAATGGTGAGTGACCCAATGGATCTATGATAGCTTTGCATGGAACCCAATTCATAAAGATTGTCTCCAGAAAGCTGGTTTTCATACAGAAACAAAATTTCCAATGATTAGCAGTTATGAATCTCTGGAGGGATGTGACTTGTGAGATGTGTTGTGTAGACTGGAAGTGTCTGCAGATTTGTAAGTTCTCCTATACTTGGTGGAATCTCCCCAGAAATCCCAGTATCTGCAAGTCCCATAAAACTAGAGCCTTGTAGTTTGATATCTGCATTGTAATTTCACAATGAATACCTAGATTTCCACCTGCTCTAAGCATTTGAAGTGCACTCAATCATACCAGAGAGCTGGTTGTCAAATAGTGCCAGCTGCTGAAGCTTTAAAATTTTTGCCAATAGTGGTTGGAATTTCACCATGTAAGGCATTTGAATTCAACAACAACCACTACACTTAAGATAGCTTTCCTATTTCTTCTGGAATGGTTCCTGATAAAATACAGAAGATAAGGACCAAAGTAACCTGAGAAGACAAGTTTCCCACTGAACTTGGAATCTCACCTGTGAGATTTCAATTTGAGATGACAAGAGTGGTAAGGTGGCCAAACGAAAGGAGCTATATAGGGAAGGTGCTGCAAAGATCAATGGATGTTATTATGATCTCTGAAACTAACCCTTCTTTGGAACATCTTATATAGTCCTATTTGCAAGGACTTTTGTGGGTTGGATCCCATGAAGAGAAGGGCGCAGTAGCAGAGTTGAAACTGTAAAAACAGAATACTGAAGCAAGTTATGTACTAAATAATTTACCATATTTCATTGACATGTAATAACATTTCTTGTACTAGATTCTCCGGAGCATAATGGAGCTGTATACAAGATGTAATGCAAGAGAATATCCAATGTGAATGTCACTTCATTGGCTTTTTTAGGGATTTGAATTAGATGCAGTCACCTGTTTCTATCTCTAACTACTTTGTATTTTATTTTATTTTTTGGATAAAATAAATCAAAGGTGGAGAGTGTAAGAAAAACCAATCTAATGGTGATAGAATGGGTGACTGCATGAAGTCACTGACTGCAGCTATTCCAGGTCCATTTTTAGGGTCTATTGGGTTCTATGCTTATGCTGCTAATTGTTTTGAATTTACCCATTGTATCTTGGGAAAGTTACATAAAATGGATTGTGTCCTATAAACTTCTATTTATATTTTTGGATTTAACATAGATGTATTGTCTTTTCAAATAAATCGGAATTACCCCTCATGCATAATTCATCCGTTCATCGAATGGGTTGATGGACCTTGCTGCTATTTCGAAACTGGTACAGAAGCACAAGAGAGCCAAAGAACTATGCCAAGTCTCCTCGGCTTGATCTTACCTGTCAGTTGAGTTAGGTTTGAATAATGTAGCACATAGGCCACTTTGTTTCTAAAAAAGCTAAAGAAGCTAAAATAAAATCTTAATTTAAAAATAAAATATCCCTTTTCTCAAAAAAAAAAAAAAAAAAGTAAAGATTTTCATTTCTTTATTTAAATAAAAAATCCTTTCTAAAAAAGAATAAAAAAGTCAAAAACCTTTTCATAAAAATTAAAATCAACTAACAAATTTTTTATTAAAATTAAAATTACGTGGCTTTTAATTTCTCATCACATCAAGAAATATGTAGGAGCGAAAATATTCATTTTGTCAAGCTAAAATTAAACTTTCTTAATTTTGTCTAGGTCTTTTATTATTTATTAAATATTTTAAAATATATATTAAACTTCTGATTTTTGTTACATTAATAAATTGATAATATAATAATATGAGAAAAATATAAGTAATCGACATTCATGAGAACATCAATGGGAAGTATGAAGCCAAAATACTAGAAATAGAAGGTGAAGAAAGAGCATGAACCAAAAACAACAAGAATTATCTAGAAGGCAAGCAAATTAATTATAATCCAAGGAAAGAAAAAGGAAAACAAGTGCAAACATCATCTATTACACGAATTTCATCAAGGTTATCATTTAAAGAATTAACAAATATACATTTGCCAAGTATAATGAAATTGACATCTATACGACGTTTGGCTCGATCAACAAACTATCAACAGATTAGTATAGGTAACCAAATATTTTAGATATTTTAGTGAATTTGAATATATATTCATATTCATTCATTTAAGTAAAACCAATATTACATTAATATATTAATGTTGACTCAATGTTATCATCATTTTATTCATTGGTATGCTTTCTTGTTGTTTAACTAACATTAATGTCAACAAAAATTATTTTGTTAAATGCAGGGAAATAAAAATGCACCTCAAATCCAATCATTATTTTAATTATACTGAAGTTTGTTTGTAGTATTCAATTGTATCTATATAGAAAATAAATGTTAGTATGATAACATTAAGTTATATACTTCAAATAAATAATATTATCAATGGCATTTCTGTTCAATCACAATTCGGTGTTGCATCTCAAAATTTCCACCTTTGTTTTTTTTGTTGTTAATTTTCCATATTGAAATGTTTGAATGGCCTGACATGATTTTTTTCATTATGTCAGTGTTTTTAAATTTAAAAGTCTTAAACACAAAACAACCATGACATGATTTTTCATTTCAAAAACTATACAAATATTTATTTGTTGCTCTTTTAATTTGTTATTTTCCACATTTAAATGGAAATGTTCTTTCAAAAGAGTGTCCTCCTCAAACATAATACCACATGCATCGTACGGATACAAGAACTAGTTTATAATATTTGAAAGTAAAAGTCTATTAGCTTATTTAAATGTAAAGCTCTACTTGCATATTATTTGTGAAAGTCTAGTGACTTATTTATCAGTATAGGCCTACCGACCTCTTTATCATTAGAGACTTACAAGCCTATTAATAAGTGGAGATCATCGACCTATTTATAGGTGGAGACATATTTAAAGATCTTGTTGAAAAATAGGTCTTTAAATAGGCTTTCAGGTCAGATCAGGCTTTGGAATAGGCCAGACTCAGGCCTTAAAAATTGACCTATAATAAGTTAGGCTCAGATCTTGAGATTGGAATAGTGACCACACCTGTTCATATCAGGGCTTGTCTAACATATTCCCACCATAGTTCTACTTGGCACTCATAAAATAAAAATTAAGGTGAGGAAAGGGTGGAAATAAACGGAATTATAGAAGGAAAATAAATGAATCAAATTCGTTGGTATATATTTGAAGAGCTCGTTCTTTGTACCACCTAGTATTACTGTATTAATTGGTGCTCAGTTCATCAAAATCGAGTTCTTGATTAATTATTTAGCTAGTGCCCACTCAATAACATGAATACTTTTCTTTATTCTGAAACAATTAATTATACGCTTTCACATTTTGAATAAAATAGTAAATTAAGGATTCAAAAAGTTTTAGAGACCACGGTAACAACTTGGGAGATCATTTTAATTTGTAGAGTTTGACGTTTTATGTTATTTTTGTGAAGACTATCTCCCCAAACAAAGGGTGTGTTTGGTTCCAATTGGAAAATCACATTATCTCAATGCAACAAAATTTTGCTTTCAGGTTGGATGATGTTCCTATATGGGCCGAGTATAACCCAACCTAGATCTAATGAGGACCACAACCCACTCGGAAACAAGCAGGATTGGGTGAGTCGTTGCCAGCGGCCCAAACTGAGCAGGGCCTCTTAATAGCATCCTAAACCTAGCAGAAGGAATGTCCGGGGGAATATTCCCCCACGGCTAGACCAATCCCGGGATACTCGGGATTGGAGACATTACCACATCCTATGCGGAGCCAAAGTCGCCGGGACGAGGAGACAAACACGGCAAGACAGGATATCACCCATAAAGGGCCTTTAATAGAGAGATTGTACGAAGGGCCTATAAATAGAGTGACCCTGGGTTTTTGTAAGAGACATTGAGAATATAGACCAGTAACACATATCCGAGTATGGTGTTTCAACTCTTGCTCGGAATCTAGATTGTAAGAGAACAGTTGGCTCCCACCGTGGGGCCCGGAAAAACTTTTCCTTCGCCTCGTTCATGGTTCGAACACGAAGCACCAACATACCGGGCCAAATAGAAAATCATCAAGTGCCTCCCATGGATCACCAGATTGATCCGGCAACCTTCCAGCTCCTAATGACGACAGTCGAAAGGCTGAATCAGGAAAACGAGCTCATGAAGCAGGAGATGGAGGCACTCAGAAACAAGGAGCATCAGACCGACCAATCGGACGCTCATACCAGACAACGCAGCAGATCACCACGAAGGGAGGGTGGGAAAACTACCCATAGTGGACATCCATTCACTGAAGACATCGTCAACTCCCCCTTTCCTGAAAGCTTCAAGGGTTTAACCATACCTATGATGGGAGCACTGATCCCGAGGAATACCTCTCTATCTTTAAGACACAAATGTTGGTCACCACCCCTTCGAACGATGTCAAATGCCGGGTTTTCCCAACTACTTTTAGGGGACCTGTGATGGTATGGTTTTCACGTTTGCCCTTAAATTCAATTTCAAATTTCGTTGACTTTGCTTCCAAATTTTCCATTCAATTCTCTACAAGTCGGGTCCATCAAAAGACCTCAGCAAGTTTGGTTAATTTTAGACAGGGTCAGCATGAAACTTTATGGCAGTTTATGGCTAGATTCGCTCAGGAGACTCTAATGATCGGCGACCTCAACCATGCTGTAGCTCTGCATGCCATTCTGACCGGGCTCAAAGAGGGTCCTTTTGCTGATTCACTAGCAAGAAAGCCTCTCGCTAACATAGACGAGCTCCGAGGAAGAGCGACCGGCTATATGACCATGGAGGAAGTCGCCCTCGCCCGAAAAAAACATTTTTCCAGCATCGGAGGACAATTCCCGACGACGAGAAGAAGGTGGACAGCAGAGGCGTGATTCCGAGAGGCATGATCCCAAGTGGTACAAAGGCGAGAAGCAACCAAAATTCGACAGTTATGCCCCTCTCAACACAAGCAGGGCAGAAATCCTCAAAGAGGTCTTCCGGGCAGATCTCATTCAATTACTACCTCCAGGATCGACTCCAAAAGGAGCCGACAGAGACAAACACTGTGAGTATCACAGGAACTTCGGCCACTTTACTGAAGATTGTCGCAATTTGAAGGATGCTATTGAAAGACTGATAAGAAGAGGACATCTCCAACAATTTACAAGAAAGGATGGAAGAAGGGGACAGGACAGGGAGAAGATAGAGATGAACCTTCAAGATGCAGTGCCTCCTCCCAAATAAGCGGCCCGACTCACAAAGTTCCCGTCCTGATGGTCAAACACATACCAGGGGAGTAATCAACACAATCGCTGGTGGTTTCGCAAGTGGGGGTGAAACAAGGTCGGCCAGAAAGCGACATTTGAGAGCCATACACACAGTATATGCCATCACAACTGTACCACACAACCCAGGACCCTCCATAACTTTCTCAGCGGACGACCTAAGGGGTATAGCACCAAATCAAGATGACCCGGTAGTAATAACGGTGGAGTTAGCAAACTACACTGTCAGAAGGATCCTCATCGACCAGGGCAGCTCCGCCGATATTTTATACTGGACCACATTCAAAAAGCTTGGGCTCACACCTGACATGCTCAAACCACACCAGGGTGTTCTAGTCGGATTCTCTGGTGAACACGTTCAGGTAAAGGGTTATGTTGAATTATTAACAACTTTTGGTGAACAGTGTTTGTGTCGTACCATTCCTATTAAATTTCTAGTAATTGATGCTAACACCTCATACAATATCTTGATTGGTCGGGCTACTCTAAATGCGTTGGGCGCGGTGGTATCCACACCACACCTAGCAATGAAATTTCCGACACTTTCAGGCGAGGTGGTGACAGTAAGGGCCGATCAGAAGTTGGCAAGATAGTGTTATGTAGACAGCCTGAATATAACAAAACAGATATCCGAGGAGGATATGACACTCGGATCTTCCAGCACAGCGAATTTAGTCTACTTAGATCCCAGGGAGGACACTTCCGATAAACATCCACAGCCTGTCGAGCTCCTGGTGAAGATACGACTTGGTGACACACCAGAGAAGCATACCCTGGTAGGAGCGAACATCCCGAGGAAAATACAAGATCAAATAAAGCAGTTGTGAAAGAAAACGCAGACCTTTTTGCGTGGATGGCAGGTGATATGCCGGGTATCGATCCAGAGGCCATCTGTCATTGGTTGGCGGTATGTCCGGAGGCCAGACCAGTGGCTCAGAGAAAAAGAAGAATGGGCGGTGACAAAAGAGAAGCAGTGATCGAGGAAACCCAGAAACTAGTCGAGGCAGGTTTTATCAGGGACATCGAGTACACGACCTGGTTAGCAAACGTTGTTATGGTCAGAAAGCAAAGCGGGAGATGGAGAATGTTTACCGACTATACTGACCACAATAAAGCATGTCCGAAGGATTCATACCCTTTACCGAGTATTGATCGGCTGGTAGATGGAGCGTCCGGCCATGGAGTGCTAAGTTTTTTAGATCCGAATGCACCCGTCGGATGAAGAAAAAACTGCCTTCATGTCGGACAAAGCCAATTTCTGTTACCGAGTGATGCCTTTCGGCCTGAATGCTGGAGCCACCTATCAACATCTCATGGACAAAGTGTTTGCAGCGCAAATTGGAAGAAACATCGAAGTGTACGTGGACGACATGGTAGTCAAATCATCAGCCGAGGAAGTTCACATCGACGACCTTCGAGAAATACTCGATCAGATACGTAAGTATAATATGAGGTTAAATCCCAAGAAATGTGTCTTTGGTGTCCAAGGGGGAAGTTCCTAGGCTTCATGTTGACGAACAGGGGAATTGAGGCAAACCCGGATAAATGTCGGGCAATACTAGACATGCCAAGTCCGAAAACAATTAAAGAGGTTCAAAGACTGTCCGGGCGAGTGGCCGCTTTGCAAAGGTTCCTACCTAGATCTACAGACAGAGCTTATCCATTCTTTAACACACTGAAGAAACCAGCAAATTTCAAGTGGACAAATGAATGTGAAGATGCTTTTCAGAAATTGAAGCATTTTCTCTCGGCTCCCCCTATCCTAACAAAGCCCGGTCTTGGTAAGCCTTTACTTTTGTATTTATCCGTTACTGACGTGTCCATCAGTGCAGTCCTCATACAAGAAGAAGACAAGCACCAAAAGCCAGTTTACTACATCAGTCAAGTACTGCAGGGGGCTGAAACACGATACCAGCTTGTGGAAAAACTTGTGTTAGCTTTGATAACGGCAGCTCGCCGACTGAGACCTTATTTTCAGGCACACCAGATCGTGGTCAAGACGGATCACCCGGTTCGACAAATCTTGCAGAAACCAGAAATAGCTGGCAGGATGATGGCATGGGCAGTTGAACACTCGGAATTCGGCATCAGATATGAAGTTAGGGGGCCCATAAAAGCCCAATGTCTGGCAGACTTCGTTGCCGAGTTGACCCCTGCTCTCGAAGCCGAACACGCTCCTGTTTGGAGTCTATACGTGGATGGCTCCTCAAATGCAAAGGAAAGTGGGGCTGGCATAATTTTACAAGAACCATCGGGAGTTACTTTGAAGCAAGCTTTAATAATAATCAAGCGGAGTACGAGGCTTTAATCGCAGGAATCAGTTTAGCGATAGAAGTCGGCGCAAAACAGCTCCGGGTGTGCAGCGATTCCTATTTGGTTACAACCCAAGTAAAGGGAGATTTCCATGCCAAGGACCCTCAGATGACCAGGTACATGAATAAGGTCAAAAGTTTAATTGCTGTTTTTGATGAATTTACAATTGAACATATCAGGCGGGAAGAGAATGTCCGGGCAGATTTGTTGTCCAAGCTAGCAAGTACCAAAAAAACAGGGCAAAACCGTTCGGTCCTCTAGGAAACTTTGCATGCACCAAGCGTTGAGCAGGAAGACGGTCCGAGTTGTTCGCTCGTCTTGACTAGTTCCATCCTCGGAACAACTTGGATGGTGCCAATATGGAAATACCTGACAAATGAAGAGTTACCAGAAGATCCCTTAGAAGCCAAGAAACTAAAGAGACAAGCCACCTTCTACATCATTGATAACGGACAGTTATACCGGCGGGGGTTCTCGACCCCTATGTTAAAATGCCTACGGAAAGATCAATCCGAGTACGTAATGCAGGAGTTTCACGAAGGTATCTGCGGAATGCACATGGGTGGGCAGACATTGGCAATAAAAATCCTGAAAGCAGGGTACTACTGGCCCACGCTGAGAGCTGACTGCGCAAAGAGGGTCCAGAGATGCGATAGTTGCCAACGTTTCTCTCCCGTTCAACACAACCCTCCCGGGAATTACATAACATCACATCCCCATGGCCATTCAATACCTGGGGTATGGATATTCTTGATCCTCTACCAATAGCAAAGGGTCAGGTAAAATTTCTCCTTGTTAGCATTGATTATTTCACAAAGTGGATTGAGGCAGAACTACTAGCCACAATTTCCACAAAGCACATTGTGAAATTCACTTGGAAAAACTTAGTTTGTAGACATGGAGTTCCACACACAATAATAACTGATAATGGCACACAATTTACTGATAAAAAGTTTCAGTAATTTTGCAAGCAGTTAGGAATTCAACACAGGTTCACCTCGGTAGAACACCCTCAAACGAACGGACAGGCTGAAGCAGCTAACAAGATTCTCCTGAATGAATTCCGTAAAAGGGTAACTGTTGCTGGGGGACTATGGGTGGAAGAACTTCCTAGCATCTTATGGGCCTACCATGTAACGTCACACTCAGCAACAAAGGAATCCCCTTTCCGTCTAACCTACGGCGCAGATGCAATGATCCTTGTTGAAGTCGGAGAATCTACCTGGCGTCGTGTTCATTTCGTAGCTGATAAGGACGATGAAGCACATCAAGCCGAGCTTGATACCTTGGAAGAGATCAGGAAGATGGCACATATCAGAAACGCTGCCGCACAGGCTAAGGCAGCTCGTAAATACAACTCCAGACTCAAATAGAGGAAGTTAAAGTACGGCGACCTAGTGTTAAGATTGTGCCAAGGACCGAGAAAGAAGACTAAGGAAGGAAAGTTCGCGGCAAGATGGGAAGGACCCTTTCGGATCAAGGAAGAGCTCGGAAAGGAGCATATAAGCTAGAAAGCCTAGAACGCAAGGAGGTTCCAAGGACTTGGAACTCCACACACCTGAAATTCTATTACAACTGATGTATTTGGACGATGTACTCTTTTTCCTTGTTGGTTTTTTTTCCCCAAGGGGGGTTTTGGCCAATAAGGTTTTAACGAGGCACGTCCAAGAATAATAAATAAAGTATTCTTACAAGGATATGAATTTTCCAAGTTTGATATATTTAATAATTTGAACGTATGCCGAAGCCCGCGTACAAGTAAAAAACTTGAAACCGGGATGAAACAAAATCTGAGAAATACTCGGACAATACGACTTTCAAATAAATAATTTGAACGTATGCCGAAACCCGCGTACAAGTAAAAAACTTGAAACCGGGATGAAACAAAATCCGAGAAATACTCGGACAATACGACTTTCAAATAAATAATTTGAATGTATGCCTAAGCCTGCGTACAAGTAAATAACTTGAAACCGGGATGAAACAAATCCGAGAAATACTCGGACCATTACGACTTTCTATTTTAAAGAGGGCCAAAACCGACCCTGGTGAAACAGTATTCGAAAAACACTTTGGCTAGGTGCGAGATACACAAGGGGGCACAAAATACACAAAGGCTAGAGTACGAAGTTACTTAGAGTGCAACAATGCACGCCAAAAAAAAATTAATTACAATCCTTCGGCTACCCCGATGCCACCGTCTGGATTGACACCATCAGTATGTTCATCACCATGTGCCTCCTCAGCATCTCTCTCTACCTCCTCCTCATCATCGTCAGGAAGGTCCACCAACTCGCCGTCTCCGACCTCCTTCAACAATCCTGTTTTGCTGAAGTCATAATCCGGAGTAAGGCACGCAACTGGCTTCATGGCTTGATTGAACCCATCCGCATACTGTTTCAACATGGGCATCTTCAATTCTTCAATCTCCTTCAACAGTTGGCCTTCTTTGTCTCCAGCGGTTTTCTCGGCATATTCCGCTTTTTCCTTAGCAGCTTTCACCTCGGCCGTCAAATTCCGGACTAGGTGATTAAGTTTGGCTTCTTCCTCAATGGCCTGCTCCAGCTGACTTCGAGCCTTTGACATTTCCAGTTCCAACTGATCTATAGCGTTAACTCGATTTAAGTCGGTAACAATTTTGCTGTTTAAGCGACCAACTTCCGCCTCGAGCTCTGTTTTCTTCTTAGCAGCAGCTACCATCTCCATCTCCATATATCGGCCAATAGCAGTCATCCTCAACCAAGCTTGTGATACAACCGAAGATCGGCATTGTGTAGCAAATGGCTGTCAACAATAGTCTCCGGTTGGAATGTATGGTTCCAGAGGGAATGCAACTCGGGAGGAACAACTGGATTACTAGACAATAGGGCAGACAGAGTATCCTCGGTACCAACCGTTGCAGGGGAACCTCACCCACCACCTTTTGTTTCTTCTTCGTGGTTTCAGCAGCGGTGGAACTCACTTTTCTCCTCTGCCTCCTCACCAGTCCCGATTCACCATCTTTCTCGGCTAAGTCTCCAGCCGCAATCGACGAAGCTTCCTCGGGTGCCACTGAGCTTTGACCCTGTTGGTTCAAAGCCAAGACTTTCTCGAAGTCTTTCTTGTTCAATCTCGGGGCCATAGTCTCTGCACACAAGAAAATCCGAGAGTCAAACGACCAAAAAAAAAAAGACAAATATATATATATATATAAATCTCTCACCCATTAGGGCGGCAAGTCCGACCGAGTTATCTTCTACGGTTATTAATCCCCGGCTACGCAACAAAGGGGACTTTTCAAGATAATCTACTTCCTTTTTCTCGATGGGGGTGAGAGAATGATACTCGTACCCCGAAACATAGTTTGGATTAGAAGTCCAGTATAATGGAAATTTGGGTTGACCTCTCTCGTCGAGAAAAAAGGAAGCATAGTTGGCCCGAGACTGTACTTTGAAAAAACCCTCTTTGAAACCCTTACAAGAAGAAGTAAAAATATCCAATATACCCCGACGAGGAATACTGTTAAGAGAAAGCCAACCCACCTTGCCCCTCGACCTCACTTCAAAAAAGCAAAATAGCTTACCAACTGTCGGGCGAAAACCTAGAAAGGAACATAGAACCTCAAAAGATTTTACAAAGGCCCAACTATTTGGGTGTAACTGGCTAGGGGCCACATTCAAGCATCGAAGAACCGAGCATTGGAAGTCCGAAAAGGGAAGACAGAGTTTTACCTCGGAAAAATGGTAGTAATACATGAAGAAGAAGTCATGCTGAAGATGAGAGCCAGACATACATATTCGGTCATCCTTGTCGCAAGGAGAAAATGACCATTTTGGATTTTTTCCAATGACCTAACGGTTTGAATCTTAGAAACCCAGGTAAGAGCACTAGGGTCAACCCAATCATAAGACCCCACAAACATAGGTTGACAAGGAACTGGGGAAGGAGTTCTAGAAGAAAAGCTAGGATTGTTTGTTTTGTCTATGGAGGGGGCAGCTCGCAACATCTCCGAAGAACTAGAGGAAGGTGATATTGGAGAACCAGAAGCCATGAGATGAACTATACAAAAAAGAGGAGAGAATCCAGGAACCCAAAAAAACAAATGTGCAGGATATAGAGGTTCAGAGAAAATTTGGGCGTACCTGAGAAAATGGAAAGCTTGAAAGCCTCGAGCGGGAAGATGAAGAGGAAACTAGCGCAGAAACTGTGTTTTCAAATGAGGGAAGATGAAAAGGAAACTGTTGAGAGAACTGAAGAATAAGAGCCAATTCGAAAAAGGAAACCCAAACAACATTAAAAAGAAAAACGTTTCTGATCCAATGGCGCATAATGTTTAGATCTAACGGATCAAGAAGAAGGACAGACGAAGGGCCAGGCGGTGCGACAGTTGGAGAGCCAGGAGTCAGCGAGTGAAGAGACGCGCTCTAAAGTATCCACGCGGCCCTAGGCATGGACGCTCAAACCCCTATGAGGCGTAATAAGGTCACCTCAAGACAGCCATAATGAAGAGACGTAGTAGGTGACAGATATCTCTGACACAAATGACAAGACCTACACCACAAGACACGGGACATCCCGAGATACCCCGGGTAGGGGACTTCCTCGAAATTCGGGGAACACAGTAGTATATACTCGGCCAAACTTTGAATTCTCGGGCAAAAATTATGAATCCTTCTCACTGCAAGCAACTTGAGGCCTGGGGGACTTCTGTTCCTACATCGGCCGAGTATAACCCAACCTAGATCTAATGAGGACCACAACCCACTCGGAAACAAGCAGGATTGGGTGAGTCATTGCCAGCGGCCCAAACTGAGCAGGGCCCTTAATAAGCATCCTAAACCTAGCGGAAGGAATGTCCGAGGGAATATTCCCCCACGGCTAGACCAATCCCAGGATACTTGGGATTGGAGACACTATCACATCCTATGCGGAGCCAAAGTCGCCGGGACGAGGAGACAAACACGGCAGGACAGGATATCACCCATAAAGGGCCTTTAATAGAGAGATTGTACGAAGGGCCTATAAATAGAGTGACCCTGGGTTTTTGTAAGAGACATTGAGAATATAGACCAGTAACACATATCCGAGTAAGGTGTTTCAACTCTTGCTTGGAATCTAGATTATAAGAGAACAGATGATAAAAAAAAATAATGATTATGTCACTATAAACTTACTTTTGATATTGCAAAAGACAATCAAAAATTGATTTGAGTTTGGTAATGATATTTTAAAAGTCAGTTTAAGAGAATTGGTTTTGTTTGGATGATAGAGTAAAATCACTTTTGAGGTGTAAATATAAAGAATATTCATACCTAGAATCAATTCTACTCAACGGGAAAACTAGAAATTCTTGCTTCCATTAAAATCAATTCTATCCAACTCAGAATTAATTTTATTGGACGCTAAATTTAAAACAAACACCTTCCGAATCCCAAAATCACTTTTATTGGAAGCAAACATAATTTTAGACCATCCAAAATCTAAACCAAATCACTTAGGCATGCCTTTAGGGTGTTTTATACATCACAGATGAGACAACAAAAGCATTTCCTCTTCCCCAACCTCAATTTTTGTCCACGGTTAAACAGATGGGTAGCAATATACCTCATGAATCTCACTGAATCAGCCAAATATAAAGAAAAGAGTCTTGGCACACACACGCACATATATATATATATATATATATATATGGCAATTTTTTTTCATGAACCTCTCCTAGTTAAAGACACTTCCAGGAGGTATATTACGTGTATACTATGTTCTGCATTGTGTTACTCAGATTGAGTAACAGATGGATCTCAAAAGTCAAACAAATGTAAGAAGTTGTGATTTGTGAAGGAAGCCCTTCTTTGCAATCAATGTTATGATTGAAACTTGAAACTCATTTTAGGAATTAGGATAACTCATCATGTGTGCAGTCTCATCATCAGTGTGAATAGCAAACGAGAATACAAATTAAACCTTGTTTATCAGGAATAATAAAAGGACAAGAAAAACCAAATTGCAGAAATTTTGTCTGAAATGGTCTTTACTCTAATGTGTACCATTCTAACTTAAAGCGAATCTCATCCTCAACCTCTAGTGAAAAAGTTTGCATTTGGCTTGGCAATGACTCCAAGAGTGGCTGACGATCAATGAGGTTCTCATGATTCTTGAAAAAGCTAGTGACTTTGACATCTTTCAAATCATGCCACCAACATTTTATTTTACTAGAACTGCAACATCCTTCTTCCTCTTGTCTGCACATTAGCTTCTCGCAGAACAACTGTTGATTAGTTCAATTGACACAGAAAGTTAATAATCATCCCTTTCAATCACTTAATAATGTGCAAGTGGCAGGTATACCACACTTCCTCTAATAATAGATACTTATACCAAGCATAATGGAAAAAGCTTCCCATGACAGAATGCATTAACGGAATATGAATCCAAAGTTGGAATTTGAGAAAAACGCTCTCCCCAAAATTCATGAAAAAGATTATTTCTAGTCTCCATTATTAAATGACAATTACGCATTAACCCAACTAGGCTGTTTAACAATCTGTCACCACTTAATAGAATGATTGTTAAGAACAACCAGCAAAATAATAAAGGTAAGCTCAAGAATGCAAGGCAAGCTTAAACAAAACAATCTTCCGCCAAAGTCCTACTCAAGCATCCCAAGATCCAGAATGTCTAGATTTTTCATATCTTATCAATCTTCATACCGATCTTATCTGACTTCAGTATAGCTTATAAGTAATAATATAAGGTGCACCAGAAACTATGAAACTATTTTTTCTTCAGAAATACAACAGTCATGCATGGATTTACATGGATTAAACAAAGTCTCTAGAACACTATCAAATCAAATTTATACAAAGAGAGTATCGAAAGCAACCCAGAATAATTCTTATAGAATATATGATATAATAATTATTTGTGATAGTATAAGAATTAACCATTTGCAAACATACTGTTAGAATATATGATCTTATCTTATCTTAGAGTACATCTTATCTTATGATAAGAGTATCTTGTATTATCTCATAGGATTAGGTTCTTATCACGTAATTATTATCATAATTAGTTTTCTTATTCAATTAAGATTAGGAGTCTTGTATCCCCATAAATAGGGGTTAGTGCTTAAGCTTTTAGAATAACTAGATCATAATCAATGATCAATCATAATCATATTTTGGAGTCTCCATTCTTTTTCTTCTCTTTCTCTATCTAAACTCATAACTTCAACATGGTATCAGAGAGATATCATCCTCTGTGACTTGTCCTGTCATTATTCCGCTGCCGAGTCCCCATAAGTTTGGGACTATTTCAATAATTATATTCATAATTCTTTTTCTTTACATCAGTGCAATAAAAAAAATGGTTAAGCATTGACAATTGTTTCTTGCTTCTGCCCATGGTGATGGTTAAGCGTTTGCCTAAAATTGGCATTGATATTTGGAGGCCTATAGAGCCCAATTTGGAGCGACTTTTGATTGATGTACATGCTAAAGAGTCAGCTCATTTCACATATAAATTCATATTTTTTGCCGATGTTCATTCTGGCAAGATTCATTTGCTTTCATTGATATTTGGAGGCCTATAGAGCCCAATTTGGAGCGACTTTTAACTGATGTACATGTCAGCGAGTCAGCTCATTTCACATAAAATTCATATTTTTTGCCAATGTTCATTCCGGCAAGATTCATTTGCTCTTGGAACGAGTCTGTAAAAACGCAAGAAGAAGATCGACGAGACCCAAAAGAAGGTCGAAGACTTCTCAGATCTATGAACTTCGACCGTTACCTAATATCATTTTGGTTTGGTTTGCAGTTGTGACAACTTGCAGTTCAATCTTCAGCTACTGTAAGCGCGGGCCTATTATCGTTTATGTTTGGTTTGCCTGCTGTTGGTGAAGTTAGCAGTAGTTTCTTCAGTTGGTTGCTCGGTGGTTTGTTCTTGGGCACAAACTTTATTGGTTGTTTATTAAATTTTCTCTTTCAAAGGGTATATTTGTAACAAGCTTAAAGCTTAGTAAGCTTTAGCTTGAGGGGAAGTGTTAGAATATATAATCTTATCTTATCTTAGAGTACATCTTATCTTATGATAAGAGTATCTTGAATTATCTCATAGGATTAGTTTCTTATCACGTAATTATTATCATAATTAGTTTTCTTATTCAATTAAGATTAGGAGTCTTGTATCCCTATAAATAGGGGTTAGTGCTTAAGCTTTTAGAATAACTAGATCATAATCAATGATCAATCATAATCATATTTTGGAGTCTCCATTCTTTTTCTTCTCTTTCTCTATCTAAACTCATAACTTCAACACATACGCTTACTAACTACAACATATAATGCAGTCAAGACATGAAAAGCATCCCCCAATGCAAATGAGTCTAACAGTGGCAGACTGTCATGTATTAGACAATCAAATAAAGAAATCTGAAGTCAAAGACCCATCTTAATAAAGATTTTGCTGCATTGTTTTGGCCTAAAGGCAATAATAGTAGGGCGGAAGCTCCAAAACAAGCTAGTGACAAGAGGAGCACACAACTTTTCCGTGTTTGGACATACAACTAGGTTCAGTCGTTTAATCCTTGGTGAAGGAAACGAAATATCTTGTAGTGCATCTGGATTGAACTCAATCTATAGAATCCAAAATAAACAAAATCACATGAGAAATCAAGAGAGAGAGAAAGAGAAATGCAAACCCAATGGCATGATCAACTTGCATAGGTAGGTATACTCACCTTTTGGGAAAAGAACCAAAGGGTCACGGATGCCAGAACGTTTCTGGGTTTTATCCTTTGAATAAGTTTCCCTAATCCTTCCAAATCCGGACGTCTGTATATCATATACTGAATATTAAATTCAAGTTGAATTGATGTATTCAGAAAAGTTATAGCTGGAATTGTGAACTCAGCTCTATGATATGTACATGACTCTAAATTTGGTGTATCAATCTTAACCTCCTTCAACTGCAAGTCAGAGCAAGTACCAAAGCTTAGAACCTTGAGCCGACAACTTGAAATTTTTATCCTCTCAGACATAATGCAGTTGTTCAATCCCAACTTCTCGAGGAGAGGGAATTTGCCAAACAGTTCAACTAACCATTCGCTAGTGACGGAAATAGTACTCAAACTACTTAAAAACAACTCTTTTAAACTACTGCACTTGTCCACATTGATCTTACAAGAGAATTCTAATCGGACACTACTAAAGTCCAGATGCTCTAGACTTGGTGAGTCAACATCAACCTCCACCATTTTAAAAAACTTAGCTACCTTGAGCTTCAGCAGACCATGTATTCTTACAACTTCCAATCCATCACAGAATCTCAGTGACAAGTTTTCAATTAGAGGACAACTGGAAATGAGATTCAAGAGTGCTTGCCAATTTGAGGTGCAATTTTATTTGTACACGCGTTACCAATTTTATTACCGTTGCAAGTGTCCATTGGTTAAAATTGTAAAAGTGAAAGATCAAATTAGTCCTTAGGAAATTTCGAAAACTCAATTTCAGTTTCTGCGAAAAAAAAAAAAAAAAAAAAGTAAATAAATCATTTAGTCCCTCAAATTTACAAATACGAGATACATTAGTCCCAAAATTTAGTTCTGATGTCCGTTTCCTTACCTACGTGTCTCATAACCATCCTACTTGACCTGTTAATGATTTTGTGTGGTCTATGATGAATTTTCGTAGTGAAAAATTAAGAATAAATACTCAATCTGGTCTATAAAATTGTATGGACGTATCAACTTAGTCCTCCACATTACCAATATTCCAAAATCATCCCTGGAATTGGAGAAAGTTAATCAGATTCGTCCCTCCGTTGGTATTTGCATGGACTATAATAACATTAAGTTGGTAATGTCAGGGATGCATTTGAAACTAAGTGAATAATGTCAGGGATGCATTTACTAACAAATCCAAATTGAGGGACGAACCTGATTAACATTTTGCAATTCCAATAATCATTTTGGAATATAGATAATGTGGGGACTAAGTTGATACGACCCTATAATTTTAGAGACTAAATTGAGTATTTACTCGAAAAATTAGTGAAAAGTAAAAAAAAAATTTGCATGATTTTCTGGTATTTTGGTTTTAAAGTTATACACATTTTCACTTGTTATTCATTTTCTACGAGCGAAATTCGTTATAGGTCACGCATGACCACCAACGAGTCAGGTAAGATAGTTAATGAGATGCGTAGGCAAGTAAACGGCTAGTGAAACTGGAGTGAGAGGCTAAAATGTTCCGCGTTTATAAAATTGAGGGACTAAATAATTAATTTATTTTTTTAGAGACTAAAAGTGGATCCCCAAAATTTTTATGAGAATAATTTGAGGCTTCACTTAACTGCCAATGAAATGAACAATTTTATTTTTCATCTTTTTGAACTTACTGTCATAAATAAAATTTGTTTGTAATATCTTTAAAAAAAAAATTTGCGTTATTTTAAATTTAAATAAAAATAAAAATAAAATTATAAACATGTTCCGTCAATTGTGGGATCTACTGAAAATAAGTCAACAACCATTAGAATAAAAATTGGTGTAAATAATCCTTTGTGACTTTACACAAAAAGAGAATTAATAACCCATTTTGAATTGTTGCATCGAAAATGCTTGGAAATTGATAAAAGGCTAGGCTACTGCCTCCTTTTGCGTGAAGCAACTCCTTCATTCGTACAATTATAGATGTAGGAGTAGGTTTTTATATGGCTGGACAAGAAAACCATTCTGACCCCAAACCCGAACAACTCGGATGTTGAGCAGGCGAACAGGCGGTTTTTTTTGGATTCGCGGGTCATCGGATTCGCAATTCAATTTCATGCAGATACTCTCGAGCGGGTTCGGATCGGGTAAAAAAATTCTGACCCCATCCATACCCGACCGACCAACCAAGCAGTGCATTTAAAAAAATTTAATCCTAACAGTTACTCTCCTTTCCTGCAGACTCCCGTCCCGTCCCTTCAGTTTCTCTTTCTCCTAGGAAAAGATTAAAACAATTAAAAATCAACGTATTGACAAGACTAAAAGCAAGACTTAATTACTGGAGGTACATAAATGATATCATTACCATTTACCAACGTAAAAGTCAATGGCCATCAAGGTGAATAGTATGGCCATCAACATAAAAGTCAATAGCCACTTAAGAAAATCCAAATATTTCACAACAAATTTCTTCACATAGTATTTCTTCTTCTTCTTTTTCTTCTTCTTCTTCTTCTAAGAAAGAAAACCCTTCAATTTCTTCTTCTCCTTCCACATAGTATTTCTTCTTCTTCTTCTAAGAAAACTTTAGCCCATGGTTTTAGCCACAGCTCCACCTCCGACCACGAAGCAGTCGACCCAGCTCTGCCTTCGACGATCATCGTGTTCAACGTTGCATGTTCCATACTTCCACCGTTGTTCATGGTTTTGCTAGATCGTGAGTGAGTGAAGCATCCCCTGGACCAGCCGCGTGCACCACCAAGCAGACCAGAAGCCTCCGCCTCCGACCATCGTGTCCTCGTCGGAGCTCCATCGCTGTCTAGATCTACCCAACGGAGAAGAAGCCCAGATCTACACTCACATATGTAGATTTAATGAAAAAAAATCCTTGCTTTGATGCTTTAAGTTATTGTTTCTGTATTTGGGTTTGTTATTGATGAAAAATCTTTGTTTCTGTTTCTAGGGTTGAAAAAAATCCTTCCTTCTACTCTAAGCTTTCGATAAAGGTTTTTTTTACTCTAAACCGAGTCAACCCACCCTTTCACCCGTCCAACCCGCCCAATCCGAAACCAACAAAATGGACTACTCAATCGATCGAAAATGGGCCTTATAATTCACTGGTCGATTATCTTCGGTTTTGGTTTTTTTGGCCCGAAACCAACTGGTGTCCAGCCCTAGGTTTTTAAAATCGAACCGCATATTGAACCGATGAAAGTACCAATTCAAGATTTAATAGTCCAATCATGATTAAATTGGTATTAATTAAATAATAATTTTAAAATTTTAATATAATATATAGGCAAAATAGGTTATTTGGTCCTATTCATATGGTTGGTCCGAGTGGTAAGGGACTCGGACATCTTAAGCAAGTGGTCAGGGGTTCGAATCCTGACTCTTGTGTATGGAGAAAACCTGGTTGGGAGGGGAGAACCCACCTTGTATGCCCAACAGGTTCGTCGATGAAGATTAGTCACTGCTAACGGTGGTGGATACTTTGTATTTATGTAATGATTATCAAAAAAAAAAAAACTTCATCACATTAAAGTTCTGCTGAACGTAGCCCGCACGTTCACATCTTAGTACAAACTCCATTAAATTAATTTTCTTAGCTTTAGAAGCTTCTCTTACACGCTTATCCTACAAGCTATATCACTTATGGTTTTATTTTATTTTTTATATAACTCCAAGCTTCTCTTACACGCTTGCTGAGATAAAAGCTGTTTCCTTTCCTCTTCTTGTACGCTTTTGTTTCAGGGTTAAAATATACTTTTGATCCTTTATTTTTTTGGTCAAAATTCATTTTGATCTTTTATATTTTAAAAGATTCGTTTTGATTTTTTATCTTTCTATCGTTACACAAAATGGTCCTTTCCTCATCTCTCTTCCAACAATTGGCGGAAATTTCTGATGTAACATGTTAAGTCATCCTACATGGACTTTTTTGGTTAAAAAAAAGCTATTTTCTTCCCCCATTTCACAAAACCATCTCTGCACAATCAAATTTTCATTTTCCTTTGATTTATCAACAACCAAACAGAGTGCATTTGCTAGAACCTAAAAGGAAAATGTAAATGCACCTGAGAGCACAACTTGAATAGCATCCAATTGTTTGCCCCTAAAATCAAGGTACCCAAAATGCCATCTTAGAAGCTTCACCATCTCTCTGGTCATTGCGCTTCTCACCAAAGAATCAGATCAAAGAAGCAGATCAAGGAAGCATCTCTGGTCATCGCTTGCTGGAGAAGAAGGAAGCCTGTTGGTGGCCGTTCGCCGGAGAAGGAGACCGCTCGACACTTAAGGAGAACTGTCGTTCGTGAGAGAAGAAAAGAGCTGTTTAGGGCTCTACAGATCAGAAACAAAACGTGATTTGGCTGAAAGATGAAGACGAAAAAACAAACTGGCCAAACTGGGTGAACCACCAGTTCTCATCGGTTTTACCGGTTTCCATCCGGTTCGAGCTCTAAACAGTTTTGTGGTTATTCCGGATTAGACACCGATCGGTTCCCGGTTGAACCGTCCGATCCGGTCCGATTTTGATAACCTTCATCTAGATGCATATTGTAACAAAAAAACAATCTATAGATGCATATTATTTACTAATTTATATCTCACATTTGTTTACATACTAGTTAGGCAATGTTCTTTAGGCCGGATCAGACATCAAATCAGAAAAGTTTTAGTTTAACCAATTCAACTCGTCTATCCTATATATACACACATAAATTTTTGTGATAAGTTGCAACATGAATACTAATAAAAAGTATAAGGAAAATAGTAAAAAACACAAGATCAAAGTCTTCTACTGTTCTACACTATCAAACGAAGTGAATGGTCGAAAAGACCTAGAGCTTTTGTTGTTATGCGTTGGGATTACTTGACCTGGAATAGAGGAATAGTTAGCCGATTAGGTTTTTATCTTTTTTGTTTCGCTTTCCACTTTTTCTAATTTTTAATTGTTCTTTTTCCAGAAAATCGGTCAGATCCAGTTTTACCTGGTTTAACCTAGTCCAACCAAGGTTTTGTCTGGTTTTGATCGGTTTAAAGCGGTCTAACCATAGAAACGGTTATGACCCCTAACAATGACCGGACAAGAGTCTGATTCATAGTTCAACCAATCCTATCGGCTGGTCTGGTCCGATTTTGATAACACTGAGTTAAAGTACCGTGCAATGCATGAGTGTATAGTTTCATTTGTTTTAGTAATTAAATTTGTTTAATTAAAATTATATAAGCTAAATCAATATAAGAAATTTAATAATTTTGAAAAATCACACTATTTATGTTATGTTTTAAAAAAGAGTTTAATTGCTATGCACTGTCAGTGTAAAGTTTTTTTACACTGTGAACCAATCAGAAATTATGGTATGAGTGACTTTTAAGGTTGTTAGGATAAAAGTCAAATATTTTAGCTTATGTGACAATTTTTGATTGGTTAACTGTGTAAAAAATCTTTGCACTAACAATGTATATAAATTAAATCCTTTAAAAAAAACTTAATTTAAGCGATATTTCATCAAAACCAAATAAATATTAACATTCATATATAATAAATAAAATATACATATATATGTTGTTTTTTTTCTTGAAGAGAAAATATACATATATTGTTAAATCCAAAAACTCAACTATTTCCAAACTAAAATGCAAAATACCAACAACTGTTATTAACTCATGCAGACATTCATAGATAATATATAACTCGTACAGATTTCACGGTTAATAACTAAAATGCAACATACCAACAACTGTTATTATCGTGAAAAAAAAAAAAAAACAACTGTTATTGACTCTTATTATCCGTTAAAAAAAACTCTTATTTCCTTTATTGTTTGCTGGGTCCGAAAATAATTTACAAAAAAAAAAAAAGATACATTAAATCACCGACTTTTGCCTTTTTTGAAATCTCTCCGTATATCTGAGTTTATGTAACATCTCGTTTTCTTGAACAAGATTTAAAGCCTAAGATAAGTATGTTTGAATGTTAGATATTGTTCCTTATGTATGGCTTGAGGAAGTTATGGTCCAAATTGGAAACAAATGGGCCCAAAACTCGAAGGAATGCTAATTGAATGATTAATTAATTAATTAATGGAGGGTTAACATATTAAAATTTGACGGGGACTTGAGTTTAATCGGCTTTTAGTGTTAGCCTAAAAATATTGCAGAAAATATTCCAGCAGTAAGTTATATGAGGAAAATGCGGAAGAAAACACTCAATGTGCTTACTGGGCAACACGTGGCAACACGTGTGAGTGACACGTATCACAACTAGACACGTGTCACGTAGAGGAGAAGGTGGCAAGGAGGTTGCCACCAAAAGGTGACACATGCACTTAATAAAGGACACCTAACTAAACCTACACATGACACCTGGCACCTAGACTAGGACACCTAATGACTCTAAATGACACCTAATGCACCTAAACAAAGACACCTAATGACTCTAAAAGACTCCTAATTAGCTAACTATTGGACACCTAAGCTAACTAAAAGCTAATGAAGTAATATAATGGAATGAAACAAAAACAATAGCTTCATCTTCTACATTTTTGTGAGCTAGGAGGAAGAGAAGGCAAGGTGAAAGCAAAAGTGAAATCATTGATGGAAGCTTTGAAGCTTGGTTGAAGCAGACTCAGTAAGATCATTGCCAGAAGTTCGTCAACCGTTGGATCATGCTCAAACTTGGTAAGGAGGTTCTGAACGTGTGGTTCTTCATTTTCACCGTTCCGATTGTCGATTCGAGCTTTTGAGTGTGAGATATTGATCTCTCACCGTGGGCCTAGAGTGTGACAAACTCATCTCGTATACCACCCACCCTATCACCATGAAATCGTCGCTAGAGATTCGTTACCCATTGGATCGGACTGAAATTTGGGAAGTAGGTTTAGCACGGGTTGTTCTTAATTTTCACAGATCGAATTTCTGAGACGAAGGTTGTAGCTTGAGATATGGAGCTCACACAATATCCTGTTGCTGGTACCTTTTTCCCTTAGGTTCTAGAGCTCACTTTTGAATCTACCTTCGACTAAGTCCAGTCACTGTTCTCTATTAGGGAGCTGCGCAGTGAGCTCATGGTTGTGTTCGTCGCGTTCGTGAGATCGATGGTCAAGGCTGACCGTGGATACGAGAGTGTACCAGAAAGAATTAATAGGTGAGGAGGAAGAAACCACAAATATCTGGGAAACGTAGGCATAAGATGTAATTGTCAACATGTGTAGGGCTCCTTAAACCCTACTAGTGAGTGTGTAACCGCCAATACCTAACTCACATTGGGGACTACTGGCTTGTGGTACTAATGCAGTTTTACGCATTGTGGGTTTATCGCTGTTAGGATCGATCTATGATATATGTTGATT